>NSJW01000235.1:0-141690 GCA_019955255.1 Castanospermum australe | reverse complement strand
AACGACGCTGAATTTCAACTCTAACACCAGCTTGAGCTTTCCGGCACCGGAATGGACACTGCCGGTAGCGATGGTGGCCGTGGTATCGGGCTAAACGAGTCGTATCGGCCACTCCCGTCGCTCTACTTGGCCTTCTTATCTATCTGGTTCGTCTCCGCTTGCTATTGGACCGTTAATACCTACAAAAACCGCCATTTTCAGGTCCCTTCCTCATTACAATCTTATCTTTCTGTATTTAGCTTAATCAACTGCGGTGTTAATTTATTTCTCATTGTTTTTGAGTTTTTCTGGATTGCATGTTGTTTGGTTGGTTTGGAAGATAGGAGAGATGAATTGTGTGGCTAAACGTATGTAAACAAAAGGGCTCAAGGGAGAAATAGTTTTTCATTGGATGTTCCTATTTGATACCTGAGAACTGTTCTATGCTCCGTTCGCTAGTTTGGGACTCTGTTTCATTGTTCAAGTTTTGATCTTTTTGCTTTATCGATGCCCAAGAAAGTACAACCTCCATGAGAAAATGAATTTTCTGTCCTGTTTATGGTTTTGCTTTTGTTTCCGGAGATGAGGAATTCGCTCAATCAAATTAATACAGAACCCCTTCTCCCTATGCGTCCATGACATAAATCTGCCGTACATATCTAATAAGTAAAACCAATGAGCATTTTCAATCAAATAGGGAAATTTAATTGGAAACTCTGTGGTTTTGTGTGATCTAAACTGTTTGATTAGCGTACAAAAGATATGAAATGTTAATTTGTGGGTTTAAATTAATTTATTTTGTGATATACTGCTTCTTCTTTGGCTCCTCAAAATTTATATCTATACTTTGGTATTGAAGCAGATGATAATTTGTTGTCATAACTCCTTTGTTTTGTGATATTGTTTTGCTAGAGCAGCCAAATAATTTGCAGTGGACACTTACATTGGTTCCATTGATTAAAGCTTTGCAGCTCATGCTGTCCTTCCTCTTCTGGTACGTTTTGGATGGAGTTCTTTAGCTTGGTGAATTTTGTAAAGGATTTTTAGCATTAAATAATTCGGTTTCAATTGTAATGCATGACTTCAGGAAGGCCGAATCTTCCAGTCAGTTCAGACAAGTAGTTATTAGCATCATAAATCAAGTGTCGAACTTTTTGGGGGTTTGCGGTAACTCTTGTCTTAGTTGATAGTTCAGGAGACAGATCAATGCTTAACACCAATGGTGTGGTTGGTAGGAGCATCAATAAAAGTAACAGAGTAGGGGGAAAAAATTACTATGTTTCTAGACATGCCTTTGGACATTGTTAGTTTTCACCTCTCCTCCTCCATTCTTTCCTTTTTGGCTCCAGTGAAGAGTACCCTAAAATATTTGTCTGTTACCCGTGAGAAAGCTGCACAGAGCCACAGACTGTGTGAGGATGGAGTATGTGTAAGACTCTGCTAAGGGCATGGAAGTATATGGCAATATTTGGTTGTAACCATGACTATATTGATAGAATATTTTTAAAGTGTATTTAGAAAAGAAAATGACTAATTTGCTCTTCATAAAGTGTATTTGTAGAGTTGCTGTTTGTAAGGGAGAACCAATTATATCATAAACCAGTTTATTTTTAAAGTGGTAGTGTATGAGGTCCATCATCAAGGAAGCCCCTAAGGTATAAATGTTAGTTTGGAAATGAAGAAACTTGCTTTTTTATTGTGAGACTGGAGAAGGCTTGGCATACTTTGAAGCTTGTTTGACAAATAGTGTGAACTTTGTATTTGTTGACTGCAAAAAATTATTTCATTGAACTTCATGACACTATTCTTGCAGGTATTCATGCTTCAATTTTCAGGCATGCTCTTTATGGTTGTCATTCGGGGTTTATGTAACAGGGGTGCTGTTTCAGACAACTGCTTTTGTCTCCTATTTGCTCATTTCTCATGGTTACTGCATCATGTGTGAGCATCTTTCTTTAAATGAACGCCGTACAACTGCCTCACTTGGATGTGTCTTTTACTTGACTCTAGTTGGCTACAAGGCTTGTGTGCCATACTTCACTGTGAGCATCTAAGCTGGTCTATGTAATATGCAGTTTAATTGGTAAACTGCTGCATTTTGTATTTATAATAAGCTTGCTTGATTCTTTGATGCTAATTCGGAATTGTATTTGACCAAATTTTTACAGGTTCTTCTGCTACTAAATTATTTTATTTCATTCTATATAATCTTCCACCATATATCCCAAAACCTATTAGTGTTGCGACAGCAATTGAGCATTATAGAAAATGAGGATGTCCATACAATGCATGATGCTGTGTATACAAAGTACACAATGTTCAAGTAAGTGCCATACATCTGAGAATTGTATACCAGTAATTTATTCTCTAATGTGTAATGTCATTGATATATCTCATCCCATGCAAGAAGAAATCATACTTCATAGTTAACATGCTTTCCTTTTCTCTGTCAGGAAATTTCAAGGTGCAATGCAGATAGTAGCTATGGCAGAAACTGTGGTATTATTTATGGGTTTCACTGTCTAAACTTACATGAACATGTTAAATATAAATATCTGACTTTGACAAATTGATTGGTTTTTAGATATACATGAACATGGATGACTCTTCAGAGTATTACTGGATTCGCTTGTTGATCAGAGAATGGGCACAATTCTGCATCTTTCTGTACATTGGGTATGTGTATATGTGTTCCAGTGAAAGAACACTTGAATTCTCTGGAACTTATAAAATTCCTTAGCAAATAAACATGCAGTGCCATTAAACTATTTATGACTTGCCTCCGTTCATGTGTCCATTTCTAACCTTTATTTTTCTTCATTTATTCCTTTATGTGCAGATGGACTTTCAGATCACAAGACTTGGCACCACGCTTCTCTGTTATGCCTGCCACAAAGGGTAAAGGCAAGACTCTGGTGCCTCCGATATACAGTATTGTAAGTTATCAAAACTTCATATGTTGCAGAGGTCAAGATGACCATTAAACGTATTTTGTTAGTTGTCATGTGCCCTTGGAACATTAATGACCGGAATGTGTTAAATATATTGAATACAAAATATTTTGTTACATTCACGAGATCAATTATAACACGAGATCAATTATAAATTGTTTACAATCTAGCCTCTCTTTTGTGTTGAACTTCTAGTTTTCTAGTATCAAGTCTTACTTTTTGGAAGATGAGATCTCAATTACCTCATATCAAATACTGATGTAGTTATGCAGGAGAGTATAATAAGATTAGTCTATGTTTAGTAGAATTTTCTTGTCATAAATTTTCCATGAACTTGTGGTTATTTCTTCTTCAAACTTAGTCTTGTTTTGGGCTTCATCCTTCATTCTCTCTCTCTCTCTCTCTCTCTCTCCTCTCTCTCTCTCTCTCTTCTCTCTCTCTCCTCTCTCTCTTTTTTGAATTCTTTCTTTCCCCAGTCCTAGTTATTTAATGCATTTGAAGAGGATAGGGGATAATGTCTTTGAACTTGCCATATGCTAAAACCCACAAGACAAGCTGATAGACATGTCAATCTCATGAATCTGAAAGCCAATAATGATGAATGAGGATGAATTTTGAAGATGTAAAATGCAGGATTTTTCATAACTATGTAATTAGTTAGGGTTTGTTGCATTTTGGTGCTTCTTGTATCTCGTGTATACTATATGCTTCTAAAACCCCAGCATCATCTATATTCTTGTGGTACCTTTTGAGTTTTGACCTGCTCACTTAGATAGCTCAGACAGTCGGGGATTCTTTCCCGCAACAGCTAATTGAAGAATTAATCCACTAAAGATGTAGTTTATAGAATATTGTTCTATTTTCTGACTACACTGAGCATATTGCTGCAGGAAATGGATGCAGCAACTTTTAAAGAATTTAGTAGTCATGAATGGCACATTGGGGTGGTAAGTGGTACAAAGTTGCTCTTTCACATTCTTTAGTTGGATAGTTTACTAATTGATTGGTGTTACGTTACATCTTAAAATACCGTTCCAAGGATTGAATCCTCCGCAAAAGGACACGCAAGTTTGGCTAGTTTGTATTCATACAAAAAAAGCTTTCAATGACTTTCTTTTTAATTATTTATTTATTTATTTTTGACCGTGATCCTCATATGCTTGTGTAGCCAACTTCTGCTTCACATGATGAAAGCTCCAAAGATGCAGTTCTAGTAATCATCCAGCATCCTCACACACACAGGCCAAGAAAGGTTGATGCTTTTCCTTGTAGCGCTGACTGTTCTGTTGTGTCAGATCGCAATTCACATTCATCTCATGCTAATATAAACAAATACAGCTACAAGATTCATTTACCTGCATTACTTGCTTCTGCCTTTTTCTCGCGGTTTGGCATGGGCATGATGATAGATTATTTTTCATCAATGCGCCGCTTTTTTTTTTTCCCCAGATGGGAACAATTAGTTGAGGGTATAACAATGGGTTTTTAGGCTTTAGCTCATTTACCCGGGTTAGTTGTTTAATGCAGCAGCTCCAAATATGTATCAAGACATTATCAAAAGTAATGATAATTGTATATTCTTGATTGCAGTGTTGATTATTTAACACTTTTAAGAACAATCATGTTCACACGGTTTTCATTTATGAGATACGACACAATACTCTTGCACTGGTATGGAGTTTGTCAATTGCCTACTTTTTCAAGTTATGGCAGGTCTGCGTGAATCTAATTTAACTCCTTTCTCTTCTACGTTGTCATTTTCAAACGCCGAGGAAGTTGATATTTTTAAAGTACTTTAAGAAGGTTGAATCCAATTGAACAATTGATCAAGTACAAATTTATTCGTGAATTGCCAGGCTTACGCGTTTATGCTGCTTCAGATGGCAACAAAAAATCGCACAAGGACATTAAAGAGATATGAACGTTTCTTGAAGAAAAAAGAAGGCAAAAAATACATAAAATATGGATTTTGTTAACACATGTTTAGATCAAAAATAAAAATTATTAAATAAAAAGTAAAAATATTTAATTTGTTAAAATTCAGAATACGTTTAATTTTCTTCTTAATGATTTAATGATTAACATGTACTTGATGAGGGGTCAAATTCAGAGTCCTCAGGTCACGGGTACAAGGCCGACAACAAATCGGTCAAGTCCATTCAATACAGCTTACATGTCCAAAACCACATTCGGGTCTAGGCTGTAGTGCAGCCCGTTTTGATAGAGGATGCGATTTGCAGTACATATACAGTTCGGTCAACAAGAAATAGGGCAACAGAACATATTGCTCCAAAAGAAGCAAGAGAGAATGGCCATAAGCACCTTAGCGCTGTGATAAGGTGAAAGAGTGTGGTATTGCTATTAGTGCTTGAATACAGTTTCAAAATCTCAACTATTTAACTAACACACAAATTCAGAAAACATACAAGCACTGCCTTCCATCCAAATAAGAGAAACGTAACCGTTTTGCACCTCTCTTCCAAGTCCGGGATCTTCTCATTTTATATTTTGTTTCACATGGACAATCAATAACATCTAGAATGCTCCATCATGTAGAGAAAATCAATCTTTCAAGGAAACTATACCAGTCTGACTATTCGTGTAAATCCACACTACAGCACCATAAATATTCTTCCCATAAAGGACAAAATCGAAATTTGATAAGCAATCAATCTATAAAATTCATATAAGCCACAATTATTTAACCCTAGATCATGGAATATATAATTTAAAATCAAATTATAGTATAGGGTTTATGATTACCTAGATAGAAGGATGAAGAGGAATCCATTGAAGCCATGTAGAGAAGAATTCACCAAGAGGACGAGAAGAGTTTCAAGTGCTAGGATTAAGGAAAGTAGACTATCTTTTTCCCTCTCAGTGTTCTATTGTGTTTGTATCAATAGGGCCACTAACACACCTGGGAGGACAAGGATAGGGACTTCTCCCTTGGCCCAACCAAATGGGTTAATAATAAACAAAATCCACATATAAGAGTGTTCAAGAATAAAAGCCTAATATCAAAATTGATCACTTATTGGGCTTAACAAAATTAACAACATACTCTAATATTTTGACATCTAATAATCTGGGTTTTATAAAATATGTACTAATTTATGCCATTCCACATAAAAATTCTTTGAATCTTGACATCCATAAAATTATTAGTACTGCTAGTATCAATCAAAATAGTGACAAGTTGGTGTTTCAAGAAGCCTTTAATTTTCATAGTTTGAGGATTAGCATACTCAGCAAGTACGCGAACCGAAAGAGTAATATAAACATCATTAGTTTCATTTTTCATACCTCCTTGATCCGAGTCTATTTCAAGATCATCGCTGATCTCTGACTCGTCAGTAGGCTCAATCACCAAGAGACTCCTCTATCTACAAAGGTGATTCTTATGCCATTTTTCACAACAGTGCCAACCTTTTTGTAGTCTTCTCCTTGAGCTCTTCTTATATTAGCTGCCTAACAGGAGGGTTAGCTGATGAGGAAGTAATACTAACAACTTGGTTTCCAAATCCCTCACTTTTGTTAATACAATGTAACTCTTCACTTAACTTCTCCTCTTCTAAATGAGCACAAGAAATTGCTACTGCCATGATGCGTGGTTATTTAGCTTTGACTTCTTTTCCAATATTAACTTGAAACCCTACAACAAATGCTCCAACCAATTGTCGTTCAGTCCAATTTTTGGCTTGATTAGATAATTGGTCAAACTGGCCTTAACACTCCAAAATAGTAGATGTTTGGCGGATCTTTGCTAGTTGTCAATCAATATTTTCATATTCTAAAGGTCCAAAATGAACAATAAGCCATGCAGTAAATTCATCCTAGTTAGGAATATCATGAACAGATTCAAAGCAATCATACCACTATATTTGATCCCCATTGTGACTCATAGCAGTTATCTCCACTTTCGAAGCTTTTGATGTGTTATGGAAGCAAAAAAAAATTTCAGCTCTAGAGATCCATCTTGTAGGATCTCTGTCTTCCCAACAAGGAAATTCAACCTTCATACATGGGAGAGGATGATTGTAATATCTTCCATGGCCCCCAGTTTGCCTTCTTCGGTTAGTACTTGAGTTACCTTGCCGTTCATTGCTTACAGAATCACAAAGGGTTTGAGATATTATTGACTTTAGTTCCTCCATCTTCTTGTCAACTTTTGTTTCTATTATAGTATCAATTTGATTGTCTGAACCCATGTCAGAAGCCATTGCTTGAGGTTTCTTCTTGTGGGGCATCTAAGATCATGATTCTAGATACCAAATGATAAGAATCTTGGAGTTTTTAAGAGAAAATTAAGAATTAAGAAAATAGGTGATCACTTCGAGGGGGTCTAATCCTAAAAAAAAAGCTTTATACTAATAGTTTTCTTATTATGTAATTGATTACAAAATAGCTATACGATATCTAAACAAAACAGGAAACAACCTTCTAACAAATCAAGAACAAATCAAGAAAATAACATAAAATCATAAATAATATCAATAATATCAATTAGAATCCTAACAAATATCAATTTCTAAAATTTAAAAAATTAAAATCCTAACAATCTCCTCCTTAAGGTTATAAGAATTTCTCCTCAGGTTGTTATTGTTACTGTCAAATTCATGAAATAATATATCAACACATGATTGAATAATAGTGTAAAACTTTTTCATATTAGAGTTAATCAAAATTAAATTGTTCTTTTTATTAAGCAAAAGCAATGTTGAGATTGAAGAAAGAAACCTTTTTTTTTTTGCCCTAACCTTTCTTTTGGCTCATCAAACTTTATGAGAAAACCCTCAAGCAAATTGAAAAAGAAAACTGATTACTAATTAATCAGCATGTTCATAGGGATAATAGCATTTTAATTTGGTGAATCGGCAAAATTAAAATGAATTATGGATCCCAATCCCTATACTTGGGATTGGAGATTCAGACGTGGGAACGTAATCCTTGTAAATTAAAAGAGTTGTTAAAACATTTTGTAGTCAGTACTTTTTTTTTTCTTCAATTTTCCTAAAGGTAAAATTTGTATTTGTAGAGAACGCTATAGTATTATGAAAGCTGAATCAATAAAGTTATCTCATTATATATATATATATATATATTTCTTTTAAAGTGAAAGGTTCATTTTCAAAAATAATGTGAAAAGTATTAACTGTTGATGAAAAAATCAATGATAGATATCATGATAAAATATATGCATATGTATAACAGATTATGAAGTTGTTAAAATCTACTTAAACTTTATTGACTTTATCATCAATGATTAATATTCTTCATTTTACTCTTTAAAGAGAATTTCTTACTTTAAAAAAGTCAAATCTATACATATATATACACACATATATATATATATATATAAAAGTTATTTTTAAGCTAAATTCGACACAAGTAAAACATTTGAATGAGCCTAGTAAATCATTGTATCGGGAGTAACTATTTTATTTTTGTAACAAAAGTATTTTTACCCATCTTCTTCTAGACAACTGCGAGAGTAGATTCCGTAATCTGCAATTTTCTACATTCCATTTTACGAGGTACAATATTTTAATTTTTCAACAGTCGAGTTATATATACCAAAGTCATTTGCCTCACCTTGGTTAGAGCAACGATGATCAGTTGATTGCAATTGTAAATCTCTGATGCAGTAGAATCCAAAGTTGCCAACAAACCATCTGTAATTAAATCACATGGGAGATCACATGACATCCCCAAAAAGATAAAACCAACCTAAACCTAATCTGTGCTGATTTAGCTTTGGAACTTGGAAGCTGAATTAGTCAAAGATTTGTCACATGACCCACCTGCCCCCACTGAAATCTTTTCAAATTTAGTCCAAGATACCAAGCAATAAATTATAATCAAGCAGATATTTAGTGCATATATTTATAACATTAACAATTTAACATCACCCACACAGCTTCCAGACTTGTTATATATGGCCCAAAATCATCATTACAAGAAGCATAGGGTAAGTAAAAGACATCCTCCAAGTCAGCAAATTAAGACCATGAGATCCTTCTGCAGCTCAATGATTGCTATCTTTGCCATGGCAATGATGCTTTCACTTGGGGTTTATGTGTCCCAAGCGAGGACTCACCCGCCTTCTTTGTCTTCAAAAATGTATCCATCCTCCCAAACTCTCTCACATTCACTCTTGGACAGAGAAGGGCAAAAATCAACTCATGAGCCCGAGGTAGCTGCTAGCCTTAGAAGGATTCCACCCAGCATACCAAATCCTACCCAGAACGAGTAATATTCCCCTTTCTTTCATTAAGTGTATGCTCTTGTGTTTTCCATTATATCTGGGAATTGATACAAAAGGGTGTATGTCTACCAGGTTAAACCCTCGGATAAAGGGATAAAAAATTGAGGCACTGGCATGGAGCTCTGAAGATTCAGACTATAAGCTAGCAGCAGCATGAACTCTGTTGTCTGCTCCAGTTTTGTTTTGTGCTTTCTGAATGTCATAATTGGTGAGAGAGTGCTGTAGTTGAAGTTAGATTTCGCTGTATTTTCTTTCTCTTACTTTGATGTTTTAGGTTATAGAGAATATAGGAGCTAATGAATGTAAAGGAGTTTAATAGGCATCAAAATCTAACTCTAGAGGCAGTTTTTGATATACCACAAGTGAAGACTGTTTGTTTTTTTGTTTTTTGTTTTTTTTTTCTGTGCACTCACGGTTGAATGTAGCTGATTGTTAAGCTCAGTAATATCTTGAATTTGATTTTTTTTCACTGTACCTGTGCTTGATAAATGGTTATTTTTAAAACTAAATCACTAAATTAATTTTCAAAAGATTTGCTTCACCTTAATTCTTAAAAATTTTAAAGTTATTTGTAATTTTTAATAAATTATTCCGTTATTCAAATTGATTCTAGAACAATTTAAAAGTTAGTCATTTTAATATCTAAATAGGGTTAATTTAAATAATAAAATAATTTATCAAATACTAGAATGAAAAATCTCTAAAAAATTAATATAAAATTAATGAAATTTTTTAAAAATCAATTTAATAATTCCTGAGCTATGCAGAAGTCCTGGGATGACAAAAAATTGGATCATCGAAGTCATAAAACTGCAGTCTGTCAGTTCCTTTTCTACAAGATTATAAGCCGTACAAAAGTGTACTTAAGCGAAAAATCTGGACTTTCGATATGGTAAATTCTGGCACAAAATGAGAAGCAATTGTAAGCTACCCTGCACTTAGCTGTTACTAATTGATGAGCTATATCTAATTTCCTTTGGCTTCTAAATTTCAATTGGCGTAAAAGAAGAGGGGGGAAGGTGTAAAATTGTGTTAACTCAGCTTGTCATCATTATGGTTGTAACGTATATACTTTGATGTAGACCTACATCCCATAAACATGTTCCTTGATTTCAAAGTGATTAGTCACTATTAGATTTTCTTTTAGGTTCCTATTTCAACCTCAAGGCCCTGGCTTAATTGCAGAAGTACTTTGTGAAGCAATAGTTTTGACGAATGGCTTGTTTTAGGGTATGATTTACTCTGTTTAGGGACGGATCTAGAATCAAAACAGTGAGGGTAAAAAGTGAATTAACATATAATTACTATGCTAAAAATTTGATTGAACTATTTTATGTTTCAATTATTTGTAGTCTTTGAGTATAGTGTTTCAAGTAATATATATAAAGTGGGAGAGGAATTGTTTATCATGATAGCGAGAATAGGAAAATTTGACTATTAAATCTTATATGGATGGTCAAAATTAAAATATCAAATTATACGATCTTTTTAAGTAATTATGACCATCAAGTAATTTTTTAATTTATATTATCCATCTAAGATCCAATGAACAATATGTGTTTTTCTCACTTCTAATAATAAGACATTGCTCTCACAATGAAAGCATTGTCTTGTTACAAGAGCGAGAGGAACAAATCTTAATCATTTTATTTTGAATGTATGGTCAAGATTAAAATATAAATTCATATAACCTTTAAATAATTTTTAATCCTGGTCATCTATATAAGATTTAGTGATCATTATTTGCTCCTCTTCCATCTCAAAGAAAGATATTGCTCTTACTTGATATACTCCTTATCAGACCCTACGAGGCTTGTGTGTGTGTGTGTGTGTGCGAGGTCCGTGAGAATATACCACTGGGTACTTGCAAGAAGATTTCAATGATTGTTACAATGAATTTGGAAAGTTTTATGACAAGAAGCAATTAAATTTATAAGAAAAATTTAAAAGTTGTCACAAATTTTTATTTTAGAAAAATAACTGAAAAAATCTCTTTATTAGCAAATTGGATTTTTGAAAATGAGATTAGCTTCAAGAGTTATGTATAAGGAAGGTAGAAATTGAATCTTATTGCACCTCTAATATATTTTTTGTAAAACAGTTACTTTAAAGTTAATTATTCAAAATGCTGATGACGTAAATAATTTTTTATTATTGGAAAAAAATAATATTTGATTTACCCCTTTAAGCAAAAATAATAAATTACAAACAATAATGAAAAACAAACAAATGATTAAATGAAAATATTTACAATTTTAACTTGTCTTGCATGCCTATATATACCCAAATGCAATGGAAATTCAAAGCCATGTAATTGTTTTAAAAAATGATTGTAAGTTGAAGGATTTTAATTGAAATTAAGGATTGATTAAATTGAAATAATGATTAATTAAAATAAGAATGCTAGATTGATTGATTACAAATATGGATTGCTTTTAAAGGAAAATGATTGATGACTAATGATTGATTAATTTTTTTTAAAAAAAAAAACTATTGGATGATATAGAAAATTTGTTTAGGTTAGTGAATGCATTGGGGGATACTAATTAAGCAGGATTGAACATGACACATAAGTCTACTAAAAAACCTCAATTTTGGCTCAAGAAAACTTAAGTTGAGACCACTAAATGTGAGTTATTGAATTATTAATAAGCCTTAAGCTAAATTGAACATGGCACATGAGTTTACAGAGTAACCCTAAAATTGACTAGGGAGTACTTAACTCCCCAATATCACTAAATGCCCGCATTTATATATTGGTAAAAAGTCACATCAAATTTCATTGAAATTAAAAAAAAAGAAACACCTAATAATACAAGAGAATAAATTACTATATTTTTTTTTTTACAAGAAAAGCATGAGCCAAGGAAAGAGAAGAACTCGCTAAATGATCTCATTATTTTAATTTTCGTTTACCAAATTTTAATTTTCTCTCTCTTTCTTGTAAAATTTTTATTGTTATTTATCTTATTTTATTATTATCTTTATTATTATATTTTTATTTTTATTTTTAAATTTTTTAAAACTTGACCTACAAGTGAAACCAATAAGTAGCCAGGCCTAATAAATAAATATAAATCTTCAGCCCAACAATCTTAGAAAACTAAACCAAGCTAAACCCATTCTTTGCACTAACACATTGATTGAAAAACTAGCCTAACTCACTATCAAAACTTGGTCCACTAATAAGAAAATTAAGCCCAGATCACAACTAAACCCCAACAACTCAAGTTCAAATGAAAGATCAAACCCAACTTGAACTAAACTTCCATGCTCCTGCCCAAAATCAGATACCAAAATTATTAACAAGCCCAAATGTATAAATTAACACAACACGTTAACACATGAGATAAAATAAAACAATGTTGTTTGGCTTGAAAATCTAATGATCAAAATTTGTTTTTCTCACTTCTCATGATAAGACATCGCTCTTACAGTAAAAGTATTGTCTTATTAAAATAGTGAGAGGAACAAATTTTAATCAGTATATCATGCATGTATTGTCAAGTTTGAAATATAAATTCATGTAATCTTTAAGTAATTTTTAATTTTAACCATTCATGTAAGATCTAACAATCATTGTTTGCTCCTCTTATCTCTCAAAAAAAGAGATTGCTCACACTTGATCTGCTCCCATCAAACCCTATGAGGATTGTGTGAGTGTACGCAGGCACTTGTGTAGGCACGTCTATTAGAACATGCCGCTGGTTACTTGCGAGAGGATTTCAATGATTGCCACAACGTATTTGAAGGATGGTGCGATGATAAGCAATTAAATTTATAAAAAAAAAATTCAAAAGTCGTTACCAATTTTTATTTTAGAAAAACTTCTTTATTAGCAAATTGGTTTTTTTAAAAATGAGATCAAGTTTATGAGTTTAATTATATATAAGAAAAGGTAAAAACTGAATTTATTGCATCTTTGATATATTCGTCATAAGATAGTTACCTTAAAACTAATTATTCAAAATATTAGTCACCTAAAAACCTTTTTTATTACTGACAGAAAAAAATTGATTTACCCCTTTAAGCAAAAAAAATAAATAACAAATGATAACAACTGATTAAATAAAAATATTTATAATTTTAACTTGTTTTGCATGATTATGTATCTTCAAATGCAATGAAAATTTAAAGCCTTGTAATTCTTCTAAACAATGATTGTAATTTAAAGGATTTTAATTGAAATTGAGGATTGATTAAATTGAAATCATGATTAATTAAAATGAAAACACTTGATTGATTGATTAAAAAATGATTGATTTTAAAGGAAAATGATTGATGATTGATTAATTTTTTTTAAAAAAAAACTGTTGGATGATATAGAAAACTTGTTTAGGTGAGTGAATGCATTGGTGGATACTAATTAAGCACGACTGAATATGACACATAAGTCTACTAAGCAACCTCAATTTTTGCCAGGGAATACTTAACTTGAGACCTCTAAATATGAGTTATTGAATTATTTTCACAGAGGCATAGAGCAACTCCAAAACTGACCAGAATACTTAACTCCTCAATATCACTAAATGTCCTCATTTATTTATTGGTAAAAAGTCACATAATATTTCATTGAAATCAAATAAAAAGAAACACATAATAATACAAGAGGATAAATTACTTTTTTTTGTACAAGAAAAGCATAAGCCAAGGAAAGAGAAAAACTCCTCAATGATCTCACTATTTTAATTTTTGTTTCCCAAATTTTAATTTTTTCTCTCTTTTTAAATTATTACTATTATTTATCTTATTTTATTATTATATTTAATATTATATTTTATTCATGTTTTCATTTTTTAAAAAACCCAACCTACAAGTGAAACCAATAAGCAGCCAAGGCCAATATAGAAGTATAAAACTTCAGCCCAACAATTCTAGAAAACCAAGTCAAGCTAAACCCGTTCTTTGCACCAACACATTAATGGGAAAAACTAGCCTAACCTACTAACAAAACTTGGTCCACTAATAAAAAAAGATTAAATTATTAAATTAATCCCTGAAAGATTTTATCTTTTCGTATTAATTTCTAAGAAATTTAAATTTCATCGTGGTTCATAATAATTAATTTTGTCATTTAAGTTAATCTTTATTTAAGGACAAATATAAGTTATTTTTAAATTTTTTAAAACTAATTTAAATGACAGAATGATCTGTCAGAGATCTCAGATGTAATTAAAATCTCTAAAGAACTAATATAAAGTCGATAAATTTTTTTAAGATCAATACACTAATTTAGTCTAAAAAAAATTAGCTCAGATCTCAATTAAAACCCTCACAACTCAAGTCCAAAAGAAAGATCAAACCCATCTTGAACTAAACTTCGTTTACTCAAAGCCCAAAATTAGATACCGAAAACATTAACATGCCCAAATGTATAAATTAACACAACACATTGACACATGAGATAAAATAAAACAAAAACTAAAAGAGTATAACAAAATAAATAAAAAAATGAAAATAATTCTTCTGAAAACCTACTTGGAGGGCTGTGAAGAGCTTGGTGCTGTGGCAGTGGGCTTTGCCGAAGTTGTTTGGCTCACGGCGGTAAGGAAGTGCTGCACCGTGTGTTTAAATTAATTTATTTTATAATTAAAATAATATAAATTAAATTTTTAAAAAAACTTTTAAAAATAATTTTTTTAAATTAAATTATTTCCAAACATGAGCTGCATAGAGTTGCACGCACAGATTACATGTACAACCTTGACGGAGAGATAGAGATTGGTGCAAACACAGTATGAAAAAGGGGCATTGAAAAGTGCCTCTAGTAGGTTCGGAGAGTTTCAAAAGAAGACTCAAATTAAATTAATCAAGATATATTTTGAAATTAATAATACAAAGCAAGAAGATCATGGGAAGGAGAAAATAACAAAATTACAAACAAATTTGACACTTGAATTTTTGCATCATATTTGTATGCATCAAAGATGTCACAGATTTTTACCACAAAAAAACTGTCACAGATAAGTTTTAAAGCGGGCACGCGAATCTGGAATCCATTTGTTTCCTTGGATAAAAGCCTTCACTGTAAACTGGCTAGCTTGTTTACTTGTAATGGTTCTCACACCCTTCCACTTCACCCTATTATTTGCTGAAGCCCCAGGTCCAGTATTCTGAAATTCTGCATAAAATATGGTGTCTGGTGCTGTGTTTCCTACCCATGGCAACCAGCCATTTGGGTCAATGATGCTTCCCATTGTGGATTGCATATATATTGTGGTTGAGTAATTCTTCCAGGGTCTTCCCAGGTATGTTTGGACAGAACTCAAGTTCCCAAAGGGTGAAATGCTGCAATTTTGAATTGAAATCCCTGTGTCCATGTTAGGGTCAATTTTGCCCTGTGCTGTGATTGTGTTCTCCTGGCCCTGCATAGGTACCTTGGGCAAAATGTTGCAGTTTTGGATGATAACTGCAGCGTTGCCAAAAATGAAGTCAACTGTCCCATAGATGTTGCATTCCCTGTAGAATTGACGATTGGCAAGGGCATAGAGAGTGTCTTGAAATGCATCAATGTGACATCGGTAGTAAACAGCTTGATCACCACTTGTCATTAGTGCCACTGCCTGGTGCTTCTGTGCACCTGCTGTGTTGCGAAAGCCCATATCCCTAGCAATGAACTTCTTCCCAAACACAGCTGAATTGCACCCAAAAACAAACAGAAGCTGTTAACCCATTTATCCAAATTGTGTTCATGAAAGATGCAAATCACATTTTAATTTCAACTTAATGAAAAAGAGTCACCGGAAATGATCCTTACACCCCCATTATTCACACCAAATCCTACACTTTCTTGTTTGGGTAGGAAAAGTTAGAAGAGTATGTGTTGAATGTGTATTTTTCTTGTTTTATTATAAAAAAAGAAATATAAGAATGATGTAATAAAAATGGTGTGCTAATACCATTGTTGAATGACTCACATACCAAATGTTGCAGTTGAAAATGTTGGGGTGCCATCCACGAAGTTAAGGCGACCAGAAACAATTGTAGCAGTCATGCCATCGCCAATGATCATGACATTCCATTTCGTCTTCTCTACCCTCACATTTTCATAGTAAATCCCTCTCTTCACATATATCACAGTCCTCTTGTCACTTTTATTAGGGACATGCTTAAGAGCAGCAGAAATTGATTTGTAGTTCCCACTGCCATCTTTCGCCACAACAATGTCCGCTTTCCTCTTCAAATCATCTGTTTCAAGTAGCTTCCGGTCTTCTGAGTGAAGCCACTCAGATTCTTCATTCTGAGAAGTTGAACTCAGCAAGCGCCTCAAGTTCACAGTGCTTGCAGCCTTGTTGATCCAAGTAATGATGGCAAGACTGTTACTTGTTAACTCTCTAGAATTTTTAAGATAGCTTGCAACAGTGGTCTTCAATGCTTCTCTTGCCTCCTCAATGCCATCAATGCATGTCTGCTGGTATGTACCCGTTTCAGCACGCAAACAAAAATATGATACTACCAACGACGTTTTGAATAGAAGGCATGTTGTATTCAATATGAATGATCGCCATATGTTTTATTATATAAAAGTTATTGTTATAAAAAATAATTAAAATATAATAATAATGATAAAATACAACATAAAAATAAACATAAGGATACTAAGATAAGTTGCTATCTTATGCATTATTAACTATTCTTTTTGTACATTTTTATATGTTGTATAAGGTAATTACATAAGAATTAAGAAAGTTATTGAATATTCTTAATTATAGAGAAATACAGTTCAATATGACTAAATTATTCTTTATCTCACTTCATTAATATTTTCTTTCTTCTCTAATTTCACTTACTTCACTAATTCTCTCTCTATTAAAAGATAAAGATAAAATTAAAAAAATTAATTATTTCTTAATATTATCAAATGACATGTATTTTTTAAAAAAAAATTCTCTTACACGACGTATAAAAATGAATAGAGGTTTTAAATTATGGATGCGGCTAGTTACCACCGTTGTGCTCCTTATTAGTCGGTAACAATCACATTGCAACCTTTTATACAATGCAACTGCAATCACAATTTAATACTTTACCTGTTGCCAAGCAAAAGGCTCATTAAGAGTTTACACAAGCATAAATGGCATATAATAATTATACCTGCAGCGCTCAACCATGTTTTGAGATCATCCAAAACGTCAAGCAAGGAAGAATTTTCCGCAGAAGACAAAGAGCTATTAAGATGATCCACAGCAAGGCCCAAAACATCCCTGCAATTTGTCAAAGCTTCCTTGGCCCTGTTATCATTCAAGCCTCTGAAAACAGCACCCTGCTCAGAGAAATACTGAATGGATTTGGAGACTTCAGTTAAGGCCACCATGATCGAAAGCTTGAAGAGCTCCTCTGGCTGAACCACCTGGCCCGAGTGAACAAGAGAGCCAAGGCTGCTGTAGCACGAGTCCTTGTACAAGGTCACGTCACAAATGGCCTTCACCGAATTGGAAAGAGATTGAGCATTGTCCTCTTGTGTGTTGTCACGAGGATTGTTGTGAGCTACGGTTCCAAATACTGCAGCCACTACGACGCCGACAAGGATTATTGAGGACAAGCTTATGATTCCGATTCGCTTTCGGGTTTTCCGGCGGGCTTCGAGCATCGCTTGCTCGGCTTCGTCGACTTTGCCGTAGGATTTGAAGGAAGACATGTCTAAGGTTTGTGCTTCTTTAATTTGTTCTGTGGAGCTATATATATATATATATAAAAGGAAGTGTGGGAACTTGGTAGAGCATAACGCGGTTTTACGTGCAAGGCACTAACCCATCATGCATGTTAAATGGAGTGCCTGACATGTTAGAGGTTAGACATATATCTATTGTTTCTTGGTTAACCAGTGCTTCTCTTTCTATGATGATTCTTTGTCTATTTTTTTAAAAATAAATATTAAGTTTAGGGAGGAGGGTAGACTATTCTAAGCACAAGACATGTAGATATTATTTATGAAAAATAGACTATGATAGTCTTTGAATCTAATTCAATTTTACTGGTTAAACCAACCTTTATTAGCATTATTCTTGTGTTTCTAGTAAATATACATTTTATTTGACAATTGAAGTAGATCCTCTCTCTTCCCAAAGTTGTACTAGAGCAAAAAGGTGAATTTTTTTTTGAGAAATTGCATATCATATTTTACACATTGTAATGATGTGAAAATGTAAATGATATAAAAGAAATTTGAATAACTCTAGGTAAAATTGACTAAAACTCAGTGATACTTAATTGATGCTGCTGTGTATATATGTATATCTCAAAGTTCTAGTCAAAAGACTATGTGAGAGCGGGTTTAATTGTGAGTCAAGGTCAAAGTCTTTTCTTTCTTATTTAATTAGCAGTTTTTACTTTTTACAGCCAAGTTTTTACAGTTTTGTTTTTTCTTTAAAAATTTAGTTTTACTTGCTCAGAAAGATGTATAACTGAATTATTACATTCATATTTGAAATTCCCCTCAAATTAATAAATTGGTCGGAAGATGTTAGTGAATAACATCACAGATACAGATTAATCTTAAATTCCATTTCAAACATATACCTTATCAGGTTTTATTAGACCCAGTCTCCCCTGTTTGAAATTAAAATATGGAATCTCTCTCTCTCAACCTAATAATAAAGTTTAAAAATAATTATTTTTTATATCATCATCTATATATATATATATATATATATATATATATTTTATATATCTTTTAACAAAGCAAACCGCATGCTGTTTTGTTTTTTCTGTGGTGAAGATATTTTTAAATTAATTTTTATGTTAATTGAAATTAAATTATTTTTCTCGAACGGTCTTAATTAAGGATGCATTCCTTATTTATTAGCTTAATGCATTAAGAAAAATAGTATTGCTTCAAGATTTGATCCTAAATAAGTAAGACACAGAAGTCCATTGAATTTTATGTTAATATTATTTAAATAAAAAATCATAATTTTAGACCTGTAATTTGATTTTGTTCTTGAAAACAGTTTTATACATTAAAAAAATTGTTTTTGAAAACTATTAACTCAAAATTTTGTTTTGAAAACAACATTAAGATGTTTTTAAAATTTGTGTTATGATCATATTTCTTTTCACAGTGCAAATTATGTTATTAGAATAGTTCATTAATGTAATGGTAATATGTTACTTATGCTTGTCTTTGTCTCGTTGAATTCTTCTTGTAGGATAGATTCAGCACCTAAATGAGAATTAGTCTCACATTTAATGAGTGTGGAAATACTTTCTAAGAATCAAAAATTGTTTTGAGCGATCAATATTTTTTTTTCTCTCTTCTGGTATTCCCTGCATCACTAATTCACCATCACCCTCAAGATAAATTGAATTGGAAGGCGAAAACGATGTCAGCTCAATCAATTGATGAAGCAAATTCTGAATAAACAACACTATGCCCAACAAGTGAAGGAAGAAGGACAAGAACACAATTCTTGACTACAGCAAAATCAAATGATGGCATCCCAAAATCAATCAAAGCCCTCAACGACGGAGCTCTTGAATTACTCTCAAATCCCACTTCGGCTTGACCTGTCATGACCTAACTTGAAGCCATGCATGACTAGTACACGGGATAAGCTGACTTAACATTCACTTAACTTAGCAAGCTTATTACAAGGAACCTAAAGACAGTTATAAAGATCAAACTGGGGCTTAGAGAGTTGACATTAGGGAAGCAATGTTATTTAGTATGAAAAGTCATAACTGTCATGTATTCATGCAACTTTTGCTCCAAATGACATTTAAGGCTTTACCTAAACTTATTTGTAATATACTTACTGAGTTCAGTCAATTCTTTAGAGAATTAACTTCCTCACTATTGAAAGAGGATAAATTATGTGTAATGGAGCAAAACTTTCTAATCATTTTGTGTAAATTAGAATAAATATTTTCGCAAAGTTTCTTTGACGTAATGGACATCCTAATTCATTTGCCTTATGAAGCAAGGGTCGGTGGTTTCGTGGAATATAGATGGATGTATTCCTTTAAAAGGTTCTCATGTATATCCTTTTTTCTTGTCAATGCAACTCTTATATGATAGTTCTTGCACTAATGTTTTCAATTAATTGTATTAGGTTTAAACATACTTTGAAAGATAAGGTCACGAATCCTGCCTTTGTCGAAGGCTCCATTTGTGAAGTTTATCTAGTAGAAGAAACTTCTACTCTTACATCTTATTATTATCCATTTAATGTGCCATCTAGGAAGATAAGAGTGTCCTGTAATGATGATGGCGGTGAACGTTGTCATCCAATCCACCTTTGTCAATTTTTAATTGTCAAAGCCAACCATACAAAAAACGCACCTTCACTACCTTAAATGAAAAGGAAATGGAAGTCAGGAAATTATATGTTCTTCTAAATTGTCCTGAGGTTAAGCCTTTCTTGGAATAAGTTTTCAAACATATTTTAATTACTTGTGTCTTCACACAATTCTATTTCAGTAATATATTTAAATTTGTGATATCTTTGCAACATATATGCAAATATATTGTGAGAACTTATCCCTGACATAAATGACTCGGAAATAGATAAACAAATTTTCACTTTATTCCGCAATTGGTTTAAAGAATATGTATGTTATTTTTTAAAATATCTACATACACATTTTCAGTTGCTTTCAAAGTTGTAATATACTGAAAGATTTTGTGATATAGATACTCAATCCAATAAACATGGTTGAAGTTCCTCATTTGAAGAGTTTGGCATGGGGGCTGCTTAGAAATGTTACCAAATTCCTTATATATTTTGTAAATGGATACAACAAATTGTTAAGAAATTTAATTTAGTTTTTGGAAACTAAAAAGGATTATCCATATCCAGAAGATTAAATCCCACAAATGCCTTTAATAGTTACAAATGATGATCTTCAACAAAGTTGTGTTGATATAGATGGTCCAGCAAATGAAATATACAGATCCTCTTTCAGTCAACAAGAGATGGAAGAAATAGATGAAAATGTGAAATTTATAATAGAAGAAGAAGGAGGAGAAGAAAAAGACATTGATGAAAATTAATCCGATTAGTAATTTGTATTAATAATAAACCTTTGCATACTTTAATTTGTATTCATTTGGTTATGTAATATGTTTTATATAATTGAGTATACTTTGTCATTACACTTACATCTGACAACTGCATTGAATGTTATTTTAACTAAAATTCATTGAATTATGTTGTTTTACATGTATATATAACATGTATATACAAATACATATGTGGATGGCAAATAGAGGTAGAGGTACTAGAGGAAGTGAAAGGGGTCGATGTGTCTCTTAGCCACCTCCTTCACCCACCCCATCTCTTTAATTACACCATCTCTCCATCCCCAAATCTCATGGGCACATGCACCATCTCCCCATCTCCAGACTTTATCTTCACATACACCGTCTCTCCATCCTTACACATCCACTTCAGTTGCATCATCTCCCCACGTCTGCCCCTATATATGCTTTTTGTTGTGGCTGTTCTTTTCATCCCCACACAACATCATCCTCTATAAGGCCAAAGATAGTGTTACAACATACTCGAAGGGCACCGCGACGAGAAGCAACTAAATTTATAAAAAAATTAGGAGTCACCCCCAATTTTTATTTAAATAAAAAAGTAATTGAAAAAATCCTTTTTAAGAAAATTGGTTTTTGAAAAATGAGATCAAGCTCGGAAGTCTGATTACGTATAGGGAAGGACATAAACTTAATCTTACTGCACCCCTAATACATCCATCCATCCATCCTAAGACAACTACCTTAAAGATAATTATGCAAATTAAATAACCTCATGAAAATATTTGTTTTATCCCTTAAAATAAAAAAGTAAATAACAGTGAATGATAAAAATAAATAGAGAATTAAAGAAAAATATTTAAAGTCTTGCTTATCTTGTGTGCCTACGTATCCTCACGTATAATGAGAAATCAAAGCCACGTAGTTTTTGTAGAAAATGTTTGTGTGTTGAAGGATTTTAATTAAAAATTAAAGATTGATTAAATGTAAAATGATTTGTGTATTGATTAATGTAAAAATACTTGTGCGTTGAAAAGTTAAAATTAAGGATTGATTAAATTAAAATGCTTTCATGGTATTAATTAAAGTAAAAATGTTATGTGAGGATTGATTGATAAAAATGATAAGCATAATTAATTAATTGAGAGGGAATGATTGGTTGGTTGTTTTTTAAAGAAAATGATTAATATTTATATCAGCCACGAATCAAAGAGGATGTATCTACGTTGATCGCTGGTGATTTTAATTGTTTTCAAGATAGAAGAGTCACCACGACAACATCGTCCCTAGTTGATCAAAGATTAATTAAAATTTTATGATTTTTAAAATGATTATGATTAATTAAAATTTATATCACCTATGAGTTAAAGAGTCGTCATGACAATAATGATTATTGGTGATCCTAAAATATTTTTAGAACATAAAACTTGTCACGACAACATCGTCCGTAATTGATTAAAGATTAATTAAAATTTCATGCTTTCTAAAATGGTTAATGACTAATTAAAATTTATATCACCTATGAGTTAAAGAATCGTTACGATAACAATGATCACTGGTGATCTTAAATTATTTTCGGAACAGAAGAGTCGTCATGACAACATCGTCCTTAATTAATTAAAGATTAATTAAACTTTGTATAATTTCTAAAATGATTAATGATTAATTAAAATCTATATCACTTATGAGTCAAAGTGTTGTTACGACAACGATGACCACTGGTGATCTTCAAATATTTTTGAAACGGAAGAGTCGCCACGACAATATCGTTCCTTGTTGATTAATAATTCTAAATTAATTATTAGAGGGTTTTGAAATAATTTTTAGTTTAATTTCACAATCAAGGCATCATCACAACAATAGGGTCCTAATTAAATTACTTTCCAAATAAACAAGTTGTTACAACTCAAATGATTCAAATTAATAATTTAATTATATTTATTGTTGTTTATCTAAAATCATCTTTTTTATTTTATTATTACTAGCACTCGTATTTTTTATCTCATTTTTCATTCAGTTTTTATTTTGGCCAATTAATAAAACCTAAGCCTAACCCATTAAAATTCTTAAGTCAAATTTAATTATGGTCTTAAATATTGGGCCCAATTAAATCTTATGAAAACAAAACTAAAAAATATACAATGAATTAATCCCAAAATTCTTAACCAAAGTAAACACATTAAGAAGCCCAAATATTCAATTTATGATAACACCAAATCTTAACAAGCTAAATGCCATACAATTAAAATGAAAATAAAATAAAAAAAAAACATGTGAGAGTGCATGTGCGTGCAGAGTGACGCGTGAGAGTGCTGTGAAGGAGTGCTCTGGTGCAGGTACAGTGCATATGCTGTGAGTGAAACGGTGCTGTGAGGAAAGTGATGTGTGTGCATGGAAGGTGGTGCGATGCGAGAGTGGAGGAAACAGAGGTGGGTGAAGGTGAGCAAGGTGTGTGAGTGCTGGTGTTGAGAGAGAAGAAACAGAGTGTGTGACCGTGAGAGAGTGGAGGTGCGGTGCTGTAGGTGCTGTGTGATGGTGAAGATGAGGGAAAGTGCTGTGGAAGTGAGGTGGGTGCAATACGTGACTTGTGCTCTATTTTGGATTTCTAAAACAGGAGAAAATGTTGGAATTTTGGCCATGGATGGGGAAGTGAACTTGGCGTGGGAATGCAGGTGTGAGGGTGCATTTTGTGCTCTGTTTTGGGGGATTTCCGTGAAGTGTGTGAACTGGTGTGGGTCGGGGGTGAAGTGTTGTGGAAGTGCTGGTGATTTGTGGTGCCGTGAGCCGTGGAGGTGCGTCAGTTTGTGCGTGTTTGAAAAAGCAAGAATAGGGGAGAGTGACGCTGTGTGGCTGTGAAAATGTGTTGTGGTGAGGGAGTGTGTTGTGCAGTGCAGGGTGAGTAGGTGCCGGAGGTGGTGAGGAAAGTAAGTGAGAAACAGAGTGTGAGTCGGCGCAGGTGCAGGTGAGTTACGGTGGGTGCTCGTGGATGGGTGAAGGTGGAGGAAAATGCAGAGATGAAAGAGGGAAAATCAAGCAAGAAATTGAACCAAAATACTTACTGGTTGAGCATGGTGAAGATTTGGCTATAGTAAAGCTTTGAAGCTCTCTATCTCCATGACTTTCCATTTGGATGTTGCGAGTGGGTGAACATTGTGACCTTGAGTGTGGCGTGGGTCTATTCCCCTTCAAGTGTCTACCTCTGCTTGTGTTTACTCTCTTTTTCTTTCCCCGATCTTTTTTCCCGCTCTCTTTTGTCAGTGTGTTTTTCTGTCTCTCCTCTCCCCTTTTTTCTCTCTTTGTGCGTGTGCTTCAGTGGGTTGGGAATATGTGCAGAGTTTGTGGACTGTGCCGGACCGTGCAGTGAAGGGGAAAACAGGGGTGGTGTTATGGGTGTGTTGTAGTTGAGGTGGAGTGGATTCGGTGCTGTGCGTGTGGTGATATGGACGGCGCAGATGTGTGTGGATCGTGAAGATCGTGAGTGTGTGTTGAGGGCGTGTGAGCAGAGGTGGGATGGTGGCTTGAAAGGTGTGTGTGGAGTGAAATGGGTGCTGTGGAGGTTTGTGGTTGAGCTGCAAGTGAAAGTGGGGTCGCTGTGCTATGTGTGAGACTGATGCTGCCTGGTGCATTTTTCTTTTGGATGAGAAAATGTGCCCTCTGCTGGTGGAACTAGACGTGTTGGTTGAAATGGAGGGGGATTTTTTTGAGGTCTGCGGGGTGCACTCTTCACCCTCCAATAGCTACCTCCCTTGCCTTTTAGTGTGTTAGAGTGGTCACCCTTTTATCCAAATATGTGAGAAGACTTTTTTTTTTGTGAGTGGGTGAAATTGGGAGGCTCTGCGTTGAGCATTGCTGGCAGGAGGGTATATTCTGGACGAGGAGAGCATATGCGATGATAGAAAAAAATAAACGAAAACATAAATGATAAAATAAAATAAAAAATAGAAAATGGGTTGATGGATCTTAGGCTAAAATTTATGGGCTAAATTCATGAATTATAGATAAAAAAATAAAATAAAAAAGACCAAGTGACTCAAGATTAGGCATATGATTTAATTTTTGTCTTTTATCTTAATTTTTTATTTTTGTCATGTTTCCTTTTTTTTATGATTTTTTCCTTTTTTTAATAAAAATTTAATTATTGAGTAAATTAGCCTAAAATGCTCCAAATTTCAGTTTCTGGATTGGCTTATATTCTTAAAATTTTTTTGAGAAAATTTATATTAGTAGGGGCAAAATATAGTGTTTACAGATAATATGGGGGAGTATTGATGCAAATGGTTGCATATGGATTAGGTAAGGGCCTGGATTGACTTACATATTTTAATTATTTATTTCATGATTTTGGTATACATGTAGTTTTATTATTTATCAGATTTACAGGTTTGATCTTCTAGTTGAACCACTGTCCTCCATCAGTAGCATTATTAAGGCCAAGTTCCAGGGGACTTGGAGAAATTGGGGTGAGGTGGGTGAAGTAATTTAGAAGATATGGTGGGCTGAGTTTCGGGTAATATGTTTTATATTATAATTGTTCATTCAATTATAAGTTTTATAATTTTAATTATATATTCTTCATGGTTAATATAAGTGGCTTCTTGAAGATGAGAAGAAGATTAAAATGTGTTTTCAAAATAGAGGCTCAGACTTATTAAAAAATCCAATGAACAAGGTCCGAAGTAGGGTATACAAGGGCAAATGAATCCCCACAAATGTTAGGGATCAAATGGAGGAGTTGTGATGTGATCCTACGTGACTGGAGAAGTTTAGGAAGAATAGTCATAACAGAAGAACTGATGAAGGACTCTCAAAGCCCACTGGAAGATCAATCCCAGCAACAAAGTACAACAAAATATTAGTATAATACCCCAAATTCATTAACTTTATTCTAATTTTGTTTAATCATATACTAATTATGGTGATTTCTGCCCAGTTGCAATGGGATCCCTTAGCTTGGGACGGGTTTGAATGTCTTCATAGGCCTAAGGGAAAGCCAGCCTAGTGGATCAATGCTCAATCTGAGAGGATTGCAATAAATATGATTACAAATTCATCATTTTCAATTTCAAATCATAAATTAATATTAACAAAAAACTATAATTTTTTCATGATGAATATCACAGGTATGTGGCTAAGAGGGACACACAAGCACCTTGCGATAAAGGCAACAATCAGCAATCTGACAACAACATCCACTTGGATGTTGTTGGGGACGTCAACAAAAAGGGATGCTTCTACAGATTTGGGTTGGATGCTGCCAGTTTCACATGATCATTCTCCTTTCACTTTGAGGGCAGTTTTGTATCGAAGCTAGAAATGATGAGGACTCTGGTTGCACAGCTCTCTAATAAGGTGCAATCCCAGAAGGAGATGATCCAAAATATTATGTATCAACTGGATCTGCAAGCTAATCGAGATTCATAGCGGCCTGCAAAAGTAACTGATAATGACCAGATGAATGGGGATGAGACCAACATTGGTCCAGATGCTGGTGAAGGCCCTTGATGGATATTATTGTTGCATCAAGAACAATTATTACATTTGTATTATATTTGACTATTTTGGATATTTTACTTTCTACATAATTGATGACATATTTGGTTTATTTTTAATTTAATTTGAATTTTATAATTTAGATTCGATTGTTGGATTCTAAACTATTAAAATGTGCTTTTAACTGTTTATATATACAGGTTTTAAGCTGTGTAAATGAGAAAGTTAAAAAAAGTAATTAAATTTTTCAAAAAATTTTGTAACTTCAAAGACATAATTTTTTCGTCTCTAATCCTATCTCTAAAGTCCTATATGATATATTATGAATTATATGTTATTAAAATAGTCTGAGATGGTTTTAGAAATGAAAAAATTTCATCTTTAAAAATTGCCTTGTCATTGGATGGACCATGATTCCTGAAGAGCTCAGAAACAAAATAAAAAATTATTAGAAATGGAATATTCCCTCTCTAATCAGAGATAGATTTCAAAATTTCATCTCTAATAGTTTAGCAATTGTTGTTTCAGAGATAGATTGAATTCCATCTCTAAACGTGTTAGAGACGAAATTTCATGCTTTTAGAGACAGGTTTTTTTTCTGTCTCTAAACCAGTTTTGTTTTGTTTTTTTTGTAGTCTAATTATTTTGTGCAAATTGAAACAAATATTTTCTCTAAGCTTCTTTGACTCGTTGAAGCACCTTTCAATCCATCTTCCAAACAAAGCAAAGGTTAGTGATCCCATTCAATGTAGATGAATGTATCCATTTGAAATGTGATTCATTTATCTTATTTCTTTCTAGTTGAATTCTCATATGGTATTTATGATTGTTTTCACTAATTTTCTGAATTAATTTTATTAGGTTTATGGTTCCATGAAAGATAAGATAACAATTCTCCTTTCATGGAAGGCTCAATTTGTGAAACTGATTTAGTGGAGGCTAGGAGACGTCTACCTTTGCATCTTACTACTATTCATATGATGTCCCATTTAGGAGGACAAGATGTCACATAATGACAATGACGATGAAGGTTGTTCAGTCAATCCGCATTGACTATTTTTATTTATTTATGCGACCTTTAGGAAAATGCACCTCCAATATACCTTAGAAGAAAGAGAAACAGAAGCTGCCAAATTATATGTTCTTTTCAATTGTCTTAAGGTTGAGCTTTTCTTGGAGTAATTTCTTAAATATATGTTAATTACTTGTATCTCTTGACAATTTATTTACGTGTACCTCCTAACATGATTGAAAATCTCTTTTGAAGAGTTTGGGATAGGGATGATTTAAACATGTTAACAAATTCCATACATATTTTATAAATGGTTATAAATTTGAGACAAAATATCAATGTAGAAGAATGTATCCATAAAGAAGTTGGATCTATTCAAATGTAAATGGTTTGATCCTATACACAGTATCCTGAAAGGAAGTAAGGGTGGTTGAGTGCGATGAAAATCAATATAATTTTGTCTTTGTGAACTAAATGATTGAAAATGGTTGATCCATAGCAAGATGATCTAATCCTGCAAATGTCCATGACAGTTGCAAATAACGATATTCAACAGAGTCTTGTTGATATAAATGGTCCAATAGAGGAAATACAAATATCCTCCTTTAATCAACTTGAGATGGATCGAAGGAAGTAAATGAAGTTATGGAACTTATATTAGAAGAATAAGAAGGAGAAAAACAAGAAGACATTGATGAAACATATTCTAATCAGCAATTTGTAATAATAATTAAACTTGACTTATTGAAATTTGTATTAATCTGGTTATGCAATATGCATTACATGATTATAATTGTTTTCTCATTACACTTATACTTGATAGTTGTGTTCTATGTTATTTTAACTAAGCGTAATTAAATTATGTCATTATTACATGTATATAAATGGTAGATAGAGATAGAGTTATATGTAAAGGGAAGGGTCATGAAGGTCGAGGTACCTCTCAAACATTCGCTTAACCTGCAGTATGTTTATATAGCCCCATGTCTGCTTCCCCTAAATGTTCTTTTCATCCCCACACTTCATCTTGTATGGGGTCATACATTACATGAGGGACTACATATGTAGACGGTCGTATATAGATTAGGTTGGGACTTAGTATGATGTAAGTACTTTTAATTATTGATTTTAAGGTTTTTGGGATAGTTTTCTAATTTTTTAGTACTTATAACTCTCCAGTCAGACCACCAACTTCTATCTCTGGCATTATAAAGGTCAAGTTTGAGGGGGCTTGTAAAAATTGGACAGAGGTGGATGACACCATTCATGATATGTGGTTTGCAGAGTTTGGGGTAAAAATTGTAACAAACAAGGCCTGTGCTGGGGAAGACAAGAGGAAATGGAACCCGACACATGTCAAGGATCAGTTGGAGGTGTTGTGGCTTGATCCCTCATGGGCGGCAAAATCTAGGAAAAACAGTCAGAATGGAAAATCTGTTGAGGTACTCTCACTGTACACTAGAGGATCAATTCCAAAACAAAAGCACAAGAAAATATTGCTGAGAGATTTCTACTATATTTTTACTCTGAGTTCATTAACAAATAAAATTTTATTTTATATAATTCATTACTAATTATAGTGGTTTCCTTCCAAAGAGTCGAATTGAATCAGTAGACTACATCACGGGAAGTGTTCCGCCAGCTTCACACACCGAATAGGAACCCAAATCAGTGGACTTCCCCAAGATTCGAGAGGATTTTTATAAGTATTACTACTATCCATGTTTAACAGTTGCATCATTTTCATATCCAAAACGTATATTAATATTAACAAAAGCTATAATTTTCAAGATGAGTACCACAAGCCTTCGGCTAGGAGGGACACGCTAGAACTCTGCGCGGGGGTGTGAACACTATATTTTTTTTCAGACTTATAGAATTATTTTAAAAAATAAAAAAATAAAAAAATATTAATAATAACTCAAATTCATGATTCAATCTTCTTTGAAAACCCCAAGCTCAATTCCTTAGGTTTTCTAGATCTCCATGTCAATTGATTTTGATTTTGGGCCTGTTCCATTGATATCCCCAGTTCTACTCAAGGCCAAGCCAAAATTCAAAGAAAAATAAATTAATTAAATAATTTGATTTGGGAGGCAAAGTTAACATTTGGTTTGAATTTTAAATTTAAATTTGATTAAATATTAATGAAAGAAATCAGCTTTGATTGAAATTTAATTGTGGGGATTAATTCTGATCAAATATTAATAAGAAGAAATTTGCTTTAATTGAGATTTAATTGGGGAATTAAATGAGCCTACATCTACAAGTGAGAGAGATAAAAACCTAGCAGGGCACTAGAGAAAAGGAAGACAGGAGAGAGCATGATACATAGATAAAGTAGCACTAGAGGGGGAGACTATGGTACAAAAAGAAGGCAGAGAGAGGGCACGGTACAAAGAGACAAGGGGAGGCGAGCGCGCCTGATAGAATTTTGGAAGGGAGGGTAGAGAAATAGAGACGACGATAGAGAAAAAGGGAAGGGATCAGTGGAGAGAAGAAACCTGATCTTTTATTTCCATCTTGATCTAAGGTAAAAATCTCTCAAAGTTCTTTGTCTTACTTGGATCTAATGCTATTGTGTCTAAGCTACGCATATCCTTTTCCTTCATGAAATTCAGGTTCTGTCATGTTGATGAAAATGCCTTCTTACTCTACCTGGTTCCAGAGCCAAAATAACCAAGCTTTCAAGCTCATTTCATTGTTCTAATTCGTTCTACTTTAGATTTCTGTTCGCAATATGATAGGTGCTCTTTAACTCCCGATAACTTTTTACTTTGTCTTGCTTTGACCATTATGATTATTTCATTAGGATCTTCGTTCTTTTAACAAGCATTTTCTTTTCTTATGTGGAAGATATGTGTCAATTGTTGAGTTCAAGAAAATAGTCCATGTGTAGCATTCTTATGTATGGATGGTTGTTGAGTCAAAGTATGGATGGTTGTTATAATTTGTTTTTGATAGCCCCTGGATTTTTCATGTCTATCACGTGCTTATGGTCAATCCAAAATATTGGTAATCTTTCCATATATTAAAAGAGTTAAAATCTAGGATCAAAGTGATTACAGCTAACTTCTAATTCCTTAACTACCACCGCAACAAGTATGCTTTTGTTATATTAACCATCGATAGTTATATTTGACTCATTTGATATTGCATATGTATTTCTTGTATTTTTGTAAATAATGTTTATTTCATGATTTATTCATTTCAAATTAAGAAGGATAGAAATGAAAAATATAAAATAACAAAATGAATTTTTACCTTTTTTGTTTGGATTTTTTTCTTTTAATTGTTTTCATATCCTTTTTCATCATTTATGTTGTTGTCCTATTGCTTGTGAATAATATAAATAAAATAATAGTTTATACTTGATTTAAATATAATGCAATTTCTTTATAAGGACTTTGAGAAGTAAGTCTTCCTGACCTAATTTGAAATTGCTCTGTGGTCAAGTCATGACTCAATCTTGTAAGGTTTTGTTAATAAGCAAATTTAATGGTTTTAAGGAGTAAGTCTCCCTAGCCTAAATTGGAATTACTCTGTGGTTAAGACATGATTCAATTCTAAAAATTAAATAAACGTATTTAGGGATTTAAAGGAGTAAGTCTACCTAATTTATTTTGGGATTGTTCTATGGTTAATCATGACTCAATCCTATATGGAATTGATAATCAATCGCCAAATATTTTCCTTTAAAATTTAATCTATTTTTTATCAATTAACCAAGCAATTTTATTTTAATCAACAAAGCATTTTACATTTAATCAATCATTGATTTTTATTAAAAATCCTTTAACACACGCGTATTTTCTATAAGAATTATGTGACTTTAACTTTTCATTGCACATAAGGATACATGAGCACGCAAGGCAAGCTTAAAATTGTAAATATTTCCATTAATCTAATTCTTTGTTTTTTATAATTATTTGTTATTAGTTATTTTTGTTCAAGGGGTAAAATAAATATTTTTAAAGGTTATTAATTTGCACAATTAGCTTTAACATAATTGTTTTAGGACAAATGTATCAATGATTCAATAGGATTAAGTTTTTACCCTTCCCTGTACATAATTAAACTTCCGAACCTGATCTCATTTTTTCAAAGACCAATTTTCCTAATAAAAGGGTTTTCCCAATTATTTTCTAATTAAATAAAAATTAGTGGCGAATCCTAATTTTTTTTTATAAACTTAGTTATCTCTCATCGCAACGCCCTCCGGGAACATTGTGACAATGAGTCTAGGTAGCTATCTGATAACAACATCTACTTGGATGTTGTTGGAGGTGTCAACACAAAGGACACATCTATAGGTTGGTAAACTGGTTATTTCAGGAGGAAATTCTGCTAAGTATTCTCTCACTATAGGGATATTATTGACATCCTACTTAACCTCAGAATCTAAAGAAGACAAGAGAACATACCCTTGTAATCCGGCATTTAAACATCTCATGACTTGAATGGTAGTACGGAATGTATATTCATCAAGTGTTTCATGTGCTTTGTTTTTGGCATGAAAATGATAGATTTTTCTGGACAGTTAGCAGAGATCTAATTCATTCTAAGAATAACATCAATTTGAGATAAAGGCAAACAAACAAGGTCAATAATAAACAGATTATTTTCTACTTGAATACAACAGTTTAAACAGGCTTGAGAGGTCAATATTTTCTCTCCAATGGTAGTAGAAATAGACAAGTCATATGGCATAATAGACACAGGTAGTTTTAGATAATTCATGCAATCAATGGATATAAAGGGGTGAGTAGCTCCTAAATCCAATAATGCAGTTAAAAGTTTATCTTGAATTAAACACTTATCTGGTATCAGATTAGAAGAATAAGTTGCCTCTTCCACACTAAGAGTAAACACTCTGCCTTTGGTTTGTCATCTAGGTGGTACAGGATTAACTTCTTTCCTCTAGGGGCACTCCCTAGCAATGTGACGTGGCTTACCACACAAATAGCAGACATTTTGGCCTTGTAGACAAGGTTTATTTCCATGGAATCGGCCACACTTCTTACAAGCATTGCCCGTTTGCACCTGTTTTCTCGTCTCCGGGTTTCGTTTAAACCTAGTGTTATTGCACCCTGGTTTACCCCCATCTCTCTTTTTCTTAAAGAAATTTCATTTTTCTTTATCCCTTACAAACTTCATAAGATTTTTCTCTACTATTTTACATTTATTAACCAACACTGTATAATCTCTAATTTCTAAAGTTCCCACTTTCGTTTTGATTTTGGGTTTCAAACCCAATTCAAACTTCGCAACTTTCTATCTCTCATATTAATCATATCTCAGATAAGAAGAAAATTTTGCTAACTCTTTGAGACATACCTCCCTACCTAAGCTAAATAAATTATGCTTCTTTTTCATTCTAAACACTATTAGGGAAATATTTATCTAGAAATGTAGTCTGGAATACTTCCCTTGTAACTTGAGTTCCTTGAACCTCAAGCAAAGCTCTAGTCCCTTTTCACCATAACTCTGCCTTTCCCTTTAGCATGTAAGTGGCATAAGTCTAAGGATTAGTGTAGCCCATTGCCTCAAAAATCTTCTCTAACTACATCATCCATCCTTCTCCTACCACAAGGTCATATTCCCCCCTAAATGAAGGTGGTTTGGCCTTCCTAAACTCAGAAAGACCTTGAAATTGTGGGTTTTCAACTGGAGCATCCCTCTTTGGATCTCCATTCCCATCTCCATTTTGGTTCCCATCTCTAACTCCATTTCCACATTGTTTCTATTTAGGTTTTCTTGTGGATGTTGCAAGACTCGGTTGGTGGCAATTGCCTGTTCTCTCATTACATTAACTATTTTCCCAAGGGCATTTATAACTCCATCCCTAGGAGCTGCTTGATTATGTCTTGGTGGTGCCATATTTTTCTTACACATATAGAAAGATATATATTGAGTTGATCAGTCTCAGTATCACTTACCTTGTGGTTTGGAATACATAACCGCATGCAGAGACAACATGACAGGTATAATGACAATCATATAAAATTAAATACGCATGCATGCAAACATAAAGCCTCAAAAGTCATAGCTAACTCAATGCACCTGAACAAACTGCGCTGAAACCAAAATATAACACCTTACCTAATATAGGCATTATGTTATGTATAAAGTTTAATGTATATGTATTATATTTTTTTTTTCTTTTGGGTTGGGCACGTGTCTAGAGTATGAAAAATGGCTAACTTAGTTAGATAACATGTAATAAATTATATCTAACACCCTAAAAATTCAATTTATTTAATGATTAAATTTAATCAATAAACTTGTGATTATGTGTCCATTTAATAAAATAATTTAATTAATCAATTGATTTTATCTAATCAATTATGTGTCTTTAATTAACTTGTCTTATTGAATAAAATTATTGATTACATGTCTATTATTCTAAGATTTAATACTAATCAATAAATTTTAGTCACATAATATATACATATTTTTCCCATAAAAAATCATTGATTAAGTGATATTACTATTATACTTAAATATTTCCTGTTATTTGATTACGTGACTATGAAATGAGTAAATATCATAAACTTTAGCTTTAATTCTAACAAACTATTGATTCTTGTTTAAAAATACACGTAAACATTTAAAATCCATTTGAGCTTGGATTTTCATAATATATTAAACTAAACATAAACTACCAAATTAGCATTTCTAAATATTCACACACACATGTATACATCAGTACGTCTGTTTTCTATATTTTACATTATCCAAAACAGTAGTCAGAATTAGATCTCCACCTACACTCAAAACTATATACATGCATACATCAAAAAAATTACTTAGCCATTCTAGGCCATGCAGGGGAAATCCTACATCAATCACTACATCTCACTAAACAAACCATTTGCATGTAACGTTATTGCATCCTGCTTTGGGGAGTAAACCATTTCCACATCTATAACTAAAAGGACAAATACTCTCATCTTCAGCCGACACTGGAGGCTCTAGAAATATTACATATCATAGGGGTGAGAAATATAATTTCTCAATAAGCATTCAAATAATTTAAAAATAGTAATTGAAAACCATGGTATTTCTAGCTGTATAATATACAGAAAAATAGTTACATAGTTAATCAATAATCAGAATATGGATAATTGACAACAAGTAGCCAAATAATAAATTTTCTCTTAACTTCATGCTCACTATTCTTTAACTTAGGGCCTAGCCCTCTTCTTAATGCTCTTTGCCTACATGGTCCATAACTTAAATTGTTTCATTATCAATGGCCATTGGTATAACTAAGAATTCTCCCTTGATATAGAGTGCCCCTTAAACTTAAGTGGTCATTTCACATTTGCTAGTAGATTCCACTCAACTATCCACACCTTTTGTGAACCATATCCTCAAAGTGGGCCTTACATACATGTAGGACTTCTCATGGATTACATCTCTTTGATCATATCCATGGTGTTTTTATTAGTAATTAATTTCTAATCTTTCTGAATCACTTCTTGTTCATTTTTCTTTACTTGAGTATCATATCCAAACTTAGATTATTTCTTCCACTTTGTTTAAAGTGAGCATGTAATTAATTCAAATGTGAATTTAAGATGCATAATTCTTTCATTTAGCATTTACTAATGAGATTAAATCTCTGAACATATAATTTATCTCAAATTCACAGCTTACTAAATTTGACATAGGCATAAGCCAAACATTTCAATAGGATATCATTGCTTCTCATTTAAAGCAAGGTTTACATAACACTCCATATGAAAGTTACCAATAGCCCTAGCCTCTTTAGTATGGCCGTGCACCACACCTAGGGCTTGTAAGATTTTTCTTTCACATTTTTCACTTGAAAATGCATCAAGAGATATTAAAACTCTTAAAACATACTAACACTTGAATAATTCATCTATGGCCCCTCCTAGGCACCACATGGCCGTGTGTTATACTTAGGGTTATGAAGAATACTCTTTTCACATTTTCATTTGAAACGTATCGAGGTGACACTAACATAAATTACGTAATCTTTGTAAACCCACATAGTTTCCCCTTAACCCCTATTGTGGCCGTGGATTAACTAACAATGCACCATAAATTTTTATTTTAATCTCTCTAGGGAAACATACTAAAATCACATTAAAAACCTTCAAAAGTCACTAATTACTAATAATATCACATAGTTCTCTTTGTAGCACCATAGGGTTGTGGCTTACCTATGAATCACATAAGCTAAGTTTTAACTAATTACCCAAAGTTAAACATAGAACATAATAAAAACACCCCAAAAATCTCATTTCCATTCTTTCTTTACAAGTCTCAAGCTAAAACAAAATAAATCACAAAATCTCTTCTTAACCTCAAATATGGCTGTTGCCTACCAAGGAGAACACTCTATGATTCTAAACAATTTTCACATACTTCACACATAAAATAGGGTCAAATCACCTTGTAGAACTCATATCCATGCATAACTATTAAAATCAAAGCCAAATAGAGAATTATCAATACAAACCCTAAATAGAATATATTAGGGAAAATTCAGAAACCACAGAAAAATAAGCCCACAATCAACACAAACTTGGTTCATCTTGCCATAAACAACCCATATTCAAGCTTAGAACCCAAGAAAGATGGAGCTCCATAGATTCAAGAATGGCAAACCCAACATGAAACACATTATTTTTCAAAGAGAAAAGGTTGAATTTGAGTCCCTACCTCTTGAAGACCATGATTTCCTAGTTGTTTTAAGCTTGTTTCTCTCTTTCTTCTCTTTTTCCTCTTCTTTTCTCCTCCATTTTCCCTTTGGCCGTGATCCCCTCTTCTTCCTCCTTCTCTTTTCGTTTCTTTCTTTCCTTTCTTTTCTTCTCTCTTCCTTATCATGGTTGTGCACTTTAGGGACACTAAGGAGATTGTTCAGTTTGTTTAATTTAGTTTATATTGTTTGTCCTTATTAGGCAACCAATAGAAACTTAGACTTTTAGTTTGTTTCTATCTAATTTACGATGACTCTTAGTTCAACTGGAGCTAGGTTGGTTGGATTGGTATCAAATGGGAGAAATTAAATAGTGTTTGGTTACTTTGTCATAATGGCTTGGTTCTATCCAATGGTTTGCTTCCACTTGTCACATACCTGTTGGTTCATTCTTGGCTAATCACATGCTTACACGTGTAAGCCCTTCAAATGTTACGTTTTGGTTGGTTAGTTTATGCTAATTGCACTTATTTTAATTAAAAAGTGTTTAGAAGCTAATTGGTAAATTAAGTGATCAATTTGTCTAATTTCTGCTTTCTAATTTTTCACTGGACAAAAATGTCCTTACTCACATATTCATAATTATCAAATTATCACTGTATAGTTTTTACTCTTCCCTTCAGGTATTTCAACTGTTTCTAATTTTTTTTAGATAATTTTCAATGCTCTCTTCAATTTGAATTGTAAAATAAAAATAAAAATAATTAAATAGAGCAAGAAATAATAATAAATAATAAAATGACCATTAGGGCTAATTAGGGTTTTTATAATTCATATCTACTTAGTTAGGGATCTTACATTTCTCCTCCCTAAAAGAAATTTTGCCCTCAAAATTTGTTTACCTATTATAAATAATTCTGGATAGTCTTTCTATAGATCTTCTTCCATTTCCTAGCCTCAGGAGTTAACCCTTCCCATAAGACCTTAACCAAAAGAATTGTCTTTCCTCTTAATTGTTTGAGATTTCTTTCAATAATCTGTACAAATTTTATTGAGTATGTTAAATCATCTTTTAACTGCACTGACTCACTCTTAACGGTGTGAGAAGGATCAAAACATAATTTTCTGAGTTCAAAGACATGAAAGACATCATGAAGATTTGAGAGATTTAGAGCAAGTGTAATTTGACAAGCACCTGGAACTATTTTTTTTGAGAATTTGGGAAGAACCAAGACATCTAGGACTCAGTTATTTTGGATTTTAAGGATGTACTAGTTCCAATTACAAGAGAGATTTTGAGAAAAATATGTTCTCTTTCTTTAAATTCTAAAGGCTTTCTCCTTTGAACCGCATAACCCTTTTGTCTACTCTAGGCAACGAGCAATGTATCCTTGATTATTTTAATTTGATTTGTTGTTTCTTACACAATTTCAGGCCCTAACAATTTTCTTTCTCCAACTTCATACTAGCATAATGGGGATCTACATTTTCTAACATATAGAGTTTCATAAGGTGTCATCCTAAGGCTAGAATGGTAGTTATTGTTATATGCAAACTCTACTAATGGTAGATAGTTTTCCCAACTTCCTTTGTGTTCCAAAACACAAGCTCTAAGTATATCATCTAGAGTATGATAGTTCTTTCAGTTTAGCCATCTGTTTATGGATGATATGTTGTATTAAAGTTTAGCTTAGAACCAAAAGCCTTTTGCAAAGTTTTCCAAAATCTAGAAGTAAATCTAGGATCCCTATATGAAATTATACTAGATGAGGAACCATGCGACCTCATAATCTCTTTAATGTACAATTGAGCTAGTTTATCAAGTGGATAGTTAACTCTGATTAGAAGAAAATGTACTGATTTGATCAGTCTATCTACAATGACTCATATAACATTAAATCTTGAAGGGGTTCTGGACAATCCCATTACAAGATCCATTTACACACTTTTCCCCTTCCATTTAGGTATATCTAGAGGTTGCAATAAACCTACTAGTTTTTTATGTTCAATTTTTACTTTCTGACAGGTCAAACATTTGACTACATATTCTGCAATTTCTTTCTTCATACCTAATCACCAAAAATCTTAATTACGATCATTATACATTTTAGTGGTACTAGGGTGAATAGTATATTTACTACAATGAGCTTCTTCTAAAATTTTATTTCTCATTTCTTGAGTGTTAGGAGCACACAATCTTCCTTTATATAACACCATTTCATCATCTGATAACTTAAAATCTTTTTGTGTTCCTTGAAGGATCTGACTTTTAAATTTTGTAAAAAAGTATCTGGTTCCTGAGATTCTTTTATTTGGCTCTTAAATTCATTCATAATTTTAAGCTCATTCATATACAAACTGCCAGATTGCATAGTTACTGACAAACTCATGTCTCTAAATTTTTCTAATAATTCATACTCTTGAATCATCAAAAAGGATATGTGGAGTGACTTCTTGTTAAGTGCATCAGCACCAAATTGGCTATTCCTGTGTGGTACTTTAATTCAAAGTCATAATGTTTCAAAAATTTCATCCACCTTTTTTGCCTCATATTCAATTCCTTCTGATCAAAAAGATATTTCAAACTCCTGTAATTACTAGAAATCTCGAATTTAATGCCATACAAAAAATGCCTCCATATTTTTAAAACAAACACTACTGATGTTACTTCCAAATCATGATTAAGGTAGTCTTCCTCATGCGGTCTAAGCTGTCTAGAAGCATAGGCAAATACTCCCCCATCTTGCATCAAGGCACATCTAAGATTTTTCTTAGACACATCATTGTATATCACAAAATTTCTTATAGGATCAGGAATCACTAATACCGGAGTAGTAGCTAAGCTAATTTTCAGTCCTGGAAACAATCCTTACATTCCTTTGACCACACAAAAGGATTATCCTTTCTAGTCAATCTTGTTAGTGGCATAACTAATTGGGAAAATCCTTCTATAAATCCTCTGTAATAGCCAGCTAAACCGAGGAAACTTTTAATTTCTATTATGGTTGTAGGTCTCTCCCAGTAATTACTACTTTTATCTCGTTAAGGTCTACTGATACCCCTCCTTGAGACACAACATGACCTAGAAATTTTACTTCCTTTAACCAGAATTCACCTTTTCTAATTTTGCATTTAATTTTTTTTCCTTTAAAGCCTATAACACAATTCTAAGGTGTTGTTTGTGCTCCTCTGTTATCTTAGAATTGATGAAATATCATTTATAAAGATAACCACAAACTGATCTAGATAAGGTTTAAAAATTCTGTTCATGTACTCCATAAACACTACTGGGCATTTGTAAGACCAAATGGCATAACAAGATACTCATAATGCCTATATATGGTCCTAAAGGTAGTTTTAGAGATATCTCCTTGTTTAACCCTTATTTGATGACAAACAGACCTTAAATCTATCTTAGAAAAAAATTGTTGCCACTCTAAGTTGATCTAACAAATCATCTTTTTTAGGGATTAGATATTTATTTTTGATGGTTACTTTGTTTAACTGTCTGTAATCTATACACAGTCTCAAGTTCCTATCTTTCTTTTCACAAACAACATAGCGGTTCTTCAAGATGACATACTTAGCCATATAAATTGCTTGGCCAATAGGTTCTCTATTTGTTTCTTCAGCTCACTCAACTCGAAAAGGGACATTTGTAGGGCGCTATGGATATCGGACCTACTCCAGGGATCAAATCTATTGAGAACTCAACTTCTCTCTCTGGTGGTAAATTGGTTATTTCAGGAAGAAATACTGTTGGGTATTCTCTCATTATAGGGATATTATTTACATCCTACTTAACCTCAGAATCTAAAGAAGACAAGCGAACATACCCTTGTAATCCAACATTTAAACATCTCCTAACTTGAATGGTAGTAAGGAATATTCATCAAGTGTTTATGTGTGTACTCTGTTTTTGGCATGAATACAATAGATTTTTCTGAAAAATTTAGAACAACACTATTAGCAGACATCCAATCCATTCCAAGAATAATATCAATTTGAGATAAAGGCAAACAAACAAGATTAATAGTAGACAAATTATTTTTTATTTGAATACAATAGTTTAAATAGGCTTGAGAGCTCAATATTTTTCCTTTAATGGCAGTAGAAATAGACAAGTCATACAGATGAATAGACACAGGTAGTTTTAGGTGATTCATACAATCAATGGATATAAAGTAATGAGTAGCTCCTGAATCAAATAATGCAGTTAAAAATTTATCTTGAATTAAACACTTGCCCTGTATCAAATTCGGAGAATGAGTTGCCTCTTTCTCATTAAGAGTAAACACTTTGTTTTGGTTTATGGCCAAGGTGGTATGGGATTAACTTTTGTCCTCTAGGGGCACTCTCTAGCCATGTGGCTTATCTTACCACACGAATAGCAGACATTTTGTCCTTACAGACAAGGTCTATTGCCATCGAATTGATGACACTTTCTTACTGCTCACTGGTTTACCCCCATCTCTCTTTCTCTTAAAGAAAATTTGTTTTTCTTTATCCCTTACTAACTCCATAAGATTTTCCTCTACTATTTTGTATTTATTAAACAACACTGCATAATCTCTAATTTCTAAAGTTCCCACTTCCGTTTTGATTTTGGGTTTCAAACCCTATTCAAACTTTGCAGCTTTCCATCTCTCATCTTGATTATATCTCAGATAAGAAGAAGATTTTGCTCACTCTTCAAACTTGGCCATATATTGGCCCATAGACATACTTCCTTACCTAAGCTGAATAAATTCTGCTTCTTTTTCATTCTAAACACTATCAAAAAAATATTTATCTAGAAAAGTAGTCTGAAATACTTCCCAGGTAACTTGAGTTCCCTGAGCTTCAAGCAAAGCTCTAGCCCCTCTTCACCAGAACTCTGCCTCTCCCTCTAGCATGTAAGTGGCATAAGTTACCTTCTGGACCCATCCCCTTAAAAATTTTCTCCAACTGTATCAGCCATCCATCTGCTGCCACTAGGTCATATTTTCGCCTAAATGAAGGTGGTTTGGCCTTCCTAAACTCAGAAAGACCTTGAAACTATGGGTTTCCAACTGGAGCATCCCTATTTAGGTCTCCATTCCCATCTCTATTTTAGTTCCTTTCACTAACTCCATTTCCATCCATCTTTAACTGCATTTCCACCGTCTTGCTCTAGGAAGTACACCATCTCTACATCTATAACTAAAAACACAAGTACTCTCATCTTCATTTGACAACTGGAGGCTCTGTAAATACCACATATCACAGGGATGAAAAATATAATTTCTTAGTAGACACTCAAATATTTTAAAATAGCAATTAAAAACCATGGTATTTCCAGTTGTATGACATAAAGAAAAGTGGTTTCATGGTTAGTAAATAATCAGAATATGGATAATAACAACAAGTAGCCAAATAATAAAATTTCTCTTAACTACATGCTCAATATTTTTTGACTTAGGGCCGAGCCCTCTTCTTAATGCTCTTTGCCTACATGATCCATAACTTAAACTGTTTCATTATCAATGGCCATTGGCATAATTGAGAATTCCCCCTTGACATAGGGTGTCCCCTATACTTAAGTGGCCAACCACACTTATTAGTGAATTCCACTCATCTATCCACACCTTTGGTGAGCCATATTCACAAAGTGGACCTTAGACACATGTAAAACTTCTTATGGATCACATCTCTTTGATCATATCCATGGTGTTTTATTAGTAATTCTTTTCTAATATTTTCGGATCACCTCTTATTCATTCTTTTTTTTTACTTGAAGATCATATCCAAACTTAGATTATTTCTTCCACTTTGTTTAAAGTGAGCATGTAATTAATTCAAGTGTGAATTTAAGGCATATAAAGCTTTCATTTAGCACTTACTAATGAGATTAAATCTCTAAACATTTAATCTATCTCAAATTCACAACTTACTAAATTTGACATAGGCATAAGCCAAACTTTTGAATAGGATATCATTGCTTCTCATTCAAAGCAAGGCTTACATAACACTCCATATGAAAGCTACCAATCGCCCTAACCTCTTTAGTATGGTCGTGCACCACAACTAGGACTTCTAAGGTTTTTCTTTCACATTTTTCACTTGAAAAGGCATCAAGAGACATTGAAACACACAAAACATACTAACACTTGAATAATTCATCTATGGCCCCTCCTAGGCACCACTTGGCCGTGTGTTATACTTATGGTTATAAAGAATACTTTTTTCACATTTTCATTTCAAATGTACTAAAGAGACACTAACTTACCTAGAAATTACTTAATCTTTGTTAACCCACATAGTTTCCCCTTAACCCCTAATGAGGCCGTGGATTAACTAACAAGGCACCATAGATTTTTGTTTTAATCTCTCTAGGGAAACATGCTAGAATCACATTAAAAACCTTCAAAACTCACTAGTCACTAATAATAGCACATAGTTCTCTTTGTAAGCTAAGTTTTAACTATTTACCCATAGTTAAACATAGAACGTAATCAAAACACCCCAAAAATATCATTTCCATTCTTTCTTTACAAGTCTTAAGCTAAAACAAAATAAATCACAAAATCTCTTCTTAACCTTAAATATGGCCGTGGCCTACCAAGGAGAACACCCTATGATTCTAAACAATTTTCACATACTTCACAAATAAAACAAGGTCACATCCTTCTCTTTTCTTATCTTTCTCTTTCCTTTCTTGTCTTCTCTCTTCCTTATCATGGTCGTGCACTTTAGGGACACTAGAGGGATTATTTAGTTTGTTTAATTTAGTTTTTGTTGTTTATCCTTAGTAGGCAACCAATAGAAACTTAGACTTTTAGTTTGTTTCTATCTAATTCATGATGACTCTTAGTTCAACTAGAACTAGGTTGGTTGGATTGGTACCAGTTAGGAGAAACTAAATAGTGTTTGGTTACTTTATCATGATGGCTTGGTTCTAACCAATGGTTTGCTTCCACTTGTCACATTTCTATTGGCTCGTTCTTGGCCAATCACATGCTTACACGTGTAAGTCCTCCAAATGTCACTTTTTGGTTGGTTAGTTTATGCTAATTTCCCTTATTTCAATTAAAAAGTGTTTAGAAGCTAATTAATAAATTAAGCAATCAATTTGACTAATTTCTGCTTTCTAATTTTTTACTAGACAAAAATGCCGTCACTCACACCTCCATAATTTTCAAATTGCCACTATATTATTTTTACTATCCCTCAAGTATTTCAAGTATTTCAAATTTTTTTTAAGTAATTTTCAATGCTCTCTTTAATTTGAACAACAAAAGAAAAATAATAATTAATAAAACAGAGTAATAAATAATAATAAATGATCAAACGATCATTAGGGTTAATTAGGATTTTTATAATTCATATTTATTTAGCTGTGGATGTTACATCATTCCGGCACGAGATCCTCGCGTGACACCAATGCTGACTTCATTATTTAAACTAAGCAAGTTCAGAGACAAAAGGTATGTTCATTCCTCTAATTTCCCTCTCATAATACTGTCTTATTAACTTAAGTATCAGAGTGCCTTTACAGGTACCTCCTTGTACGTTGACGGATCTCTCGACGTGATTCACCAATGGCCACAACTCTAACCGACCCAAAAATAGCAAGAAGGAATTTCAATCAAGTAGTAAACGATGGATTTCTTTATTCTAATAAAGATCTACACAATTAATGTATATATGGTTGATAATTTGTTTAAACCCAAATTTTGGCATGCATAAAATATAAAATGTAAAAGTTAAAATGACAAATTAATGTTCTTTTGTTGTTTTGGTATAATAATGGCACGAAAGTTTCAACTTATGACCTTCAATAAACTATTAAACTCCTCACCACTGACCTAATTCTAGTAGTTTAATAATGTTCTTTTGCTAATAAATCTCCTGTTAATTTATTGAAACACATTATCAAAGTATTTATTTGCAAGAGTATGAATTAATGTTATCAATGTTAAAAATTTTGTAAGCATCCTTATGAATAAAAAACACAGTTTGAAGTCAATAACTCCATATTTAGGTCTTTGAATCAGACTAAACTTTTTTAGACATTTATATTGTAATAAAAAATATTTTTACTATAAAATAATGCTCTATTGTGATGGGATATTTTCATAACAAGAGCCTCTTTGTTTTGTTATAACATGCAATAAAGTCAATGACTTTAATATCATGATGTTGACAATTTATAAATTATGCTTAAGGGTCCAATAATTTTTCTCTTATAAATAGAAAATAAATTATATAACTCTAAAAGTTTTTAAAAATTTTAGAGGAATCATGACTCTGTTGTGATTAAGAAAATCTGCCCCTGAAAGTTTTGAATAATAAAATTGACACTCTTTTTTCTTTAATTTTGTTAGGAAATAAATTTAAACCATTGAATTGTGTCAAATATTTATTTGACCATCCAGTTTCATCATATTTCTAAAAAAAATTAACATAATTGGATTTATCAAGTGTTTCATTTCTAACCAATTAGATCATTTCTAACAGTTTCAATCGTCTCTCCTACCCCGTGGAATTGATCGTTGGGTGTCCAACTTTTGAGTGGGACTATAAATAGTCCCAATTGTCTATCCACATTACATTGTAACTATTTATAATTCTAACTACCTCAAATACCCTTGATTAATTAAATTTTATTTTAGGTCAAACAACTTTTTATTCATATTTCAAGTTATATATTTATAATTTATAATTTCAATATATACTTATTAAAAACTTTTCAGTAGAAAAAAATCACTTTTATGAAAATCTCTTGAATTATTGTTTTATTTTTAGGTGTTATTGTTGGTTAAAATACACATATCTATAAAAGGCAACAACTCCTTTTGAAAAAGTCTTAATAATAGCTAAAATGGATGAAATAAAAAAGAAAGAGAAATAGAAAATAGTTATTAGTCATACCAAATCAATCAATCATATATATTAGAAATTATTTAATGTTAACCTACTTTTAAAACATGATATTAGGAAATTATCAATTGTAAAGTTTTAATTTTGTAAATTATATTAATAACTTTTATATTTTTTATATAACTGTTAGATATAAATTAATGGAATATTTTATTGTATTTAATTCATATATTACAAAAAATTTAATTTAAAAAATATTATTTTTAGAAGCATTGAACTTAACTTTGGTATTAAAATTAGAAAGATTGTAAATATAAATATATTAAAATATTTCTTGAATTTTTATTGTTTTCATTAATTTAGTCTAATAAATGTGGTTTGCGTAATTGCTCGTGGCATTGAGATACATATTTTCCGTCAAAATAAAATAATAAAATAAAATCTTTGCTTATATAAAGAATGAAATAAAAGTAACGGACAAAGAGAAAACAAAGAGGAAGAGATAAAAAAAATATTTTCTTCTTTTTCGTTTGACGAGTGATAATATTTTGAATAATATTATTTATTTATTTTATATTGATAAAAAATTTACTAAAAATAAATATTTAAAAATTATGTCGGTAAATAAATAAGTTTGGATGATAGAAAGTTGGACATAGAAAAGAGATAAGAGTGAATAGACAAATAGTTTAAAACTACTTTTGGATTAGTGTGAATAATCAAAGACATTTTAGGTAATCAAAACTATAAATAATTTAAAAGAAGTGTGAATAGAGAAATAGGAATGTCATTAACCCAACCAAATATTTTTGGATTATTTATTTCGGATTAGTCAAATTGTAAATTTCTTAAGAGCACTTTCAATTTGTATAATGCATCGTTTCCTCCGTACTCGTGACAAAAATGAAAATGATAAATATGAAGTTAAATTTATTCCTTTATTAGATGTATAAAAGTTAAAAATTAATGAGCATTTTAATAATAAAAAAGTTTTTATGTATTAAATTTACATGAATTTTAAATTCGCCTAAAAAATTAATGAGCCTAACAATTCTTTTCATTACCTAAATGAAAAAGCATTACATTAATGTTTCTTTTTTTTTTAGTTTTTATTAAGACATTAAATAATTCTTTTGTTTTCATTTAAGAGAAGAGCATCTAATTTCCTAATTATTGAATCCTATGTGTAATGTAAATCAACACAGAATTTAAAACAAATAAAATTAAATAGCTTTTTTTAAGATGTAAACAAATAAGGCTTCAAAGAGATTAACTCTTATAGAAAGAAGAGCAAATTAAATATAAAAAAATGAAGAATTTGTTCTCTGTAAAACATATTAGGTGTAAAAACAAACAGTTTTTTTTTTTGTAGAAAATACTTTCTTAAATTTGGATTTAATCGACAAATTTTTCTTTAACCAGTTCATTAAATGCTTTTTTGGTAAAATAAATTTTCTTTTGATGGAAAAATGACTTTCCTTTTCAAGAAAGAAAACTATTATCCTATATTTAGTGCAATGAAATTTTAGAAATATTTTATTTTGTGGTTACAATTCTTTCCAAGTTATGATTTCCCTCTCCTAAAAACCGAAGAAAAAATCATTTTCTAAAATAAATGACGCTTTTGAAACTTGAATATTGATAATTTTTTAACATGTCTTCCACTAAAAAGATAATATCATTTTCTACAATTGTTTTTTAAGAACTTTCTTTAACTTTAAAATAAATTTCAAATTAATTATTTGTAATAAAATGGAGCTGCAAGTGGACATTTTAATATATGACAATTTTCTTTTGCTAAATACATTTATCATTAATCTTAAAATGAAACAAGTACGACCCAAACGTGGTTGACACAATAGAGATAGATTGCACTTCAAAGAAATTTTATTTATAATATCAAATGTTTAAATTTTGGAATTACTACTTTAAAGAATTTTTTACCATATTGTTCTTAACTCGAAATTACATGAGCAATTGCTAACTACCGCAATTTGTACCAAAAAGAAAATGAAACAAGTTCAATGGCATAAAATCATTGAAGACGCCTAATTTGAGGCACCATACATTAGATAATAATTTGATTATCTTTCTATTGCATAATAGTCCATTTTGTAGTCCATAATGCTCTGATTAATTAACTATAAACTAATAGTTGTTAAAAACCAATTGCATGTTAATATTTGAATGGTAAATAAGGCAAATATTGACTGAAAATTAAATCAATTTCCATGAGCATATTAGCCCAAAATTTGCCAGCTTATTATTGGATAAATATATTAAATATCTTACCGTTTATTTTAGTTGCATAAAACTTTCTTGTTTCACATTAAAAAAAAAATCACAATTAAAGTAAACAAATATTGACAGACAATTTATTTTAACTTCAATTCATTATTTTGGAAGGTGCAACTACATCTAAATTCTCGTATAGTTCAATGTTCTACAGATCGCTATATAACTTCTTACTTCTTTTAGTTAAATTGGTTTATGCAAATTTACCATCTCGGATTCATAACCTTTCATTTTTTGCTTTCTCCTCAGAAGAAGTTATGTTTTTTAATTGTTCATTGAATGTTAGAGATTTAGTGAAGTTATTAAATAAAATATTTATGATCTTTTTATGTGAAAATAATGTTTATCTTCATACCACACAGTTATGTTTCATTGCATAGTATCCTTATGTTAAATCCAAATGGTGACTAACACTTTGTTATGAAATGTTTGAATAATTTCAGGCAGTAAAATGTTTGAATAATACAAATACAAGACTTGATCCTCAAGGGTATGTTCTAGATAGAGTAATGCGAATAAAGGGTGGCAGTATCGATCCAATCACAATGCGGCAATTTAATATGACAAATAGAAGTGGTTCATTTGTGTTAATGAAAAGCATTACTTATATTATTATTAAATTTCTTTTAAGTAATGATAATTTCAAATCCATTATTTACTTCATGTGTAACTATAATTCATTTAGATTAAATTTGAGTATAAGAACAAACTTCAATTTTCTCCAGGTTTAATAAGAAAAGTTTAGGTGAGATTAGTCAAATTCAAATTGAGTCATGAGTGTAAATATGCATATTTGTAAGGGTATTGTTATATATCTACGAAAACTATTTTATAAATTACATAACGAATGATGTGGCATTTGAAATAACTATAATCTCTCTCTTTTTATATAGGACAGAAATCTGGCACCACTTCGTGAAAGATTTTTTGTGGTATTTATGGGTATTATGAAAATTGAATCGGACCGACCGGCTGAACTAGTTCAACTGTAAACCTATCTACTGTCTGGTTCGGTCAGGTTTTCAGAATTGCTATGTAGTTAAACCGGCGTTGGTCCATTGAACCGGACATGAATCGGTCAATCCTATGTGAATCAACACGATTTGACAGCTTTGGACAAGTCATGAGTCAGCACTTGAATCCCTATTCTCGAGGGAGAAAATGCCAATGTTGGGATTTGAGCTCAAGCTACAACGTTGGCAAGCAAGTGAGATTGCCGCTAAGCTACTGGCATCTCTCAACAATATATGTTTCTTTTTTTATTTATTACTAAAACAAGGAGGCTTAACATAAATCAAAGCTATGCTCAACTCCTATTATCCTTTAAATGTTAACTTCATATTATATCTTAATACATACATTGAAGTTTGTTTTCATTTTTTAAGCAATATATGTGTACACTTAAATTAAAAATTAAGCAAATTATTAATCTTAATAAATTTATATACTTCAGTATTTTATTAAATTTTTTTAAAATATTTTAACATATTAAATATAAATAAGTATATTTAATGTAAAATATATTTATCAAGAGATTACAATTTTAAGTAGTATATATACTAAATTTTTAATATATACAAATATAAATACATATTTAATTATATATTAGTTCGGCTACGGTTCAACCATCACAGTTAAACCATTGAACCGTGGATCAGTCTCTTCACCGGCTTAGTAACCGGTTCGATTTTTAGAACTTTGGTATTTATCATTTTCGTATTTGTAATTATGCATTGAAAGAAAAGTTATTCCCATTATTCAATTTAGTAGAGATTCTTAAGGAGAAGTGTAGGTATCATCAGACATTTCACTATTGAAATCGTTTGAACATTTCACAGTAAAGCTCTAGTCACCATTTAGATTTAACATAATAATACTACAAGGGGGTTTTGTGCTAACTAAGCAAATCATAAAGCAGCTTTATGCTAACTGAGCTACTAAAAGAGAGTTTTGTGCTAACATGACTAAACTTCGCTGAAAGAAATAATCACGAGACAGAGGGACAAAGTCGAAATCTTATGATATGGTAATATCAATGGCCTAAATCGTAGGTAGACAAACTAAATTTAAAACGTGATTTTAGTTAAATGAATAACAATTTAACGAATGTTAAAAATTTTGTAAATGATGATCAGATTTAGTAAAATAGAAATTTCATTAATATCTTTAAGTACAAAGAACGAAGGATCATTAAAGTAACACTTACAAGGAAACCAGAGAAACGAAAAAAAAAATGCTTACAAAGATGGAAAGATAATTAAATTTAATGCTTATATGGAAACCTGAGAAATGGAAAAAAAAAAAAAGAAAAAAGTTATAATTTATATGTTAATTATAACTTAAATCTCTTATTTAGATTACCCTATATATTTTAAACGAAATAGAAAATCCTTCTATCTTACTTGCCATATGTGATTATTTAGTGAAAGCTTATATACTATGCACCTGGAGGTTTTCAACTTCTCATAGATGCAAGGGTTAAATTCCATATGATCCCATGTATCTGTGCACTAGTAGCATACAACGCACACCCGAGCAGGGTAAACTTTTAATTCTTCTCTTTCTATGAAGCTGTACTCACTCTCCAAACGTTAGCCCACATCCTAACCATGGTTGACATGTAAGTTAACATAGTTGTAGATATCACACCTCTATTTAAGAGTCGTTATAGTGTATTGTCCCTCCTTTTATCTCACTCACAACAATCTTTACGTATTTCTTTCTCCCTTGCTTGCTTCACTCATCTCTGTCTGAGTCACTCTTTTTCTCAACTCAGAACCATCTCTTCACCACAGTAGCCTTCAATCGTTGATGTGACGTAACTTTCGGTATGATCGATATAATCTATGCTCTTCAATTTTCTCTTTCCTTACATCTTTCATTTGCTAACAGTGTTTTGGTTTGTTGCTTGATTCTTTCAAATTCAATATTTTTCATATATTTCAGATTTCAAGTTTGGTTTTTGTTTTTTTGCCATTCTTAAATGTAGTAGAATCTATTTTTTTTTTCCATGTGATCTTTTCATGTAGTTTGGGTATATGCCTCTTTTGAATGGAAATGGTCACATTTTTTAACTTGTTCCTGTGGCTAGAAATCTCCCTAGTGTGCTAGCGGAATCAGGGTAGACCTGCAAAAGATATTCCTATGACCAAAAAAGGAAAAATTATGAATAGGTTAAGTGAGATTATCTTAACTGCGGATCGTTATAATATTTTATAGCTTGTTATTGGGCTATTTGGATTATATGGAGGCCAACCCATCTTTTGTGTCGGCAAAGGTTTAAGTCTAACTCGACCAACTCAACCTGGGCTAACCTAGAGTTGGTCTCTTTATGTTTGCCGAGTTGGGCCCTGAGCTTGCGTGGTCTTGATTAGGTTTGTTGTTCATGGGCAAGGTATTTGGGCCCTCGGTGCTTGTGCTGCACTAAACTATCTCATAATTTGTCTGCCTTTGATTTGTCTTTCATGTCTCATTATGGGCAATTGTCATTTTCTATTTCTGGAGGTTACCTTTTCATGGTTTTCTCTTTCAATTTTAATTCTTCTTTACAGGAGTAAAAATGGCCTAGGTTAACTTCAATTACCTTAAAGTCAAATTCATTTTGTAATGTGCTGGCTTTAACTTGACCTATTACTTAATATAAGTATTTTTATGGGTTCAAACTGTCTTGTTTGTAAAAACATAAAAGCTTGACCTAAGTTAAAAATATATTTAAAGATTTACATTATATAGACATCTTTAAATAGGTTAATAGGCCTACCTTTCAACTTCCCAAATAAATACCTTTAACAAGTCTAGCTTGTTAGATCAAACGAGTCCCTTCAAATACCTAAACCTAGTATACTTAGTTAAACAAATATTAGCAAAATCTTAAACAAGCCCTTTGAAAGGCTTAGGCTTAGTCTACTTAGTTAAAAAAATATTTTTAAAACTTATGCCTGACTTGTATAATAAATATGTTCCTAATAAGTTGTTGGCCTATTTCTGCCCCTACTTTGTCATTTTGAAGCTTATTTGTGCATTTATTTATTTTTTACATTTCAACAAAGTATTTTGCAAGCTTTTGACTATTCTCCTTCTCATCATTTGATTGTAATTAATGCAAATGACTTCTTATTGCTAATAGCTCACTCAACCTGAGTCAGAATCTTTGCCAATTCCAAGCTACTCATAGGCCATCTTTCTCACAAGTTACTCTAAAATGGAATAATAGGTGAAGTTTAAATTAAATAGAACGTTTGCGCTTTATTCGTCCAATGTCCGTGCACTGTATGGATCACTTGCTAGCACCATGACTAGTCAATGTATGGATGGAGGAGTTTAGAGGTATAAGAAAGGAAGGGTTGATATTTTAATTCTATATTAAGAAAATTATAAAATATTTATAAAAATGAAAATAGAGGATAGGAAAGTTACTTGATAATATTCCATTTTATCTTTCATTTTAAAAAACTCTCAAATAAAGAGAATTTTTAATCAAAATAAAAAATTTATTCTCCTTTTCCTTTTCATCCAAACTCGTCGACCCAAACATATCCTAAATGTTCGATTATCGTAACTTAATAATTTGCTACAATAACAATTCTTGTATATTTACACCCCTTTACCTTAAGTGGCCTACATTTATCTTGTTTAATCTATTCTATTTTTGGTCCATGATCTCTCCATGTAATTTTTCTTTCACATTTGTTTCGATTTATTTTACCACTAATATTCCACAAAATAATGAATCTTTTCAATGTGTTCTTTTACTCATCATTCAATAAATGGATATTGCAATTTAATGTACTTCATTGACAAATCTAAGATTAGTTGATCATATGACAACTGTTTTTTATTTTGTTGATTATTTCAGAATTGTGACTGAAGATCTTACAAGCCATGGATTTGGTTCATAATTTTGATTCTTCTATGGAAGATGTTTTTGCAAAATATATTGCAGAAATAAGTGTTGAACCCAAAGGTAAAGAAGAAATAACTATGGCAGAACTTGAGATGAGGATGTCGAGAGACCGTATACTATTGAAGCGGCTTAAGGATGCAGAGAAGAACAAGAATCTAAAATTGCAATCATCAGATCAAATAAGAAGGAAGACCATGATACGAGCAGTAGATGGTATACTAAGGTATATGCTGAGGATGATGGAAGTTTGTAATGCTCAGGGATTTGTTTATGGCATCATTCTTGACAAAGGGAAGCCAATCATTGGTGCTTCTGAAAATCTCGAAGCTTGGTGGAAGGAAAAGGTCAACTTTGCTCGTAATGGGCCTACAGCAATTGCCAAGTATGAAATAGAGAATGGAATTCTTGGCAAGAACAATGAAAGGTTGAAAACTGGAGATGCACATTCTCACACCTTGAATCAGCCCCAGGACACCACCCTTGGATCACTTTTGTCATCTCTGATGCACCACTGCTACCCGCCACAGAGAAAGTTCCCTTTGGAGGGTGGTGTTGCTCCACCATGGTGGCCTACCGGAAATGAGGAATGGTGGCCCCAGTTGGGTCTTTCCAGGGATCCAGGTCCACCTCCATATAAGAAGCCTCATGATCTGAAGAAGGCTTGGAAGGTTGCTGTGCTCACTTCTGTGATTAAGCACTTTTCCCCTAATATTGACAAGATACGCAAAATTATTCGTCAATCTAAGTGCCTGCAAAACAAGATGACTGCTAAGGAGTCTTCTATTTGGATGGCTATCATAAACCAAGAGGAAGCATTAGCTAAACAAAAGTATCCTAACTGGTTTCGACCTGTGTCTTCTACATACAATGGGTCTAATAAGTTCACTGAGACCAATGATTATGATATAGAAGGCGCCAATAATGACGCAAACACTAATCAGGAAGAATTTAACAAGCCCGACAATGGCAACATTCCTCAGGTGGAAACATATGTGCCAAGAAACAAACTAGTCATGCCATCAGATGCTACTATGAGGAAAGAGGATCTTGAAAATGGGACAAGTACTTTTCCAAAGGGAAGGAAGTTAGCTACTAAACTTTATATCTGTGATAACCCTCCATGCCCATATCATAATTACCACCTTGGGTTTCTTGACATAACTACAAGAAATAAGCATCAGCTGAATTGCTCATACAGAAGCAAACCTTTCCAAATGGATGGGTGGTTAAATTCTCAACTCAGCAATGGCAAACCTGCTGTACTAAATGGTCTAGAAATGGTTCCTGAGCTGAGGTCAATCTGCAATATAGACATTCAACAGAGCAACACCATGACTGCTTGGAATCTGATTCCTCCAGTGAACCAAAACCAACAACAGCAAAACCTTGAGCTTCAGTTGGGCATGAATGTCTTAGGTAAAGGGATTACTGTCAAGGACAACTTGTCTTCTGAAGTAACCAACGTCCCGGTTTATACAAATCTCTCTCTATCCACTGAAACTAATGAGTTTGAAATGAAACCAATAATTAATTATTAGGTTGATTGTGCTACATTCAGCCATGCATTTATTAGCTTTCCCATGGACCCAACCCCAACAAGAAGGCAAAGTTTTGCTTGATGGAACAACTAATGAGAAACAAAGGCTTTCCTTGATTGGCCATGTGAACCTCTTCATTCAGTATTTCTTAATTATTATCCTAGTCATGTTTATGTTTTTGTTTCCTCTTGAGTTCAAAATAAAGAGGTGTTTTATCTTATGATGTAAGGTGTCTAGTTTGCGTTTAGGGGATACTGCTTTTGAAATAGACCCACACGTCATATACACTGCTTCTGAGATGTCTAGGGGTCTTGGAAAAGTTGAAATAATTCATGTTATTTTTATGAGCATCTCAATATATTAGGTATGAATCTGTCTGCGTTTTTAAATGTGTCTTTTATCATGTTATTTGTTGTGGTAGCAATTTAGTTATTCACCTATGGTTACAAAGTCATTCATGGGTCTTTAAGTACGTTTTATGTGTTGCATTGAATTACAGCTTCTTGAAAAGCACAATAAGCTATTTGACAAAAGTATTTGACAAAGACACATACTTTTCTCTTAAGTACACTCGTTTCCTATAAGCATGTTTGCAACAATAACAGGTTAAGGAAATTTCTTTTTGTTTTTCTGTTTTTATATTCAAAGAGAACTTATAATTTCTCTTTTCAAAAATGGTGAAAGCCAAGTTATAAAAAAGAGGGGTACAAAATTGTTTGGAACACACAAGACAAATCGAAAGGGGAAAAATAAAACTAATACAAAGAACATCCTCAACCATATATGACACAATTTAAACCACTGAGTTCTTGTTTTGTCAAGTGTTTATGTCGTAAACAATTCTCATTTTTCAAAAATCATATGCTATTCCAATTCTTCCAAATATGACTTTAGTGAATTCCTCCCACCTTGATTCCAAAAGGTTGATAACCAAGGATGAATATTGATTTAATAGAAAAAGGAGAAAGGAACAAAATAGCTACAATTTAGGGCATTTGGTGAAGAGGTACATATCACATATCTTCATCGTTATACATTGGGCAAATCACATGCATTTTTCTTCTCGATAGAGGTTGGACATTGAAAAACACTACAAACTTTTATGTTCAACTAAATACTCCTCCTCCATTGCATTACAAAACATGATTGAATCATCTATAACAAGCAGATACGAAACCACAACACATCTATATACTGTTAATTCACGCCATCCAATTTTAATTTCCAAGTGAAACCCAGATCTTGAAAAGATTAGAAAATGGTTCAAAGCATAAAATAAATGGAAAAGGTCAAAGTAGGTCAACCAGTAGTAAGTTTATATAGATTAATATTTTGTTTTATCATCACTTCTTGTAAATTGTTGTTTTGTATGAGTTCACTTGATAAAATGAAATTACTTTTCTTCTCTATGCCAATAGTGGAAGCAACTTTATTCCTATTATTATTTAGAGTTGACACCATTAAATAATTCTTGAGGAATGTTATTTGTCATGAATAATTTTTATGAAGCTAATCATGAATTTACGTTATTTAGTGAGTTATCTATATTTTATTAATCAACTGTTAACATTATATATATATATATATATATATGAAGGCAAACCAACCATTTCCCAAAACACACAAAAATTTTCAATCATACGTTGCTCTACGAAATTAAATTGATAGTAATTAGCATTTTCCTTAATTTTTATAAAATAGGGAAGAGTTTTAGCAATATCGTTTTAAGGAAAATAATTTCAAATTTCACAAAGACTTTATACGAAATAGCTTATGAATTAAATGTGGCATATATATTATCTATGTATATTAAGACTCCAAACTATTGTTTCTCTTTCCAAACTTGTTTATGTTTTCAACATGATTAGTCATTAATATATTTTATACAAACTAATTCATTTGAAATAACATGTCTCTTTCAATTTCCAACATAATGACCTTATTATTTTAGACGAAAGATAAACACAACACCTTATAGAGAATCCCATATTTCTTAAAGTCTGACATTCCCACACAAAACATATTGTTGTGTTTATCTCTCTCCTAAATAACAAAGGTCATATTGAGTTATTTTCTCAATATTTACTTTGTTCTTTTTCATGAAATTGTAAGCATGGTCATACCAAAGACCAAATAATGTATTTAGAACATTCTAAGAGCATTCCATTACAAATTGTTTTGAAATTTCCAACCTCTAACATTGTATAGTTTTGTACACTTTAGCACATTTTCTGTTCATTGTTTATTTCTGTTGATTTTTGGCTTCAAAATGGTAGATATGCCTAGTTCACAGCACAAAGAAAGCAATTATAGCACCCCAAGAGTCTCAGCCATATTGTATAAGTTTGAAGTCAAAATTCAACAATATCACCTAGAGAACAGAAAAGGTGCTAAGTGTATGGAAATTTACAACATAAAAAGAGGTGAGGAATTTGACACAAACTTTCACTCTAATTATATGTGGTTGGGAATTTGAAACAAACAACACATGCTATTTGATTAAAGCATTTGACAGCAACTCATACTTTTCTCGTAAGCACACTTATTTATTATAACTATATGCTAGCAACAATCTCGGGTTTAGTTAAGGAAACTTCTTTTCTAGTTTTGATTTATGAATAACTTGAAATTTTATTGAACAATGGTGAAAACATAACAAAAGAGAGGGGCACAAAATTGGTTGGAATACACTTAAGAGACAAATCAAAAGTGGAAGAAGAAAACCAATACAAAGATCATGTCAATAGATGAGACAAAATGTAGTCCATTGAGTTTTAATTTTGTAAGTGTTTGAGTTGTAGGCAATTCAAATTTCTCATAAATCATTAGCTATATCAATTCATTTGAATTCTCCACAATATGTTGGTTGTATGACTTTAACAAATTCCTCCTGCTATTCAATAGCTACAATGTGCATATCACATTCATCTTCACCTTTGAGCATTGGGCATATCAAATCCCCTTTAATTTTCTTTTGAAAAGGTCAAAGTGGGTTCGAAGGATGTTACTGCATGTTTGATAAAGCTTAATTTTTAGAAAAAATTTACTTTCTTTTCAAAAGCTTTTTCAATATGATTTTGATTATAAACTATTTTGAGTACAAAATAAACTAATTCAAACATGTATTAAGTAGTTTCCACATGAACACTTCTATATTTTGGGGGTATCTTTAGCTTCCATTTCTATTTACAAGTTGATTTATGATGGCCATTACCCTCTTGCAATCATCAAGAGATGAACAAAGACTATCTATTGAAAGAGTCATAAAAGTAAAAATCTGTAGGCTAAACATATCTAAAGCAAAAGACATAACAATTAATAGACTAGAAATGAGAAACAAAATCAGGAAAGAACTCGAGATAAAAGTGGTTGGGCAAAGGGAGAGAATATCTAGTAATAAAGAGTAAAAATCAGAGAATTATAGAAACATGAGAGTATGTGGATATAGGCTATAAATATGCCAAATTGCATAAAATTTAACTTAAAAAAAAAAAGAAAGGAAAGCAAGCAATAAATTAATCCCAAGAATTTAGAGAGTGTTTGATTTGTTTTCTGTTTTTATTTTTAGTCAATATATTTTTAGTTTTAATTATAAAAATGTCACTTTATTTTGAATCTGTTTCTTGTTTTCAAAATTTTATGAAAAAAATGGTGAAGACATAAAATCCTTGTTTTCACCATTTCTCTCTTCCTCACAGCACATTTTAGTCATCTTACCATTCAAAACTATTTAAAGCCATAGATTTGAAAACTCAAGAGTGGTATCAATGCTACTTGATCGACATTAACCACCCACACCATAGCCACCCTTTATCCTAATTTCTATTTTCACCATTTCTTTCTTCCTCACAGCACATTTTAGTCATCTTACCATTCAAAACTATTTAAAGCCATAGATTTGAAAACTCAAGAGCGTTATCAATGCTACTTGATCGACATTAACCACCTACACCACAGCCACCCTTTATCCTAATTATTTATTCACATTAGCATCATTTAGCCACTCAATATACTAAAACTTATGGTCTCAATGTCAACATCTAACTCAACCACATTAATTTAACAATGTTCAAACCTCAATTCCAATATTTCAATGAGATGATTATGATTTTTTAAGCATTCAAATGAAGTAATTACTCATCTCATAAGAATTGCAGATTTGATCAAAGAAGGTTATGAACAACTAGCAGATGAAGAACAATTAGCAATATGGGCAGCAAAAAAGCAAGAGCTGTACAAGAAAAACAAGAGGAGAGATTCAAAGTCCCCACTTTATCTATAATAAAGAGCTGCTAAGATATTCTTTGTAAAAATCATAAATACAATAACATCAAAAAAGGCATAAGAGATTTTGAAGAATGAATTCAAGAGATCCAAAATTGTAATTTCCAGTAGACTTCAATCTTTATGGATAGATTTTGGCACCTTATTAATTTCAGAAAGTGAATAAATCAAAGCATCTTTTTCCCTGAATAATAAATCAAAGCATTTAACAAACATGTCTGATACATATTCAATAAAATTAGAATCCATGAAAATACACTTGAAGATCATAAAATTATGACAAAGATTTGAGAAGAGTTTCTACTTTCTTTTTCTTGAAATTATAAAGATAGAATGCAAGGATTTGAGAAAGCAAGCTTTTCAATCTAAATCCAATATGTCATGAAAACCGTGGTCAAGACTGTCAAAATAAAGGAGCATCAAATAACCATAGTAGGGAAAAGAAAATTACAAATGAAGAGATCTGTAAATACTGTATTTTGTCCCTCCTAATACAATTTTTTTTTTAAAATAGCAAAGAATCATAAAATCAAAATAAGCCTATCCAAAAGCTCAAATTTGGAACATTTTTAAGCCAATTTACTCAGCAATTAAATTTTAATTAAAAAAATCATAAAAGAAAGGAGAAATTACAAAAATTTTAAAAAAAATTTAGATAAAATAGCAAATAAAATCTCATGTCAAACCTTGAGTCACTTGATCCTATTTTTTTTCCTAACCATCAAGCCCATTTATTCTAGCTCAATACCCAATGACTCAAGTTCACCTCAGTACCATTTACACGCACCAGCACTCTCAATTTTCACCTTCAACTGAATTTTCGCCCATCCTTCACCATCACCCACACTTTGAAACAAACAATATCCGACTCTCACCATTTTTTTTTCTCACTCATGCTCTCTTCTTCCAGAATATTCCCTCCTGCCAGCATTACTCAAGCCACACACACACACACACAGCCTCCCAATTTCATCCTGCACTACACGACACACCAGCACCTAATCACAAAATAAAAATCTTCACAGACGCGGAATAAAAAGGGACCACTCTAACACACTAGAAAAAAGGAAAAGGAGGTAACTATTGGAAAGGGCGGACTGCACCATGCAGACCTCAAGAAACTTCCTCCTCCATTTCCAGCAATAGGTCTGGTTCCTGATAATTCTATGAAATAGAATTATTTAGTATCATTTTATGCATTAAAGTAGACTATGTCCTTAGTATTTGATTTAGAAATCTTAGTTTTATTTTAGTTTTAATAAAAAAACTTATTTAAGTTAATTGTTAAATATTTATTTAGTATTTTCATAATTTGTTTTCGTCAAATTAGAGGAGTTTTTATCACTAATGATACTAATGGATTATTAAATTGTGCTTTGCAGGTGAATGATTATAGAAAAGGTTCAAAGATAAGAGGAAGTGAAGGTTTAAGCTCTTAGTCAAAATTTTAGTTGAAACACTTGAATTCTGATGAAAGATATTTAGACCTTGCTGTCTTCCTTGAAATATATCTCATGCTACAGACTTTGGATTGAGAAGATCTTGATGGCTGTGGAAAGCTAAGAAGGAGATCTACAACTTTGATGAAGCATTGAAATCTAGTTCTACTGTTTCAAGGGTGAAAATCATCACATAAGACAAAAACGTGTTGATGTCAGGATTGTCAGACCTTTGAGGAGTAAAATGAAGATATCTTAAGCTAGAGAACTCCAATAAAGGTTATTTTAAGGCCTATTGAAAGTTGAGACATAGAATTACAACTTCTACGTTGAGGTCGAGGGCCAATTCCCAATCAATCAGATGTTATAGGGCTTTAAACCCAAAAAATGCTGCTAAAACCCCAAATGGGCTTGAGATGGGCCAATGTGCAAGAGAGTTTTATTAATAAAAGGACTCTTGTAATTTTAGATATAAATAAAGTCTTCTTTTAGGGTTTTCTAAGAGAACAATCTGCTCTGCCATAGAAGAGAAGCCATCAAGCCATCAAGACCTTGAAGACGAAGAGTTTGAAGATTGAATATTTTGATTTGCAATTTGTTTCTTCTTCTTCTTCTTTGATTCTTTTTTTCTTTGATCTCTTGTTTGTTGTCATGATGGTGGAACTCTTCGGATTCCTGCTTTTATTTCTATTTTTCATCATGAACTAAATTTCATATCTATGATCGTAATTGAACCCTTTATGTAGTTTGGATCTTTTTTATTTTTTTCTTTCTTATCTTAATGATGATTGAGTTGTTTATTTCATATTGTTCTTCATGTGTTTAATTGATTGGCTACCAATTAAAGTGATTTGGTAAATTTGAATTGAACTTGGAAAAGAAAATTTGGGTTTAAGCTATAGATAAAATAACACATGTTCAAATTATTTGGGTTTCGAAGGAGATGATTCGTTTGCAAAATAAGAATATACTTGTGAACCATGTGTAACCTTGATTAGGACTTGATCTTAATATTTTCTTCTTTAATTTGTTTCCATAGGGATATAGAAAGTGAATTAATAGGAATAGTTTTATATGATTATCGGAAGATGCATATAGAAGAATTAGATTCTTAAGTTAATAACTCATAATTATTAGATAAGATAAGAAGGAATTAAGGAGTTTCAAGTGAAATATTGGAAGATATTGTAATCCTAGGCTGGTTCATATATTGGTGACTTTATTTTTAATTTTTTAGTTTGTAAGTTTTCTTTTCTTAATTTTCATTAAAAATTTAGATATTTAGTTTATCTTATTGTCGGGTTAGACAAGGTCAGTATTTATTAATTTTAGTACTTAATATTAGTATAAATATAAATATATAAGGAAACGATATCTTTTCACTTTATTACTTATTTTACACGTACACTTGTGTACATATTTACTTTTAGATTAACAGTTCCACATCTCCATGGCACATTTTCTCACTAAAAAAACCAGCACCCAAGCTTCCCCTGTTTTGGCCCCACCCTCACCGCACAAACTGCAAGCTCCACCCAAAATAAGTCATCCATTCACAGTCCAAATCCACATCGCAGCATCACTGCACACCGTCCACACACATCCCTCGCTCACTCACGAAATCAACATCACAATTTCAAAAGGCCCTGTTTCCGCCCAAGAACAGAGCACATCTTTGCTTCATATGCAGAGCACTCACACATCTCACAACCACCCACTCACAGCCAACACCTCTCATCACTGTCCACCAAACCCAACACAAGCACCCCAAGTAGCACCCTCCACAAAGCACCAAAGATTCCGCATCCCACTCACGGCCAAGCACCCCAATAGCACCCACTTTCACCATCTCCCTCACCCATGGTTTCAGCCCAGTCCATGCACATGGCATATCCATGCATAGAGCTCACTGCCACTTACTAATTTCACCGAAACACCTGCCCTTTTCACCTTCACTGAAGCATAACAGAGTACCCTCACCTGCACACGGTTCACTCACCATATGACCACACGCACAGCACCGAATCCACTCTGCACCATTCCCCAGCACCGTAGCACCCTTCCACCGCACCTGCATTTGAGCATAGCACCAACATTCTGCACTCTCACACTCGCCCAGCACAAGCCTCACGCCCCACGCTACTCTCACACACATGCACGCTCTCTCATATTTTTTTTTAATTATTTTATTTTATTTTTAATTCTAATTGTATATCATTTTTTTTGCTGATTTGTGATGAAAAGTTTGTTATGATATGGTGTTATCATAAGTTATATTTATTTGATTTTGGACTTGTTAATGTGTTTATTTTGTGTTAGGAATTTTGGGACCAACTGATTGTACATAGTTTGGGTGTTGTTCTGATAAAATTTAATTGGGTCTAATGTTTGATATCATAATTAAAATTGATTTAAGATTTTTAATAGGTCAAAAGTTATTTTTCGGACTTAGGTTTTACTAGTGGGCAAAAGATAAATTAAAAAATATAAATGATAGTAATATTAAAATAAAATAGATAAATTTAGATAAAAATAACAAATATAAGTTAAATAATTAATCTGAGTCATCTGAGTTGTGATAACTGTTGAGTTAAAAAATAATTTAATTGAGGACATGTTGTGATAACGACGATTCAGTTCTGAAATAATTAAAAAATTATTTTAAAATTCTTAAATTAAAATTTTTTAGTTAATCCTTAATCAATTATGGATAATGTTATTGTCCTGAAAATAATTACAACCAATGATGATCAATATAGACGTGACATCTCTTTGATTCGTAGGTGATGTAGATATTAATCCTTTTCTAAAAATAACTAACTAATAATTTCTTCTTAATTAATCAATTATTCTTATCATTTTTATCAATTAATCCTTAACATCATCAAAGTATTTTCAATTTAATCGACACAAAAATCATTTTGTATTCAATCAATCATTTTCCTAATTAAAATCCTACAACACACAATTATTTTCTATAAGAATTATGTGGCTTTTATTTCTTATTGCACGTGAGAATACGAAAGCACACAAGGCAAGCCAAAAATTGTAAATATTTTCATTTAATCCTTTATTCGTTTTTTATCCTTATTTGTTATTGTCTATTTTGCTTTTGGAGTAAATTAAGTATATTTTGATATCACAATTAGCTTTAAGATAATTGTCATAGCACGGATGTATCAGTAGAATTAAGTTCTTACTCTTTTTTATGCATAATCAGACTCCAAAACTTGATCTTATTTTTCAAAAACAAGTTTTTTTTAATAAAAAGGGCTTTCCAATTGTTTTTCTATTTAAATAAAAATTGATGACAAATCTTAAATTTTTTATAAAAATTTAGTTGTTTCTTATCGCGGCAACCTTCAAATACGTTATGATAGATCAATAGAGAAAAAATTGCTTCTTCTGCAATTTATACAAGAAAAATAATCTTGATACAAGACATTTCTAGTTAGTGTAAAGGGCACACTCATTTTGAAAAAAAAAATTGTTCACACTGATAAATAGAAGAGGCTAATTCTAATGAATATAATGAATCCCTTAATAAACTTTTTTATTATGTAGTTTTTACTTATCAAGAATCTTTCGATATTTGGTATTAGATAGTGGTTGTTCAAACTACATGAACAATAGTTCCTTTGTCAATTTGAATGAAAATATAAAATCTCAAATTGTCCATGAATATGGAAAATTTCGAAAGGTTAAAGGAAAAGACATATTGTTGCCGAAAAAAAAAATATATGGCTGCAAAAAATTCATTGATGATGCTGTTTATTAGATGGCCCTAGCACAAAATTTTCTAAGTGTTGGCCAATTAATTCAAAAGGCTAAAAACTGAATTTTGAAGGTGATAGATTCACCATCTTGCATAAAACTAAGAGGCAACTTGTCACTTCTATTAAGGGTGGGCAAAAGAAATTTCAAAGCAAATTGAACAAAAAAAAATTGAATTGTTTATACTGGTTTTTTAAACCAATCCTTTTTATTGGTTCAAATATTGCAATTAATTACTAATCATATAAAATTTGGTTAACCATATATAACTGAAACAAATCAATAATTCAAAATTCTTTATTGGAGGTCTAGATCTACAGCATCGAAGTTGGAGTCAAAGGCAAAGAGCCTGAGGCGAATGCAGTGATTATCCAAATATCGATAGTAATCCAGATATTAGTATGCCGAGATGTTGGTCCACAGTCTAGAGTTGCTCTAGCCTCTAACATAGCAGTGCGAGTATAGCATTTTCTCAATTTTGGGGTTCTTTGTTGGTTCCACATACGCATGTGGCAACAAGTTAGGGCATGATTTGAAAAGTGGCTTAAGTAGGAATGTCAATAGAGCTCCATGGTGGTGAGTATTTGGGTAGTGGAAGGATTCACAATAAACATGCAAGAATAAAGTAAATAAAGTACAATAAAGATAAAAACATTTAACGTGATTCAGTCCCCTTGACCTACGTCCACGATCCTAGAAAGGATAAAAATACTCCACTAATAAAATATTAAATTACAACGCTTGCACAGACAAAGTTGTAAACCTTCCCATAAATATTGACCATCCAAAAGCCTATTTATAACTTCTCAAGTATTTAGGCTCTCTCTCAGGTGATACTCTATCCTAATTAGTAAAGACTTATTTATACAAGCAAGCCCCCATAGGTTTCTTGAAATTAGACAACATGGGACTTGGGTTAATTACATAACAAATCCTCCTTTGAGCCTAGTCCTCAAATGCTTCAAGTTTGTTAGAAAATCGCACTTTCTTCTCAGTCTTCTTCTTCTTCTTCTTCTCTACCTTGTTATCTTCAAGTGTTCTCCTCATGGAATGACCTTCTAAATACCAAATGTTTTTCTTGTCTTTCTTGCTTTGTAAAACTAAGCAGCTTCCCTTGTGCATTTTACATGTCTTCTCAATTCCTACATAATTGTACCCATGCAATGTCATCTCTCCCAATGAAATTATGTTGACATTGGCAATAGGAACATATCTCACATTGGGAGCATCTTGGATCATACCATTGTGGAGCTTTGGGCGAACTCTTCCAATACCTTCAACTTTCAACATTTGTTTTTTCCTCACATTAATGCATCTAAAATCTCCATTTTTGTGCAAAGTAGTAAACATGGCTTGATTCTTACACATATGCATGTTGGCGGAAGAATCTAGCACCTATCTAAAATAACTCTCAACAGAATTATTATTAATACTCTCTATATGATACAAATCTTCACCATTTGAGGATTCAACTACATGAACGTTAGCCTCTACATTCCCTTTAAGCTGCTTTAGACTCTTCAAATACTTTCTCATTTGTGGACATTGAGATTGAATGTGTCCTTTCTCTTCGTAGTAGTGGCATTTCACATCATTGATGTCCCTTAACTTTCTTTATTGTCCACTTTTTCCATAGGAATTGTTTCTTTCTTTTTTAGATCCCTCCACAACTAATGTGCTTCCATTCTCATTGGAGTAGTTCTCTCTATGCATCATTTGATCCTTTCACAAGACAATAGTAACATCATCTAACTTGATGGTACTCTTTCCAATCAACATCGATCTCACCAATAATCTATAAGACTAAGGTAGTAAAGTTAATAAAGTAATTGCATATTCTTCATCACTTAGCTTCTCTCTTATATTCAACAATTGATAAATTAGTTAGTTAAACTCATTAATATGATTATGTAAATTACCTCCTTTTTCCATTCTTAATGTGTATAAGTTTATTTTCAAGCAAAGGTAGTTAATTAGATTTTGACACATAAATCTCCTCCAACTTTTTTCAAATCTCCTTAGCTATTGTTTTATTTAACACTGTATACTTAATTATAGGAGTAAGGGCTAACTAAATTGTGCTCGTAGCTTTCCTCTGAATAGAATTGCACTCACTTTCTTTCATCTCTACAGGCTTTTTATTATTCAAAGCCACATCAAAACCTTGTTGCACCAAAAGATCATGCATTGTGCATTGCTACATAGTGAAATTGTCCTTTCCATCAAAGAGTGGTATCTCAAATTTTATTGCACCTGCCATAATGTGTTAAATCACTCTTCCTTACTTAGAATACAAAAAAATAAAAACTTATAAAAGCAATTAAAATACCTCCCTTCTTGCGATAGTAATCCTCCTCCCTCAATTGAACCAAAAGCTTTAGATATCAATTGTTAGGCAGCGGAAAGACCCACAACAAACACGCAAGAAAAACGAAAATAAAGCACAAAAAAGACACAAAAATTTAACGTAGTTCGGCTCTCTTGACCTACGTCTATGACCTCTAAAAAGGATAAAAATATTCCATTGATAAAATATTAAATTATAACTTTTGCATGGACCAAGCTGCAAACTCTCCCACAAATATTGACCACCCAATAACCCAATTACAATATTTCTTAAGTGTTTAGGCTCTCTCTTAGGTAATACTCTACCCTAATAAGCAAAGGCTTATTTATACAAATAACTCCCCATATGCTTCTTGAAGTTAATCAATGTAAGACTTGGGTCAATTACATAACAATGGAGAGTGCTCTTCCCGTCTTTGCCCCATTGCCGTTGTAGATACCCACTTGTAATCTTCTCAAAGAGGCAGGCGTTTAATAAATTAAAATGAAATTAAAAAATTACAAATTAAAAAATATAAATGGATAAATTTAATATTATATACCACCATTTTGTCTTACAATTTAAAATATTTATAAAATTAAAATAATATATCATAAATAAGATATCAAGTTCAACTATATTTTGTAATAATTAATTCACATAGTTATTATTTGAAAAAAGAAATTCATTGTAAAATAATGAGCCATCAACCCAACCATAAGCCCACTAAATCGGACTGAATTCTATGTGGAGCATGTAATCTAGCTTGTCTTTTAGCACAGCTGCTTCAACTTTTGCTTCCCATTTTTCTATCTTCTTCATGTGTGACTTCATTGTGTTTTCTGTTGACTTCCTTGCTTCCCATAATTTCGTTTCCTATCATACATGCCTCAATCCAAATTCAAATGTAGAAGACAATGAGATACCTTTGCAATTGTATGATTTTGGGATGGGGTCGTAGATTTATCTTGTATAACAACTCAGTACGTAACAAGAAAATTGTTGGTGGTGCATTATCTGTTTGATAAAATGACCAAATGACCATGATATAATTTGAGCTTCTTGTCCAAGATAAACGATATAGTTGTTAAACGTTTGTAGAGGTAAAGTCATTGACCCCTGGTGCTTTGGAATTTTTATGTTGTTCTGTTCTTAAATCCTCAAGCAGGGGGAAGTTTGGGTTAGGGTCTTGATGCCGAATCCAAGGAAAGGCAAATGGGTCTACAATTTGAAGCGACAAGTGAAGTTTGATATGGGTTTTATTTACTTCCTGTTTATTTTGACCTTTGTTAGCTAACTGATAGACCTTGGTTTTTTCTCTTTCCATTTCCTTTTATCCCAGTTTTCTTGATTGATTTTCTGTGGATCCAAATTAACAGCTGTGTTGCTTGTCTTCTTGAGTTTAATTAGTTGAATAATTGGGGAAGGTAAGGGGACTTTCATTCTCTCCTTGATTTTTTTTTTCAATACAAAAAATTGTGTAAGTAATTGTTAACGCAATTCTGAGTTGTGTTTAGGCAAAGCCTTTTTCAAAGTAACGACTTTAGAATTTAATTTCTTGACATTGCAAGTAAGGTTCACCCGGGATCTCTCCTTGATTTATTAGCTGATATTATAGCCTTTCTTTTCAATATTTTCTGAAATAGATGTCTAGTTGTGTGCCACTCTCAAGTTTTGATCAACATACCAATAATTATATGTGCATCCTCATGTGGCCGAACTTGTTCAAAGGTTAAAGACAAATAAAGCAATAAAATGGTATAAATAATTGAATGAAAAGAACTGAAAGAGAGTAGAGTAGATTTAGTTCACGAGAGTTATGCAAGTTACTGTTGCATCTTTCTGTTATTTAACTCTTAAGTAGCTACGTGTTTTCCAATTAGAAAAGGATCTTTTCATATTCTGTTAGTTTAATTTTGTTTATTATTCATGATAGCATGATTTCTTTTATTGCTTGATATACATGTGAAATAAATAAATGAGTACCGTCCTTTCTTCGTTATTAAGAGATTTGCGGCATTAAAGTGCCTTTATAAATAAAAGGAGAGAAGACATTACCAAAAAAAGCAGCAGTATGCATAATAATTATTTTTAGTTGATTTGGAATTGTTTCGTGTTTCTTAGATTCATTTTTTTTAGCAAGGTGAATGTAGATTATTTGCTTTAATTTTTTCTATTTATTTAATGTATTCGTAGTTAGCTTTCTTTCTTTTTTTTTAATAAATAATTATAATTCTTTCCGATTTTTTATAAATAATATTATTCTTTCTCAAACCAAAAAATAATAAAATAAAATCATTAAAGAAAATAAATGTTAAGCATGTTTGTTGATGTATTTTTATCATTAATCCTATTTGTTAGCATTTTTTTTAGGACTTCAAATCATTGTAATTGTTCTTATGTTAAGATTTAATCAGTACATTCTATCCTATCGTTTTTAATTAAAGTTTGAAAAATCAATTCTTGCAACATTTAATTATTAATCTAAGTTTTCTATGTTATAACAACTTGTCAGCAAAATATGCATATTCATGCAATCAATCAATATATGCAGTGGAATAAGTCTAACAAAGATACGTTGATATTGAAAATATGTTTAGGGATGACTAATAACCTCAACTTCACATGCAGTGCATTATACCAAATACATATAGAGCTATAGAGTAACACAAATCAAGATTTGATTTACTTTGAACCAATTACAACGATAATGATACAAGGATTTTATACTGCTCAAATATAAGTTGGGTCAGTAGAGAAATTAAGCAAGCAAGCTAAATATCAAACTAAACCACACAAGCAAATTATATTGCAGTAGATATGAAATTTAAAGAGTGTAAGAGAGAAACAAACACAATAATTTATCATGGTTCAGCCACCAATCACATGTGACCTATATCTAGTCCATAAGATCCACGAGTTGAAATTTTATAATATTCTCCTCACACCTTTGTGATCCCCCACTCTTAATGGTTTAGGCCCTAAATATTGTGACATTGCAGCCTCAATCCTAGATAGACCAATCACTTTGATAATAGTCTAAAATTATATATTTTTCACATAAAAAATAGACTTTATTATGTATTGATTTAAACTAATTTTAATAAATTTGTGACATTGTTGATTATTTACCTTAAAAGATTTCAATTCTAATTAATTGTAATATCTTGCATAATATTATAGATTGGGAACAAATTTAATTAGATACTAAAGATTTGAAATAAATATGGTGCTGATATAATACACAATCTAAAAGATAGCTTGCGATCAAGAAAAGATATTGTCTTGGATACAGACGTTTGTGGCCCACAGTTTCTTACTTGGGCAAAGAGAAAACTTAAGTGGCTATAAATAGAAGAGAGGGAACTGAACCCCGAATCAGTTTTGGGAGCGGAAGTGTGTATTTATCTTAGAGTAGGGCAGCAACAGGGAAGATAGAAATCAGTAGTGGTATAAAGAACTTCAATGGAAGATATTTGTGAGACTTTTATAGTTTTTAGTTCTAGTATGAGTTTAAATTTCCTATACTAAGGGGAAAATGAAACCTTGATAATATTTTAGTTGATATTATGTCATATTGTTAGTACCTAAGTTTATACTTTTAATGATTATTGATTTTTTTTGTCTATTAGTTAGTTTGATTAAATTTTTAGATGAGTTCAGTCATGCTTTTATCATGTTTTAAATTTGCTTTTAATTATTTGAGTGTTGATGGTAACTATTGGATATCAATTATGAATTTTAGATAGAGATATAGTTAATAATTTGATAGTTTACTGTTGATTAGGACAATATAAACATACTTTTAATTGTTATTTTTTGGGCTTAATTGATAGATCTTCCGTGAATACATGCTTGGTTGCTATATGTTCACGAGATAAATTATCTAAGAATAATAATTTAGTATACTTGAAACTAAAATTAATCTTGGTGGATTCTAAACGATAGTCATTCAATATTTGGTTAATTCTTAATTCTCTATTGCATTGTTTAGATTTAGTCTTTGATTTTTAGTATTTAATTGTTTAAAGTCTTAATTTTAGCCTTAGTTTTGCATTTAATTTTAATAATCTTTGGGTACTAGATTAGGAAAATTTCACATAAGTTTAAAAATTAATTCAAAGTTTATGTAAGATTGACTTTATGTTTGTCTAATTTTACTACGATACGATTCATGCACTTGCAAATAATTTATAGCTTGTAAAAGCCATAGTACACTTTTGAGGAACTTCACAATCACCTGGTTGCTCATGAAGAAGAATACTTCCAATGTAATAAGGCACAATCTGAAGTCCATATTCCCACTGCTCATTTCCACCAGAAGTCAATACAAAATACCAACTGGGGTCATCACCAAAGTGTCACTTTTACAAGCCAAACAGTGGAGATTCCAATCACAACTTCACCCCCAACCCCACGAATGGCCATCCAACCTACAGCAACAAACAAGGTTACCAAAGAGGGCAAGCTAATGGTTTGCGACCACGGTCCAATCATCCACCTCCAAGGTGCCAGTTCTATGACTTCCCAAGTCACATTCCTAAATATTGTCCTTAGCTGCTGCAGTATCAACCTAGGCCCTCCATAAACTTTGCCTCATTCACTGCTGCTCCTCCTCCAAACGGGATACTTGACACTTGTGACAGACACCATATCAGAACAAATCATAATAATCTCACACTTCATTTTGAGTATGAAGGCCCAGATGAGGTCACCATAGGTGATGGTACAGGTTCGGCAATTACTCATGTTGGCTCCACAAAATTATCCACCCCATCCTACACTTTCTCCTTACCCTCATAATTTAATTTCAGTTTCAAATTTTGTCAATCCAATAATGGTTATCCTGAATTTCACCTATTTTGTTTTTATGTGAAGGATCGAACTACAGGGGTGACCTTGATGCATGTTCAAAGTAATGGTGACCTTTACATGATCACCCCTTAAGCTATCCACTCTCCAACATGTCTCGCATCAACATGGCACTCTTCCTTGTTACGGCATGCTCACCTATGACATCCCTCATCCAAAATTCTTCAACACACATTGCAGCAAACAGATCTCTCTGCAATCCATTCAAAATATTTTCATTGCTCTTCTTATCATTTGAATAAGAGTCCTAGATTGCCCTTTCATGACTCATCAATAAAAACATCATTTCCTTTGAAGTTAATATTTTCTAATATTTGGGGGCCATCTCTAATTACTTCTATTACTAGTTGTCACTATTATTTGATTTTTGTTGATCATTTCACAAGGTACATTTGGTTATATCCTTTCAAAATAAAAGTGATGTCTTAATTATCTCTCCACAATTCAAAGCAAAATTAGAAAATAAAATTTCCCTATAAAATCAAGTCAATTTACACAATGGTGGCACAAAATACAAGAAATTAAAACCTTTCTTTGAAATTAATGGAATCCCCCCACCGTATTTCACCCCCTATACTCCTAAACACATTGGTCTTGTTGAACGTAGACGCAAACATATTGTAGAAACTGCTCTCACACTTCTAACTCGTGCTTCAATGCCTTTAAAATTTTGGTGCTTTGCTTTTCAAACATCTATTTATGTTTATCTAATCAATCACATGCCAACTCCAACTCTCTAAAACAAATTACCATTTCAAATCCTATACCAACAACAACCTTCCTACTCCTCACTCAAAATTTTCGAATGCCTTTGCTACCCTTCACTACCCCCATATGTCCCTCACAAACTGGCCAACTGCAATGCTCCATGTGTTTTCATCAGTTATTCTCAACATCATGCCCAATGTTACAATCTAACAAACAATAAACTGTACATATTCATACATGTCATTTTCCATCAAACTCAATTTCCCTTCAAATCAAATTTGAATTCAACTCCAAATATTTTTCCTCTTTTCTAGTCTCTCATGATCCATCAAACACCATATTATCACTACCTTCAAATTTAAATTCAACATACAACCTCTTTGATCATCCACTCATCCTGCTACACGCAACCACTTATAATGGATCAAACATAATTTCTACTAAAATTTTGACAGAGTCTTCTTTAAAAGTTAGATATTCCAAAAATATCATAACCTGTTTACCACTCTCTCTCTCTCTTTATATATATATATATATATATATATATATATATATATATATATATATATAGACACACACACACACACACAAAAACTCTTATAAAACTTATATCAACATAACGGAAGTTAGATCCTGCCTGTGGGTAACTGGAGCACATCTAGAGTTTAATACATAGACAAAACATAATCAAATAATCACTATAAAATGCCCACATGATCAAGATGTTGGCTATGTAAAAATAGGCTCCTAAACAGCTAGAGAATCTAGACCCAGAACAAGAATGCTATCTGAAAAATGTTAAAGCAACGGAGTGAGTCACAAGACTCGATGAGAGATAATATAAACTATAATGAGAATGGGACAAGCTTAGGCACGAGTTTTCTTATATCAACATAATCTCATTTCCAAAACATATGCAACAGTATCGTGTGATGAAAATATTAATAGTTCCAAATAATAGTGAAATCTAGTAAGATACAAATCCAAATGCCAAGTTTTAAATATAAATAATCTTATGTCAAATTACCAATCAGGAGGTCCCTAATTCAGAACCAATAAATCAATATCTTCACTCGAAGGGTTAAAGGATGCTTACCAACTAGGGCTTGGACTAAAGCTGGCTATATGGGCCAAACACGTCAGGCTAGTAACTCCCATGCTAGCTGGGGTTCGAACCAAGGTATACCAAGACTAACATCTACTGCCATTAGTTACAATATTCTATCAAAGTTTCCTCCCATGAATTAAACTTTTGATAAACCAAATATACTCATAATGATAGTCCAAATGTGCAAACATAACAAAGTAATTAGTTTTGCTATGCTCAGTGGGAGTTTCAAAGTCCAAACATCATTGTCATTATCCAGTTATCATCAGTAGATACAAACATAATCATTTTATCAAACGGAAAGTTTCAAAGGTGCTTGCCCCAAGGATTTAATCATCTAAGTTGGAAATGTCACGACAACATCGAAAGTGATAGAACAGTCTTCCAAAGGATCTACAACCAAAAAGAAGGTTCCAATACCAAGAATCACTAGTTAGAATCTTAGATTAACCAATTATAACTTCTATTCAAGAAAGCCCTAAATCAAACCCTAGGTTCTAACACTAATAACATCAAATTTGAATATCTATTTTGAAATACAACCAAGTCTACGAAATAGGAGGTGCTGTGAACATTAAGGTTACCTTTTGGAGCCAAGAAATTGGAAAAGAGTGAGTGGGTAGCCTTGGTGTCTTTCAAACTGCAGCTCCCATATCCAAAAGCGCTACTCTAACACCTAAAATCCCACAGGGAACAGGTCGCCTGCATCGACGACAGAGAATGATGGCTTGGGGCACAAAGAATCAGAGGAAAATGGTGGTGATTGACGCTACTGGTGTGATGGTCGGGTTCTGGTAGTGTGTTGATAGAAATGGGTGGTGGGGTGCTGGTCGACTAAATGGAGGGGTTGGCTAGTAACTTCTCTAATACTCTACTTATTTACCTTAATGCTTTGAATAAGGAAATACACCCCATTTGCATTCAAATAAAATATCAAAAAAGTCAAAATCCTTAAGAAACAAAAGTCAAAATCAAGTACTAGTTCAAATTTATGAAAATCTTGATTTTTTAAACTTTTAGCCTTCAAAACAAACGGGTTAAAGGGTTCCAAAAATTCATTAAAAATCACTCATCAATTCTATAACATCTAGGGATCAATTACTAGGAGTTTTGGTTTCAAGAAAATGTATAATTTATATATCCCTCCAAATAAATGCTTACTCTAAACTTCAGAAATTTTTTGGTCCCGAAATGACAGACAGTTACTAATTATATTAAAAGGGCTTTGAATATATTTTAATAAGGTAAATCAATTTGGTGAAACTCATAACTAAAATAAAGTAGCTCACAAGGTTTATCCTAAGAGTTCAAGCAGCGCATAAACTACTTGTCATACCAAGTTAACCGCTTATTTACACATCATTAACGACTTGTTGCACCTTCAACATATTAACCATTTATTAAACTAAATTAATCACATATTTACACATGGTTAATCACTTGAACTACACCTTCAACATATGACATTTTAAAATATGATAGGGTTATTACACTTGTACAATCTCAACATTTGAATTAACTAGGTTAGCGCCAATGCAATGCATGGAATAATATGAAAGATGATATAATATATTAAAGTATATTAATAAATACAAAATCATTGGTTTAAAAAATCTTCTATCATAATTTCAAGACAAACAAATTTGAATCCTACGATATATTTTAATGTAAAATTGTTTTTTATAATAACATAATAGAAAAAATATAGGTTTTACAATTTTTATGTTAGCACAATTTTCTTTGACTACATTAATGAAATTTTTGTCTTTCACGGACAAAATAATGTATTATTTATTTAAATTTGCAATTACTTATTGACTTTTATCATTATTAGAATATAATTTTACACTAAAAAAAAATATTATCGTATATTATGTTTTTGATGAGAAGAAAAAAAAATACGTCAGTATCACAACTCTTCAGACTCACATACCACTTTTATTTGATTATGTTATCATAACTCTCGCATTATTCCTTTATTTACCATTAATCTATTAATCTTTGATTTTTTGAGTTCAAATTTCGATGTGAATCAAATTTTGTGAATACATTGCAGCATTGTGTATTATATATTATTAAGGCTACTACTAGGGTGTTAAGACTTATGTGCAAGACTTTTGTAAATAAGATAATTAATAATTGTGCAACAAACATGGAAAAGAAATGAGTTGATTGAGTAGCATATGTTATGAAATTATTTTAATTGTAGACAATATAACCGATAGGGTGGCCAATATCAAGGATATATAATAATGACTCAATAATAATAGGATTGCAAATCTATTTAGAATTGTTAAAATTAGATAAATTGATTAAGTTAAATTGATGGAATATTGATCTTTGAAATTAAAATTCATATTTTCATCAATTAATTTATGGAATTGGTCTTCAATGAGTTATATATACTTCAATAATTACAACCCCAATAGATTTATCATTAATTTATAAATTTTGGCTAATATTAAATTTCATGAGGATAAAAGAAAAAATAGTTAAGGACTTAATAAACCCTAATAATATTAGCCAATAATATCTTTAAATATCTCAATATTTTTATTGATAATTAAAATATTTCCATAAATACCAAATCTATTTGATTATATTAATTTTAACCTAGTTTAATTTTGATTTATTATCAATGTATTTAAAAGTTTTGCATAATAATCCAATCATATGTTGTCAAATCATTTAATAAATTTGATAATGATAGCAACCATAAAAAAAAAAGGTAAACACTTTTAATAATATAGCAACATGTGATTGGATAATACTGTAATATTAAAAAACTTTTACACTAATAATGAATAAAAATTAAATCCTTCTATTATTCTTTCAACATTGTTCTTGATTTCAAATTTAAGATGCAATTAATATATATTATTATAGTAGGCAACGCAATAACATGCTATTAATTTGGGTACTATTTTATGTTATTAATACTTTTAATGGCAAGATTTAGGGCTATTAGTGCTCCATCATAAAAAAAAGATAAATAATTATAATTAGTTAAGGTCATTAATGTCTACTATTATGTTTTAATTTTTTTGAAAATTGAAAAAAAAAATTCAGATTATTGCGGTGCTATATATAAAGAATCATTATTTGTTTAAAGGATAAAAACATACAAACAAAAAGATATATAAATAGATACACTTTTTGGGTGGGAATAGATAGATACATAAAAAATCATTATATAGGGTATTACAGATTAAAAAAAGAAATAAAGATTAGTTAGAAAAGAAATAACAATAGACCCATCGATCAACTCTACTATTAAACTTTAACTAAAATAAAATATTAAGTTTTAAATAAAAATAAACTCCATATTAAATATTAAATTAATGTATCAGAATACTGAAAGATTAAATGTTATATTAAATATTGTTTCCAATTAATTTTTTAAAAAAGCCAGAGTCGGTGTAACTCAATTTGAATTTTGTTGGTTTTATTTCAATAATTTTAATTATAAATTTAAATATGTAATAATAAATATAAACGAAAATTATATTAATCATGCAAATAATATGAAATATTATAATTTATCATTTTTTTAGATAAAATAATAAAATTAATACTTTCTCAACGCTTAACAAAAAAATATTAATAATAATGTTTAAAAAAAATTTTAAAAGTATTGATTCATATAATAAAATATTAGTAATATGCAACTCTTTTTAACTTATGCAGTTTGCATTTAGACGGTAGATACCTTTGCCATGTATCATTAATGAAGGAAAGTACAAATGCCATATAGGAATAATAATTAGTGCCACCTCTTTCGTATGGATTAATCAAGTTATTTCAAATTTTCTCGTTATAACCTATTATTGTAAGAATTTTCATATTCATGTATAGTTAATATTTTTCTCTCTCTAAAAAAAGAAGTCCCAGCATTCCAAATCTCATATTCCCTCTGTCTCTTTCCTTGTCTCTCTACTTAAAACTTGCCAACTAAAAAATAATTGACACGGTCTGTTGACAATTAACCGCAAGAAGAAACAATCTCCTAAAGCCCTTCTCACGCCTTTAGAAGGGGAAGGGCGTTAATGGATGTGAGAAGGGCGTTAAGAAAACATCCCCTCTTGCCGTTAAGTGTTAATAGGCCTAAAATAAGATGCGACAATTGTTTTTTCGTTGGCAAATTTTAAGTTAAGAGATATAGAAGGTGACAAGGAGATAGGAGATTTGGATCCCTCATATTGATCTCTATAGAGAGAGGGAGAGAGAGATAGAGAAAGGAGAGATTTTGGGTATCCATGCCAGCCTTACTTTGGCACTAACTTGCACATGTGGCTTCTTACTTTTAGCTTCAGAAATGGTGATAATGTTTATGCCTGCATGATTTGGAAATGGGTCTGTATCAACTGCCATTTCTGAAGCTCCTTTGTTATCCAGCTTAAATCTTCCTCCCCTGGGGGACTTTTGAATTGCATTCCTGAAAACTATGCAGTTGTTAGTGCAATGACTATAAGAATTGTGCCACTTACAGTACTTATTGCCCTTGATATCTTCAACTTTGGGAATGCGATGCCCTTCAGGCAGTCAAGTTTGCTTATCCTTGAGAAGGAAGTCAAAGATCTGGTCTGCTTTGCTTATATCAAACAAGTACTCTTCTTTGGCTTCTGTCCACTCTTTCTCCTTCGCTTTAAAAGCTCTCAAAGCAAGGCAAGTGTAGGCTGAACCTTTCAGAATCTCTACTGAGCTGATTTCACTATCCTTGTCGCCCATGACCACTTCATTGGTAGGGTATCCTCAATATCCTGCTACTGGAATAGCATGTGGATCCTTGTCGATCTTGGAGGATCTCTTCCTTTCCTTATCTTTGATCCAAGTTTCAGAACGAATTTCCCTAGAAGCTAACTGTGGAAAGTCTGAGAAATCAATTAAAATTAGTCTTTCTTTTAAAAGTCCAACATATCTTCGATAGCCAGCTTCGTATACTCAAACTTAAGTAAGGAAGGCTAGTATAGGAATTTAGCTTTCCTGAAACAATCAAGGTGTTTTAGCCACGAGTTCGTTCAGCTTCTCCTTGATTAAGATCGGCTATAGAAAACTCTAGTTGTGTCTAGTAGAAATAATCATGGAACAGCTACTCCATCTCATTCTAGCTCTGAACTAAACCTGGTGGTAGATTTGTGTACCATGTGTGAGTCGTCTTGGTTAAAGACAATGGGAAAAACTCCAACTGATAGAAGTCATTGTGGTCAAGCTCACCACACTGGGCAGTGAATCGGCAAATGTTCTCTAGAGTGGTCTGACCATCTTCCCCTGAAAATGCGGAGAATTTTGGGAACATATAACCCTTGGGCAAGGGGGCCATGCAGTTAATCCATTCTGGATGTGGCTTCTTGTAAGCAGCCTCTCATTCAGCTTTAGGCTCAAGCCAAAATGTCTCTTGATTATATCGGCAATCTAATTAAGGTCTATGTTCAATATTGGCCCTGCTTCAGGAGGAGGAAGAGGGTAGTAAGACATTGGTCCAGCCATTTGCACATAAGCTCCTATATTCTGTCATGGTTGGGGCGTGGCAAAAGGTGTAGCACCTGGACACTGCTGGGGAGCGGCTTGATACAACACATAAGCTTCAGTCCCAGGTTGCCACACGGGCAAATTACCTCAACAATTCCCTGAGGTACTTGGCTAAATAGTTAAAGCATCATTAATAGTCCCTAAAGCAGGCTGTGGCCTACAAGTTATGTTCACTTGACCACATTGCAATGGTGGCACTATTGAACTTGGCATAGTTTGCACAAGGAGTCTCGTCTACCCATTGACATATGCAAAGGCTAAGCTCTGGCAATAACAGCCATCATTTGCCACGGGACTAACGTATAGGTAGTTACAGAAAGGATGGCAATTGTTAGCCATACTGCTACATAGGATAAGTTGATAGAGGTGGAACCAAATATCAATTTACAACATTTGATGATCCATACTGCAGAACAGCTCCCTGGTTGGCTTCTTTGGCCTTTCTGTCCTTGGTTTTTCGTATCTTATTCACGATGAGAGGCCTTACTACTTCGGCTATTTGAGTCATTATAAAGGGGACAATCTCACCCACGTTCTGATCAATCTGATAGCACATAAGTGCAAGGCTATCTAACTATGAAGCAATACTAGTAGTAATCTCCAAGCCATAGTAAAGACTCTGGCCTGTGTTGTAATAGCTACAACCTTGACAACTGCCCCTGAGCCACTAGTCTGTGGCACAATAGGTGTTTCCGCCTGAGAAGTAATGACCGAAATAGTTGTAAATTGGCTCGAGTACAAATGCATGTGGTCGAAGAACTTGATGAGTTCTGAAACTCCTGGAGATCGTGAAGATCTTGAATTCAAGGTCCCACCAAGAGTGCCAAAGAGATGTTAGTACAGAAAAAGCTAATGTAGCTCTGCTGATGAAATAAAGTCTACACCTTTACTGTTGTCCCAAATAGATGGGTCTCATGCAATGTAGACTCGTAAAAGGAGAAAACTATACCTTTCAATGCGGGTCCTAAAGGTTATTAAATAAAGCCCTCAAAATGGCTTAAGATGCAAAATTGAGGAAAATGACTTGAAATTACATTAATTACATGAATGGTACTTGAAATACAATGATCACAAAACCAAGTAAATGGTTGGGAAGGAATTACATGAGATAAGACTGGAAATAATAATGAAGCTATGAAAAGCAAAGGAAAGCTAATAAAATAAACTACTGAAGTAAAGAAAGCAAGTAAATACTAGAAAAGTAAAGATAAAAGACAAGAAATAATAATTTTGAAATTGGTTGATGTTTTGGCATGTGCTAGAGAGCTTGTTCAATCTTCAAATGTGCCTTATATAGCCCTGAAGTTGAGCAAAGTGCCATTTTTCCAGTTCTATATGATGGAGCTAGTGGAAACCTCCATAACCTAAGATTTTAGTAGTCATGGCATGATCTTCCAATGTTCATCTTCTTGCTGACTTCTTTTTAGGCCGTCTCTTATGCTTATTCCAATCAGCCCATAACCTTATTTGACTTTGTTCATAAATTGTCAATCCAAACCTAACAATTTTGGGTTCCAAAACTTGTTTCCCATGTTTTTAGGAGCTGCAAGGTTTATCCATTAGCGCTCATGCTCTAATTCAAATTGAGACTTGCTCAAACTAATTTCTTTTCTCTGTTTATTGGGTCAAAGCCCACCCAAACCAGCTGATTTCATTATGTGCTGTTGAAATGGAGAAATTGATAGTCCATCTCGTTATCTACTTCTACTTTTAACCTGTCAACCTATGTCCAATTATTTTGGGTTCAAACAGTTCTCCAAGCCGTTACAAAGAGGGAGGGGTGACTGAAACCAATTTTTGGGAGAGTCCTCATGTGCTGGGCTTACAGAGCTCTCTGAAGTAGAGAAGAAGGTAGACCTGACCACATCTATGGGTTTTGTAAATGAAACTGGTGGGTCAGGTGGCATTTCTTTCGTGCCAAAATAGGTAATGGGTAAGGTTAATGGATTGGATCAAAGTTATGTGTTTTGGGTCAAGAGTCGAGTGGATCTAATAGTTAATGAATTTGGGTCAAAATTGGCTCATATTCAATGAATTTATTTTACCATCCCTCTCGCCCCCATCCCCCCACCCCTTGATTCAAAAAAAAATTATTTTCGACTAATTCCTTTTATTACGTGTTTTTAAGCAAAACAAATATATTTTTCATATTTTTATATATTTTATATATTTTCTTTAGCTTTTAGTTTAAACTTAAAAGTATTTTCTTGAATTTTTATTATTAATTTTTGACCTAAATAAAATTAGATACTGATAGATATGATGATGACATATACCTGAAATTTCTACCTAAATTTTACACACACACACACACACATATATATATATATATATAAACATATTGTTGAAATTTTAATCATATATGAACTAGTATAGTCATCTATTTGTTAAAAACTCGAATTAGTTCAATGTCAAATATTATTAAGCATATTTTATTTTAATTCATTATGATCACTTTGGTTAAAACCTTTCATGGACTGTGGTAATATGTGGGCCTTATATATAGGTTTTTTATGATAGATAGGTTAACCCATATTATAAATACAAAAAAAGATATCTCCTCTCATCTTATATGTACTATGGTTGCCCCCACTGAGATATAGGATTTTGAGCAAATGGAAAATAAGAGGAGTTTCTCTCCGTTACTCACTGCAAGTTCTTATCGAGACAATGATTCCCCTTAATGTCAAGTAATTTTACATCCTAAATTCAATTATTAATTAATTTACCAGTTTGTATGTCAAAGATTGAGATTAAAGTGGATTTATAAATTTTATTTCAGCATATATATGTGTGTGTGTGTGTGTGTGTGTGTGTGTGTTAGGCAAGACTTTTCTGTTTACAAAGAAGAGGATGATAAGTTTTCAGAAATTAAAAAATCTAAAATATTCAAACGATAAGTAAAAATATTCACCATCTTTAACTGTCAAAATTATTATTGATGGAGCGAAGATGCAAGTTAAGAAAAAAATAAAAACTGTAATAAACCACTTACGAAATAAGTGGGACAAATTATTAATGCAATGTGGCATAACTGTGTTAAAATATCTATCCGCTAAATGCAAATTGCAGAAGACAAAGACAAGAGGATTGCATTATTGAAATGTTAAGATTGTATAAAGACAGAGGGAATCTATGCTGGGCCTAGGATGCTATGATTTTATGCTTTAATCAAAGACCACATCTGCTCAGTCGGTCTCTTTTTTTTTTGTGTTTATTTTATTACATTATTAAGAAGAGAAAGTATATTGTTTAGTGTATCAATAATTTCATAGAATTGCACGTTGTAGTTATCTCTTGCTTAATCTTCGATTTTGACCTTTTTGCAATCATTCAATCAGTAAATTGGTTATGGGTGGAAAGTGGATCTATTAATCTATGATATATTCAATATATTTATATTTAAATTTATTTCAATTCATCTAATTATAGGAATAGATTTAATGGATTAGATATATTTTATTAGTTTTAGTTAATGGAAGATTAATGGATTTATCAAAAAATTTATTGGACATCCAATAGATATATGCCTATGGCTTTGAGAATAGAATGTATATATTTGAACATACAAAAAGTCTAAATGCATATAATTGAGGATAAATAAATTAGATATTCATGTATTAAAATGGATTAATGGATGAATTGAATATTTCTTCACTAAAATAGGTCATAGATGGATTAAATAGTTTTAACAAATTTTTAGTGAATGTTGAATAGATTATTAATTTATTTTTTATTTATCAATTAATAATTTAATTTAAAATACATCTAATTTATCTATTTGCCACCTCACTGTCAGTGTAGTCAAAATGTGATATGTTGCATATTCCATTTTATATATTAAATAAGAATTAATTCTATTAGTAAGATAGTAAACTAAACCTTACATTTAGTATAAAAGGATAGAATGTCATTGACGTGAACTGTCGAACTCACTCAAATTAACCAAACTTATAAAGAAATTTGTAATATAGGACAACCTGGATCGTCTCCCAAGAATTTTTGCATAGAACTAAATCACTCAATTAAAAAAAAAACAATAAATACGGGGGTTTTAATTCGATTAAAATTAAAGCAAGAGAAAAATTAATGCAAGAGATAAAACGAAATTAAACAATTTAAAAGCAATCAACCAACCCAGAATTGAGGTTTCAAGGACATCCGTCACTGGACAAAGAATTACTGAATCTCGTGGTTGACTCTAAACAAATCGGAATCCCTGCATTCATATAGGAACCCTCTCTACTAGACAATTACCTAGCATTTAATCAAACTCTTGGCGTGTTCACCCATGCCATCGCACAGTGTTCACTTCAACCTGTTTTGATTTCAAGTCCCTTGGGTTAATCAACCTAAATATTAAATCTAACATTTAATCCCTTCCCCTAGATGATCAAAATACAGAAATCATAAACAAACCTCATGGACAAACCCTCATCCGCTCGGATTCAACGTACACAATCGTGTTGCTCAATTCGAGTAAAGGGGGAAAAAAACAGATTCAGTTCATGGAGAGCACGAGTCCTCTGGATTCAACAGCAAAAATCCTCAACTCATGGGTTGATTGAATGGAAAGTTAGCCTACCATGGCTAGGAAAAAAGCAGAAAACGAAAAGGAAAGAAAAAGAAGAACAAGATGAAGAAGATGAGAGAAAAGAGAAGAGGTGTAGATCTGAAATTTCTCCAAAATCAAAAGCTGCTGTTCATGTTACCCTAATATGCTATTTAAACCTAAAACTAAACAGGGTTAGGGCTCCAAAACTGGCCCAATTAAAAACATAACTAATGGCTTTGGTCCCATGTAATTTGGACTCCTAATTACAAAGTTAAGCCCAATTAACTAAACATAGCTCCAGAATTTCGTGACTGATTTTGGCTCCAATTTTGACTGCCTTCTTGTCCGAATTTGGCCTTCAAGCTTCTAATACCATTTGTAGCTCTTTGAGTTATCTGCAAAACGAAATAAGAATGAGGTTAATCAGATACCTATAACAAAAGTTATGATCAAAATATTGGAACAGTATAAATCTGGAAAAATAGCACGAAAAATGAATTAAATCCAATTAAAAGCCCAAAGCCCAATTTAGACCAAAAATCATTAATTACACACTAAACAGCCCTAAAATCATTAATCAAATGCAATAATTAAGTGTGATAAAATTCAATTATCAAATACCCCCACACTTATCCTTTTGCACTCCTGGGCAAAATTTAAAAACTCAAAACAAAAACTAAAGAAATGATAAAACAAAATAAAGACTAAAAGATAAACCTCTCCTTTCTAACAATTGTCAAGAATGTAAAACTTGAATTAAGGACACCAAAATTTCAAAAGATCAACCAATTATGACAGGAATTTCTTCGTCTCAAATTATAAAACATGGCAATCTCAATTGATGATGCTAATCACGCAAAATGGCCTCTCAAGGTATGCTCTCAATCAATCTCTCAAGTGTATAGGGTAGCAAGTGTATCACTCAAATTCCACTCAAGAAAATTGCCCTACCATAAGCTTGCTCAAATTCTACTTCTCCACTACTCAAAACACATGCATGCACAAATCAAGAGGACTTATTATTCATGGTTGTAATGGGCTATGGTGAAGGCATGGACAAGTTTAGAAATGAAAGGCTAAGCACCTAAGAAATTTAAAAGAGCATTAGTCAAGAAACACAAAGTTTTGCTCAAAACCAACTAAATGAAATGCACTTTTACAAACAAGTCGCCTTTTTCAACAAAACTCTTTTCCTTCCCCAAAACTCATTATTACACCAAATTTTTCTCAAATTGACTTTTTTTTTTTCATATAATATACATTTTTTTTAGATTTTTTTTTCTTTTTTTTTTATCTCTCTTTTTTTTTGAGAAAAATTCCACAATTATTTACACAAGCACAATGACTAAACTAATGCCAAATAAACAATTAGCATCGGATACCTCCCCCCACACTTAAAATGTTGCACACCCTGGGCAACCCCCACACTTAAACACAACACTAAGGTGAAACCAATGCTTAATAAATTTCCAAGGTGCGGAATAAAATGGTTTTACGCTTAGGCTTGTAATGTGGCTAAGACAAGGATGATACAAAAAGGCACGAAGGGGCTAAACCAACGGGAATATAATGCAAGGATGGCTATCTGGCCAAAGTGGTGAATAAAAGAAAGAAGGCCTCTATCATATTTATGCATGCCAGTGAAAAATGCAGTTTCAAAAAGAAAAAGGGCAAGTTCTAGAGAACAAAATCATGAGCAGAAGCACACAAGAAAGAAAGAATGGCAGAAAATAAATTCCATTCACACAGGCCCAAAATCTGACAAGGTCAATACCAGCACGCAATTAACATCACAAAATCAACTACCAAGTCAGATAATCTAAGAGTTAAGAAATTCAGTCCAACCAGAATGATCCATCAAAAACAAAATATCCAAGTTGAAAACTATGTACATCTCAACAATTATCACAAGGAGGGTTCAGACTGTATTATTCGCAAAATCCTGTTATTAACAATCAAAGTTGAAATTAAAAAATGTAAAGAAAAGAAAAATAGAGAAAAGAGGAAGAAGACTCCCTATCCTCCTGAGAGAGGGTACGTGGCATCAGTGAGCCTAATCTCTGCCTCCATTGGCTGCTACTGGGGTCCCTCATAAAAATGCTTAAGCGATGTCCATTCACTGTAAAAAGTACTCCTGGTCCGCTCATCACACAGTTCTACTGCACCAAAAGGAAAAACATTAGTAATCACAAAAGGACCATCCCATCTAGATCTAAGTTTACCAGGCATAAATTTAAAAGACGGGAGTTAAATAAGAGGACTTTCTGGCCCACAACAAACACTTTTCTTAAGATTTGCTTATCATGGAATGCCTTTGTCTTTTTCTTGTATAAACGCGAACTCTCATAGGCATCCAATCTAAGCTCTTCCAATTCTTGCAATTGCAGCTTCCTCTCCACCCCCGACTGGGCCAAATCCATGTTGCACTGCTTAATGGCCCAATATGCCTGATGCTCCAACTCTACCGGGAAGATGACATGCCTTACCAAAGACAAGCCGATAGGGAGACATCCCAATCGGAGTCTTGTAGGCAGTCCGATATGCCCACAAAGCGTCATCTAGCCTCTTGCTCCAATCTTTCCGGTTAGAGTTAACAGTCTTTTGAAGGATTTGCTTAATCTCTCTGTTCGAGATTTCAGCTTGGCCATTGGTCTGTGGGTGGTATGCTGTGGCAACCTTGTGAATCACTCCATACTTCTGTAATAAAGCATTCCATGCTTCGGTTACAAAAATGAAAGCCCTGGTCACTGATAATGGCTCTAGGAACACCAAACCTGCAAAAAATGTGAGACCTGACAAAATCTACAACCACAACAGAATCATCAGTCCGGGTGGCTTTCGCCTCAACCCATTTTGAGACATAATCAACAGCCAGCAATATGTAAGTAAAACCATGGGAAACAGGAAATGGACCCATAAAATCAATACCCCAAACATCAAAAACTTCACAAAACAGTATAAGTTGCTGGGGCATCTCATGCCTACGGGAAATACTCCCTGCCCTCTGACAGTTCTCACATGACTTGCAAAAACAGATATGAATCATGAAAACAAGGAAGGCCAAAAATAAACCAGAATCTAACACTTTCCTAGCAGTTCTTCGGGGGTCCAAAGTGACCACCACAGGCAGAAGCATGGCAAAAATGTAAAATGAAATGAAACTCATTATCAGGCACACATCTCCTAATTACTTGGTCATTACAGAATCTCCACAATAAGGGTCATCCCAAACATAGTATTTAGATTCACTTTTCAATTTCAGAGTCTAGGCCCTAGTGGAATCAGCAGGTAAAACACCAGCAACCAAATAATTTACCAAGTCAGCATACCATGGAAGCTTACCTTGCAGCTGTAAAAGCTGCTCATCAGGAAAATCATCCCGAATGGGAGAGAGGTCAGAAGGATGGTGAGTGATCCGACTCAAGTGATCAGCTACTCAGTTCTCTGCTCCACTTCTATCCTTAATCTCAATGTCGAATTCTTGAAGCAACAACATCCACCGAATAAGTCGAGGCTTAGCATCTGCCTTTTTCAAAAGAAACTTCAAGGCTGCATGGTCAGAAAAGACAATCACCCTAGTATCTAGCAAATATGACCTAAACTTATCAAGTGCCAAAAACTACAGCCAAAAGTTCTTTCTCAGTGGTTGTGTAATTAGACTGGGCAGAATCCAAAGTCTTGGAGGCATAGGCAATGACATGAAGGAGCCTTATTGACCCGCTGAGCAAGAACTCATCATCAAAACACAAAATCTGTGTCGTGCTGCAGAAGGTTGGACAGGAGCCGGGCAATCTTGCTAAAGTTCTGGATGAAGCGCCGGTAGAATCCTGCATGACCAAGAAAAGAACGTACTTCCCGCACAGACGCGGGGTAAGGTAAAGCAGCAGAAATAGCATCTATCTTAGCAGGATCTACCTCAATACCCTTTCTAGACACTTACGTGTCCTAAAACTATCCCTGACTCAACCATGAAATGACATTTCTCAAAGTTCAACACAAGATTGGTCTCAATGCATTTATTCAAGACTCTAGCCAAACTACCCAAGCATGCATCAAAAGAAGACCCATACACAGTAAAATCATCCATAAATACTTCCATGCAATCCTCTAAAAATTCAGAAAAGATGCTTACCATGCACCGCTGAAAGGTTCCAGGCGCATTACAGAGTCCAAAGGGCATCCTTCTGTAAGCAAATGTTCCAAAGGGGCATGTGAAAGGTAGTCTTCTCTTGATCTTCTGGTGCAATATGGATTTGGAAGTAGCCTGAGTAGCCATCCAAGAAACAATAGTGAGACTTGCCAGCCAACCGCTCTCAACATCTGATCAATAAAGGGTAAAGGATAGTGATCCTTGCAGGTGGCCTGGTTGAGCTTTCGGTAGTCTATGCAGACTTCCAGCTGTTCTGAGCTCTAGTGGGAATTAGCTCATTTTTCTGGTTGGCCACTACAGTCACTCCAGACCTTTTTGGGGACTACCTGAACTGGGCTGACCCACTGGCTGTCAGAGATGGGTAGATAATGCCAGCTTGCAGGAGCTTAGTCACTTCCTTTCTTCACCACATCCAGAAATAAGGGGATTCAGGCGCCTCTGAGGTTGCCTCACTGGCTTAGCACCATCTTCCAATGAAATTCGATGCATGCACATGGAAGGGCTAATGCCAACAATATCAGCTAAAGTCCACCCAATCGCCTTCTTATTTTCCTTCAATAATCTCATCAGCTGCTCCTCTTGATCAGGTAGAAGGTTTCTTTGCCACAATGACTGGCAGCTGCTCATTTCCTCCAGGAAGGCATATTTTAAGTGATCAGGTAGAGATTTCAGCTCCAACTTAGGCGGCTGCTCAGTAGAGGGAAGAAGCTTGGTGGGTTGCACCAATTCTGCAGCATGTACATCAGTTGAACCTGTAGTGCCTGAAAATAAATTTAAGGAAGCAGAACTTTGCCCGGACTGCACAATGTTCACATCAGAATTAACATCACCCAGCAAGTCAGAATCACCACTTAAATCAGAATCACCATCACTATCTAGTGCATCACAAAAAACTAGAAAAGCATGAAAATTCAGTGCAACCAGGCACCATTCATTATCAGTACAACCACAAACAACAGCGTCATTAACAGATGCAAAATCTGGATAATCAACACACAATTCAGCATAAACATCATCAACCACATCATCAATCACATCAATACACAAAACTGAATGCTCTTCCCTAGGATGTTTCATGGCATCAAAAATATTAAAATGCACAATACTATCACCAAATTCCATGGAAAGAGTACCAGAATGCACATCTATCTTAGTCCTAGCTGTTTTCAAGAAAGGCCTCCCGAGAATAATCGGGGGTCCACTGCTAGGAGACTCACCCTCCATCTCTAAATGTAAAAATCAGCAGGGAATATTAATTCATTTACTCTAACTAAAACATCCTCAATCAGACCAGCAGGGTGAGCAATACTCCTATTAGCTAACTGGATAACAACACCAGTAGCACGCAAAGGACCGAGGCTAAGAGAATTATAAACAGATTCAGGCATGACATTTATGGAAGCACCTAAGTCTAACATGCAATCATCAAATTTACAAATTTTCAATTATGCAAGGAATAGTAAATGTCCCTGGATCTTTGCACTTCTTAGGCATGGGCTGGATGAAGTGCTGACACATTCTGGCTCAAGCTCACTCGCTCATTCCCCTTCAGTCGCCTCTTGTTGATACATAACTCCTTTAGAAATTTGGCATATTTGGGAATCTGCTTGAACGCGTCTAAGAGAGGGATGTTGAATTTCAACTTTTCTGAACATGTTCTAGGATCTCATTCTCTTGTGCTTTCTCTGCCAACTTTTTGGATTGAAGGGCTCTCTGAGGGAAAGGTAGAGGGATAGGGGTTTCAGACTCATCATTGCCTTGCTTCAATGTTTCACTTTTTCTTAGCATCAGTCTTCTCCTTTTCTAGGGATTGGTTCAGCCTCAACTGTAGCTTGCTTGGGCTCTTCTAGTTGGTTGCCAGACCTTAGGGATATAGCACTGACATTCCCCTTTGGATTAGGGAATTGTCTGTGAAGGAAGAGAGTTGTTAGATCCCTGGGGTTGGAGCTGGTTCAGTGATGTTGCTAACTGCCCAATCTGAGTTTGCAAATTCTGAATGGAAGATTCAGTTCTCTGCTGGAATTGCAAAAGTGTTCGTTGCAAGCTGCTTCACCAAATCTTCCAGTGAAGGACCACTACTGGTCTGCTGTTGGGCTGGTGGCTGCTGTTGCACTGGCTGTGGAGGTGCAGACTGTTTGGAAATTCTGTTTGTGCTGTGGAAACTGCCTATGTTGGTATTGTGGAAAATTCTGCTGGTTCTGGTTCTGATCTGGTTCTGGTTCTGGTTCCACCTTAAGTTTGGATGATCTCTCCAGCCAGAATTATAAGTGTTTGAAAATGGATTATGTTGCTGCTGATACTGTGGCTTTCCAGGAAAGACTCCTGCTGCAGCTACTGATTAGGTCTGGAGAGGTGCCCTCTTGCTAGAGTTGGGCAAGCATCAGTGGGGTGGAGTGGATCAGAACAGATACCACATGGTCTGCTTATCTGTGGAGTAGGAGAATGCACTGTTTGTGTCACTACCAATTGCCTTACTAATGAGGTCAATTCGTCTAGTCTATTTTCTAGTCTCTGGTGGTCTGCACTGGACACTACTGCTAGTTTCTGGGCACTGTGATATTGGACTGGGGGTGCTTGAATTGAGAACACCCCACTAGTGGTTGCTCTAGTGCCGAATTGTTGGGAATTAGCTGCATGTTTGCTATCAATTCTCTGGCCGCAGTAGATGTCTTATCAACTAAAGCTCCACCACTGGCTGCATCAACCATATTTCTGTCCATGGGTAAACAAGCCTTCATAGAAGTATACTATCAGCAACTGATCAGATATCTGGTGGTATGGACAACTTGCACATAGCCTCTTGAAACCTCTCCCAGTAATTCATGCAAATTCTCTCCATTTGCTTGCCTTATGCCACATATCTCCTTTCTGATTGCAGTGGCTCTTGAGGCTGGGAAAAACTTCTCCAAAAAATAATCTCTTCATGTTGTCATTCCAGCTTCCAATGGATGAGGGTTGAAGGTAGTACAGCCAGTCCTTAGCTCCCTCCATCTAGAGAGAAAGGAAAAGCTCTCAATTTAATCTGCTCCTCATTAATTCCTTGTGGTTTCATTGTGCTGCAACCACATGGAACTCCTTCAAATGTTTATGTGGATCCTCACCTGCAAGACCATAAAACTTGGGAAGCAAATGGATAAGACCCAGATTTTAAGCTCAAAGTCAGCATCAAGATTAGGATATTGGATGCACAAAGGTTAATAATTAACGTCAGGTGCACTAATTCCTTAAAGTTCTATTATCCATGCTCTCAGAATTAATGAAACTACCACTAGAATAAGTAAAAATCTAGACTATTAGAAGAACTAGGAAAATAATAGATGGAGCAGAATCAGAATGCTCAATATGCTGAATATGCTCAGACTCAGGATCAAGTTCAGCAACAATCCTATGACTTAGCTAGAAGCCCCTTAGCAACATGCAATGTTCTCTCTATCTCAGGATCAAAAGGCACAGGTCATGTGCATTGCTACTACTTCTAGTCATACAACATAAGGCATAACAGGCAAAAACACTAAACAGCATACAAAATATGTAAATACACTAAGAAATTAGCAAAAATAAAAATCAGAAACACTATCAAATGAATTTAAAATTTATGGGACCACACCACAAGTAAATCTAAAATGTATTTTTGATTTTCTATAATTTTTTTTGGTGATTTTTAAAAATCACGAAAATAAAAAAAATTAAAAAAGTAGTCTAAACATGGAATTTAGCAAGAAAACTTCACACCAGAATTGAGAAAAATAAACGGGGGTTTTAATTCAATTAAATTAAAGCAAGAGAAATTAAGCAAGAGATAAAATGAAATTAACAATTTAAAAGATCAACTAAACCCAGAATGAGGTTTTCAAGGACATCCGTCACTGGACAAAGAAATTTACTGAATCTCGTGTTGACCCTAAACAAATTCAGAATCCTTGCATTCATATAGCAACCCTCTCTACTAGACAATCACCTAGCATTTTATTCAAACTCTTGGCTTGTCACTCATGCTATCACACAGTGTTCACTTCAACCTGTTTGATTTTTAAGTCCCTTGGGTTAATCAACCTAAATATTAAATCTAACATTTAATCCCTTCCCTGATGATCAAAATACAGAAATCATAAACAAACCTCATTGACAAACTCATCCCTCAGATTCAATATACACAATCGTGTTGCTCAATTCGAGTAAAGGGGGAAGAGAAACGGATTCAGTTCATGGAGAGCACGGGGTCCCTCTGGATTAACAGCAGAATCCCCAACTCATGGGTTGATTGAATGGAAAGTTAGCCTACCATGGCTGGGAAAAAATAGAAAATGAAAAGGAAAGAAAAAGAAGAACAAGATGAACAGAAGAGAGAAAAGAAGAGAGGTGTAGATATGAAATTTCTCAAAAAATCAAAAAGCTGCTGTTCATGTTACCCTAATATGCTATTTAAACCTAAAACTAAACTGGGTCAGGGCTCCAAAACTGGCCCAAATTAAAAAACATAAATAATGGCTTTGGTCCTAGGTAATTTAGACTCCTAATTACAAAGTTAAGCCCAATTAACTAAACATAGCTCCAGAATTTCGTGACTGACTTTGGCTCCAATTTTGATTACCTTCTTGTCCAAATTTGGCCTTCAAGCCTAATACCATTTGGAGCTCTTTAAGTTATCTGCAAAACGAAATAAGAATGAAGTTAATCGGATTTCTAGAACAAAAGTTATGATCAAAATACTAGAACAGTTTAAATCTGAAAAAATAGCACGAAAATGAATTAAATCAATTAAAAGCCCAAAGCCCAATTTAGACCAAAAATCATTAATTACAAACTAAACAATCCTAAAATCATTAATCAAATGCAACAATTAAGTGTGATAAAATTAAATTATCAGCAGTTCATCCTAAACTCATTACTGACTGAGTATGGTCCTTTCCAAATGAACTATAATACCATGAAAAGACAAATGGAATGTGCATGAATTACACAGTATGCTAGTTCAGGAGGAAACCAGACTCAAGAACCAAGGGAATATCAATTCCTATCAATTATGTTAAGCATCAAGGAGCTGAAAAGAAAAGCAGTAAGAAACTTGAAAAGAAGGGAAGAGGACCCCTAAAGATCAATGAGGCTTCCTCTTCTCAAATCCACAAGAAGGAACCTTATGGAAACAGATGCCATTTCTGTTAGAAAGACTGGGCATTTCCAAAACAGATTGCCCAAAACGAAAGGCTTGGTTTGAAAAGAAATGTAAGCCTAGTGCTTATGTATGTTTTGAATCAAACTTAGTTGAAGTTCCTTATAATACTTGGTGGATTGATTCTGGATGTACAACTCATGTTTCTAATACGATGCAAGGGATTCCTTACAACCCAAACTACAAGGCCAAATGAAAAGTTTGTCTTTATGGGACAATAGAAGTGAAAGCTCCAAGTGGAAGTTGTTGGAATGATCGTACCGATTTTTGATAGTGGATATCATTTGAACTTATGTGAAACTCTTTATGTACTTAGTATATCTAGGAATTAGTTTCAAATACCCAAACTTGATAAAGCTGGATACTCTTTTAAATTTAGTAGTGGTAGTTTCAGTTTGTACAAAAATAATCACTTGAATGGTAATGGTACATTATGTGATGGATTATATAAGTTGACTCTTGATAATTTTTATGCTGAAACACTTATGACCTTGCATCATAGTGTTGGTACTAAACGTAGTTTTAATGAATGAACGTTCTGCTTACTTGTGGCATAAACGTTTGGGACATATTTCTAAAGAAAGAATGGAAAGATTAGTAAAGAATGAAATCCTTCTGAATTTAGATTTTACTGATCTAAATGTATGTGTGAATTGTATTAAAGGTAAACAAACAAAACATACAAAAGAAAGAAGCCACAAGAAGCATTCAACTTCTTGAAATTATACACACTGATGTGTGGGCCTTTTGATGTTAACGCTTTCAATAAGAAAGATACTTTATCACCTTCATTGATGATTATTCACGTTATGCTTATGTCTATTTGTTACATGATAAATCTTAGGCTGTAAATGCCTTGGAGATTTACATTGATGAAGTTGAAAGGCAATTAGACAAAAAGGCAAAATTATCAGATCTGATAGGGGTGGAGAGTATTATGGAAGGTATGATGAAAGCGGACAACATCTGGGTCCATTTGCTAAATTCCTTGAAAAGAGAGGCATATGTGTGCAATACACACTGCCAGGTATACCACAATAAAATGGTGTGTCAGAAAGGCGTAATAGAAACTTTGTTAGATATGGTTAGGAGTATGTTAAGTAATTCTTCTTTACCCATTTCGTTGTGGACTTATGCTCTAAAAACTACCATGTATGTGTTAAATAGGGTTTCTAGTAAGGCAATTCCAAAGACTCCTTTTGAACTATGGATTGGAAGGAAACCTAGTCTAAGCACCTGCATGCTTGGGGTTGCCAGGCAGAAATTAGATACTATAATCCAATGAAAGGAAATTGGATACAAGAACAATCAGTGGTTACTTCATTGGTTATCCAGAAAAGTCGAAAGGGTATAGATTTTATTGTCCTAATCATACTACAAGGATTATTGAAACTGGAAATGCTAGGTTCATTGAGAATGGTGAAGTTAGTGGGAGTGAAACACCATGTAAAGTGGAGATTCAAGAATTGAGAGTACAAGTTCCCTTGACTTGTGTCTCTAATAAGGTTGTTGTTCCTCATGTTGTTGTACGATTAATAATAATGAATAACAACAAATAAATGATCTACTACTCACAATGAATTACAGTAAATGAATTGAATGAGCCCATAGTAGAAGAACCACAACAAATAGCCTTAAGAAGATCTCAAAGAGAAAGGAGATCCACTATTTCTAATGACTATGTATATCTACAAGAGTCTGAATTTGACTTGGGAATGGAAGATGATCCAATTACGTTTTCCACAAGCCATGAATAGTAATAATGGTGAAAAATGGTTAGATGCCATGAAAGAAGAGTTGAAATCTATGAAACAGAATGATATTTGGGACCTTGTTGAATTACTAGAAGGTTGTAAGAGAGTTGGTTGTAAATGGAGTCTTTAAGACCAAATATGACTCTCGTGGTAATTTAGAATGTTATAAGGCCAGACTAGTTGCAAAAGGATTCACTCAGAAAGATGACATTGATTATAAGGAAACCTTTTCACCAGTCTCCAAAAAGGATTCTTTTAGCTCATTATGATTTAGAGTTACACCAAATAGATGTGAAAACTACCTTTCTAAATGGGAATTTAGAGGAAGATGTGTACATGGACCAACCAATGAGGATCATAGAAAAAGGAAAAGAGCACATGGTGTGCAAACTTAAGAAATTAATATGCGAACTTAAACAAGCTTCACGACAAAGGTATCTTAAGTTTAACGATACTGTTGTTTCCTTTGGATTTAAAGAAAACACCGTCGATCGGTGTATATATCTAAAGGTCTGTGGGAGCAAGTTTATATTTTTGATTCTGTATATTGATGACATCTTGCTTGCAACTAATAATCTTGGTCTTCTGAGTGAGACTAAGATATTTCTCTCTAGTAACTTTGAAATGAAAGATATGGGTGAGACAACCTATGTGATTAGGATAGAGATATTCCGTAAACAGATCACAAGGATTGTTAGGCTTGTCTCAGAAAGATATATTAATAAAGTTTTAGAGAGATTTAGAATGGAAATGTGCTCACCATCTCCGATTCCAATTCAGAAAGGAGACAAATTTAGTCTTATGCAATGTCCTAAGAATGATTTGGAACAAAAAAGAAATGGAAGCAACTCCATATGCATCACTTGTTGGGAGCTTAATGTATGCTCAGACTTGTACAATACTTGATATCAGTTTTGTAGTTGGAATGTTAGGAAGATACCAAAGTAATCCTGGTATGGATCATTGGAAAGCTACAAAGAAAGTTCTGAGATATTTGCAAGGAACAAAGAATCACATGTTTACTTATAGGAAGTCCAACAACCTTGAGGTCATTAGATATTCATATTCAGACTTTGCCGTATGTGTGGATACAAAAAATCCACTTTTTGGCTACTTATATCTTTTAGCTGGAGGAGCTATATCATGGGAAAGTGCGAAGCAGTCTATAATTGCTGCATCCACTATGGAAGCTGAATTTGTGGCATGCTTTGAGGCCATGGTTCAAGTTAAATGACTACTGAATTTTATTTTAAGGCTTGGATTGGTCGACAGTATTGATAGGCCGCTGAAAATTTATTGTGACAATTCCGCAACAGTCTTCTTTTCTAAAAACGACAAGTATTCCAAAGGTGCTAAGCATATGGAGTTGAAATACTTTGCTGTTAAAGAAGAAGTTCAGAAACATAGAGTGTCAATAGAGCATGTTAGCACCGATCTTATGATAGCTGATCCCTTGATGAAGGGATTACCGCTCAAAACATTTACTGGTCATATGTATAGTATGGACATTATGTCTGCTAGCGAATGTTAAACATTATTGTTATTAGTGGTTATTGACACTCTGAGCTCATTAATATATAAGTTTATGAAATTTTTCTGTTTTCAAATTTATGTATACATGCATGTATGAATGATGATGTTGAAATACAAGATTTATCTCTAATAGAGACATTATTGTTGAACATAATGTGTACTTCCTATTAAAGTATCATGTTTGGGAGAAAAGCTAATATAGTGGTACATGGAAGGAACTATGCCGATTTGATAGTGTAGAACCGCCATGACTCTTGTTGGTTTTATTCCTACTTATGAATTATGATGCAACTAATGTATGAAACCTTTAGCTGAATTTATGCGCATTAAAGTTGATGTTTTATTAAATTATGGAATGACATTTACCACATGAGCCAAGTGGGAGAATATTAGAAATGTGTCTCATGTTTAATAGGAATTAAGCATGATTTAATTAAAATATGTTAAAGGGCTAAAAGGTAAATTTAGTTGTAAGTTAAGGGAGGTTATGAAAAGGATAATTAAGTAATTTCTTGATGGGAGCAGTTATCTGATGGTTGTGGGAAGTTATCCTGGTGATAACTAATGATCTTGAAATTCAAAAGAAACCAATAACTGATTGTGCTATATGATGGTTTTGAAATTTAAATTAAACCCTATATATTTAGTTTCTACCCATAAGGATACGTTGAGATTTTTTTTTATCAGAAAGTAAAAAGCGTAAACAAGAAAGGGGAAGGGACCAATAAAGATTCAACAATCAATAAAGTTTTCAGATCTGAAGTTTACTCCGCATTATGGATAAAGGTTAGTACTCATATTTTGATTTAACTTTAATGTGTGTGAAAACCATGAATTCCAATATCCCAATTGTGTTCTTGTATAATGGACTCTAATGTAAAGGACACAGATTTATGTTTACATTGAAGGGCTGCAACTATTGTAATCAATGGGGCAGAGTAGTTAGTTAAGGAGTTAGTTGACTAGCAATTGATATAATCGATAAAAAGAGTCATTAGTTGAGAAATTAGTTATCCTAGTTATTTTATTATTAGGTCAGTTAAGCAATGGTTGTAACCAACCAACCAAAGATGTATAAAAGGGATCGAATGGAACCTTGCATGGTATTGATTCATGTGATAAGATCATAGAGCTCTTGGAGTCTAATGAGCCACTTTCCTTTACAATTGCGTTTCACTTCGTGGCTTGTGCTTTTGTGATAGCCTTTGCTTATCAAAGTCTTTATTAATTAAGGCCAAGTTTGGTATTCTATATAAATAATGGATAATATAATATAAATAATATTATTTGTTTTTATAAATGTTTGGACAAGAAACTTGAAAAGATAATATTTGGTCAAAATAATTTTATTTAACTTTGACTCTATAACAGATAGGGATAAAATTATGTTATCTTATATATTTTTATACAGTTAAAGTTAGATAAAATTATTTTGACTGAATAAATTACTATCTAATATCTTACCCCAAATGTAGATAGTATTAATTATACTATATTATGAATTCTTTATATGATGTACCAAACAAGGCTTTAAAGTTTTAAATTTAAATCCAAATAATTATATTAGAAGTAACTAAAAAGGTTAGAAAAAAAATATGTTAAACTAGTTTTTTACCCCATCAATTACAGTAGTGCAATAACCCAGTTTTACATGGGAGGTTTGGGTCATGCTTGGTTGCCTTCTCTATAAGCTTGTGAGTCATTCTATCCCATTCGTGAAATTTCTTTGAGATAAACCTACTTTACTAGTACATCTACAATCCATTGAACTTAGTTGATACTTAATTATCTGCCTGTCTGATTTCTGAAAAAAAATATTAGTTTGGGAAGTAGCACTTACATAGAGGACCATGTTAAAAATGCATTTTTTTGAAATCAAAATTAGCACTAAGTTGTCATAGGGTATAAATTAGTTACAAGATAATTTTTAATGAATTTTTTATAACATAAAACCCACTCATTTTGAAGCCTGAAGGTTTTAAAAACTATAAATTTCAGAAAATTGAACTAAAACCCAAAATTTGACTTTTTATTCTTAAGGATTTTAATTGTTTATAATATTTTTGTTGAATCCAAATGGAGATCTTTCCTTATTTACATTTATATTTTAAAGTTAATTAACCTTAACTTAAAATAAAGAAATGTAAATAAGTTGCACAGTTAGTGTAATGCAAGCCTAGCCAGGCACTATGCACTGACTTTAGACCCTTTTATGTTTGCCAACACCACAAAACCAGTCATTCTATTTAGTCTTTCCCTCTCTATTTGAACCCATCTTTTCTTTCATCTTCCACTTCAAGACCCCTCTTTTGAGCCACATTTTGCATTACACTCTATGTGTTTGAGTTGTTGAAGCTTGTTCCATTCTCCTATGGTCCTACCTACTGATGTGCCGTAATTTGACTTTCAAGAGGTTGAGTGCTGCAATTTGGATAAGACCCAAGCTATCCACTTATTTCTTTCATCTTCCTAGCTTCCATGTTGTTCATATGCAAATGCAAGATTCTCATAAATTGCCAAACAGAAGAAAAATTACGAAAAAAGAAAATCAGAAATCAAAGGCATGCTAGTAAGAACAGGTCTTGGAAAGTTTAGAATAAAATTGCTTTATCACAAATTGCCATTGACCTCATGTTCTTTCAAGTTCTTCATTCTAGTTCTTCTATGTTTCTACTGTAACAAAAATAGATCTGTAGATAGAAAGAGATTTTTTTTTTTTTGGAATAGCATGAAAAGAGGAAGTTAACTCGTGCAACAATTGACAGGAAGACCCAGTGTCACAACTGCTAGATGGGTGAAACGGGGGTAATTTTGAAATATAAAATTAAAGCTTTATCCTTTTATTTTATTTGAGTTTAATTGGGTGGTAAAGTTAATTTTGGAAATTTAAGAAGTATAAATTACAATTTTATTCCTTTATAGAAATATGTTTATTTAATTTAGAATGGCAAAATAAGAAAACTCAAATTTTGAGACTAAAAGGTAGAATCCTCTTTATATATAGTATAAATGATATAAATAATGTGTATTTAAAGTTTACAATACATTTTCAGAAAAGTCATTGTATTTATGTTTTTGAGAATAGGCTGGACGGAAGGACTCTTTTATGTGCTTGTCCCATTTCTATTATTGATTATATTATTTTTCACTGAGTATTATGACTCACTTCAATATTTACAATTTTCATATTCTAGTGTTGTATTGAGTCCAATATCTTTAGCTTGTTAGGAGGAGTCATCTGTTTTAGTTGACCCAACACTTTGTTCATCTGGGCAATCTTCGTTTTGCTACCCATGCTACTATGTTAGTTTGTATCTTGGGTTATGTATATAAAAATTTAGAAGTACTCTATTATCTTCAGGTAGAATCTAACTTTCGTTTATAGTTTTGTTTTGTCATGCAATAGATTGTGTTTATGTTGTGGATCATAGGGATGCTTAATTTGGTGTCTAAATGTATGGATTGAATTAGACAAGTTATCTTATAGTTTAGGATGTCCTATTATTAGGAAAAACTCTGCCATATTTTTTGTAAACTCAATATATTGGTTAATATGTTAGGCTTGCTGTTAGGTTGGCTAGTTCATCCTGTACGCCAATCATGACCCCTTGAATTTGGGTGTAACAAATGGTATATGAGTTTTCACCCATTTTGTTAAAGAATTTGACCACAAATAATTATGTATCTAACATAAAGATTATTAATACATACTAAAAACTAACACAAGCATTAAGCTCAAACCAGATATAGTAGTCTAACATAATTTTAAGTATCTGCTTAAGTTGTAAAATACTTCTTCAAATACTACATTAATTATAATATTAGATAATCATTACTCTTTGTTATAAATTAATATTTTTAGTCTATTTATGCTATTTCTTCTATAGACACCAACATATATAACGTTAATTATCATTATAAATTGTGAGATGCAAATACAATCCAACATAAGAAAGACATTACTCTTGACTCTTGTTGATTGTTATAGTAAAAGAGATAGCCAATGGATAGCTTCATTTGAAGTTGTAAAGGTAATTTTGTATCAAGAGTAATAGTTATGTGAGGAGTAAAAACCTTGTGTCTTTCATTACAATATGAAATTTTCTTACACTCCAAAACATGATTTCTAATTTGAACAAAACCAATATGATTTAATTACAAATTTGTTTGCCTGGTTTATACTCTAAGTAGCATCACATAATCACCCATTTGTTTTTTTTAATGATTAATTAAGCAAGTTTGAACAGTAGCTACTATTAGTTCGATAAGTTCAATTAATCTGTAACACTTTAATTATGCTACTTTTATGTTCTTTTGTAAATTAATAAATATTATTTCATCCAATAAAATAATTCAACATCAATTAAAAATAATTTTTTATTATTTTTGACAACATATTTTTTTAAAGGGATAAAAATCTTATAATACAACTTGTAGAATCAAAATTATAATACAGTAAAAATTATAATATTGTAAGAGGAGAGTATCTAAAATTTTATTAATGTTCATTTTTTTTTTATGATTATTGCACTCTAGAGATTACAAAAAAATATTACTAAAAACATTCAAATAAATACTAAAAAATTAGATGAATAGTTATCGTATTTTTTTTCTTTTACTCTATTTAAGGTTAGTTTATGTAACAAATATGAGATTTTTTTCCTAGTAATTCATTGGAAATTAATGAACTTTGATTACTCCTAAAATAAAAGATAAAAATGTCTAAGTTCTTATGTTTAATTATGTTCTATACTTATTTTATCATTTTTGAACAAAAATGTTAGAGTTTAAAAAATAAAAACAGGGCTAATGGTATATGACTCATACTTGATTTTTGTTTTACAATTAATTCAGGAAATAGCACTTTTTTTTTTTGAGTTTTCATCCATGGGAAGTAATTACATTCTAAAAATTTTATATTTTAAATTTAATGGTTGGGGAAGATGAGAGAGGTAGAAATGAAAAATGAAAGAAGTGAATGAGTGTAGTTAAGAAGAATTAAAACATTCAAAATGTTTTATATAAAACAAAATGTTTTGGAAAATATGACATGCGCAAATGAAGTGGAACAACTTTTAATATATATAATACCTAGATATGTTTAAAGCTATGGATTGACCTTATTGAAACATATTTAAATAAACAGTTTAATTCAGTGTTAGAAAGCCATTTTCAGAATTAGGGTTAGAAATTGCCACCCCTATCTACATAGTTACACTTATAGATCATATTTTCACTACCCCAATTCTTAATATGTTAGTAAATATTGTTCCATTATATATAGTTTAATTTCTCTTTTTAATTCTTCTTTTTTTTTTCTACCCTTCAAGTAATTAAGTTCAAAGTATTCAACTTGTGATCTGAAGGATTTTGTAGAATAGATAATTTCTCTGTTTTTATTTGCATTTAATTCTAGATGTCATTTTCTTTTGTAAATGCTTTTCAGCTGCAGTACTAACTTTGGAGTGTGTTGTTGGTTTCAAGATCAAAACTTGTTTTTCTTTCCCAAAGTCATCTCTCGTATGTTTTATTGCCTTTTTTTTTTTTCTAAATTGCAAATCATACAGTTATGGGTATTTTTGTCTTATGATTGGCATAGCATATGCTTGAAAATGTCTGCACACATGGAGCTATTGCATGAATATAGGAGCTAATTACATCTGCTAAAGACATAGGATCTAACTCACTTAACTTCTATTAGCCTCCATTTTTAGATTATTCGCTTTCCCAAACACAAACAGGTTTTTCTATTTATCTGCAACCCAACATTTCGCCTCCAATGATTATTTCTGTGCTTTTTCTTTTCTTTTTTTTTCATTAAATGAATATTGCAGGGTCAGTTGTTGAATACAATGGGTCTTTCGGTGTTCTTTGGGATTTCATTATTTAACTAATTTTTGTGTAAAAGAGTTTTGGGTGTGCAATTTTGTAACTTTTCCTTATCTACAAGTGTCAATCTGAATTAAGTATTTTTACTGATAGAAGTGCAGTTTTTTTATGTGATAGAAGTGGGTTTTAAATTTTTGAAAATTTCATTATTGATGAATTTGGGAAATTATGAAATGCTTGCTATGTGACTGGGGAGAAACACAATGGCCACTCGGTTTAGTTGTATGGTCACAAATAAGGAGTATTTCAGGCTGAAAGAAAGGTAGAAAATGTTAAGGATTCTGAAACAATTTTGGCAAACTGGATAATAGACACATTTCAGGATCCATTTGGAAACAATAAAAGGAAGGAAAATTAGATGAGAGGAAATAAAATTTTTAATGTATATAGTCAAATAAATGTCATTACACAAGGCCTATTTTCTTTTCATTCCATTGTTATTAAACATAGCCTCAAAAGACCCTATGAATTTTCTCTTTGTCAGACTTCCTTTCCTTGTTGACTATTAATGCTAATTATAGATATATTCATGACTGTCTATTCAAATGCTATTTAGTAAGGATAATTTTATAAACTAGAAATTCGGATAAATGTGCAATCTACAAAGATAAAATTATATACTAACTACTCCCCATTTGGATAGGTTCATCTTACTGAGCTAAGAAATTAGAACAATAATTTTCTTGTGCTGATTCTTTATATATTCTCTCAAATCTCCTTGAAATTTTACTTTCATTCAGAATTCATTTCACTGTGACAAGTATGGCTTGCATTTGTAACTTCTCACTTTTCTTCTATTTTGGAAGTGGAGGTTGCTAGCCATGCTCACCCAATATAGTCGTTTACTTTTTAATCAGAGTGGCAACAACTCAATTTTTGAGTTTAGAGGTTACTTTTGGAAATCTAAAATTTTAGAAGGTTTAATAGAATAATTTGTATTGTAGTGAAAGTCATTATCTTTTGATGCTTTGATTTTTTTTTTCTTCCCCAAACATTCTCTTGATATTAATGGTTGCCATAAATGTATGTGTGGATTGGTTTACAGTTCTGCCAAATTTGGAAACATGTATGCAGCAGTTCCCACTCATCCTATAAGTTTTCTCATTCCTTTAAGCTTATTATATTATCTACCTCACTCACTCTCTTTCTCATCATCATGATTATTTTATTTGTCAATTTAAAGATCACATACAGATTGTGATATATGGTGACAAACACAAAATAATATGGTGTCTATCACTTCCACACTTGGAGGGGTTTCTGATGATACAGGGTCTGCCATTACTCGCTAATTAAGTAACTATAATCATTTATGAAAGTTTAAAAAATTCTTCCTGAATTGACATTCTTTGTTTCTTGCAGTGTTAAAGACTGGTCTCAGTATAATTTTGGCTTGCAAACCTGTCTCTATTTCTCTATCTCTGTCTCTGTCTCTCTCTTTCTCATAGACACAAGTGTTAGCACTTAGCAAGTGAAGTTATTTATGTTCTAATGTTGAGGTAAGTGGTTTTCTTGCTGCTAAATTTTTGGCTTCATTTCAACGATGTGTTAAGTGTAAAAAATCATAGTTCTATATATATATTTAAATCAACTTCTTAAAATAAAAAAGTAATATCCTTGCATAAAGGCATCTAAGTAAGGATTTATATTATCATTCCGGCTTTCTACTTAGTATGAAAGATAAAAATATTCTTCAAAAAGTTTGAATATGTAATTACTTTATATTTCTTGTATATTAAATTAGTTGATTATTTTACTATTATATAGAAATTTGACCATAATTCATGTTAATAGTACTTATCCAACTAATCATTACAGATCTACAATCTATTACTGCCTTACTTGCCATATTTGCCACCTAGTATGCTCGACACATGCTATTATCTAGTATCATGGTATTGGTTCTGTAGTACTATTTTGCCTACTAGTTCAAAATGCACTCGCATTGCCTATGTGGCACAAGCTTGCAATCACACACCAGTTATTGATGGCTAATTTTAAAGTTTTCCTATTTTGTAATTCACAAATTGTCTATCCACTAAAGGGGATAAGGTTGCATATATTTGACCATTCCCAAATGCCACAATGGAGGGAGTCTCGCACAATCTTTTTTTATAACAAAGGAGGTCTAAGACTTGTTGTGATGAAGGGGAGAGCAAGCTAAAGTGTAGATAAAGCAACCTGTGTGAGATTCAGTCCTTGGATTAAGTAGTTTTCAAAGAAACTTGGTGCAGTTGAGTTAAAGCCCGTGGGCAGGGATGCCTTTTTTTTTATTGCAATTCACACATTATTTAGCGTTTTTGCATCATATTTGAATCCATTGTTCTTTTTCATTTTATTTCTTTTATTTTATTTTTGCAACTTTTATGTATTTCAGGCAGATGTTGAGAAAATATTGGTTTAGAAACTCATTAATCTGGGTTACACTAAGTCAAGATTGGAAGGAACATCTTTGTAGCATAGGATGGGGTGACCTATTATACATACCTATCATGCATTATCCTAGTAATAGAGTTTGTCATTGTAGGCCTGAAAAATAATCATAATGTGATTCATAGTATTAGGCTCTTCTTTCTCTGACCTTGATTCTTGGCCCTTTCTTTTCTTTTTTTTACCTTTTATTTTTATTAGTTGTAACATTGAGATCAAATATTACGGATGCTGATTGAAAACTGCGACCACCAAATTGTAAGGTGAAGAGATAATCTAAATTACTTTGCATAGTTTGGCATTTGTTTCAATCTAGAAATGGAAACAACAATTTGAAGTTTTGCAGTCATGTGTAATGTGATTCCTCGTGTTGTCATTAGAACAATGCCAAAGTTTGGCACCACTCCCTTGCCCGAGAACTTTTTCAAAAATGAAGAAAATAAAAAGGCTCTCCAAAAGAAAATCCGTCTCCTGTTGGCTTAATTACTCCTAATTCAGTAGTTGCTTCATATATATATATATATATATATATATATATATATATAGGCATGTATGATGTTGTTTCTTGTATTGTTCTAAGCCCATTGTTCTTGTGATAGGCATGTATTGTTCTTGTATTGTTCTAAACTCATTGTTTCTTGTGATGTTGTTTTAGTTAAGATGCTCATTGTGTGGGGGCATGCGATGCCCTTTCAAACCAATGGAAATCTTAGGTTTCTAAATTTTTAATTATCTTTAATCTTTATCAATTTTATCCTCTCATTGGTTTATAACTTAATAAAAAATTTAGGAAAAAGTGCATGCAGACTCTCACCTTTAAGTGATTTGTAAATAGTCATTATAAATTATAAAATCTTTTTATTAGGTCCTTAAACTCAGTGATTAGTTATAATAGATCATTCCATTTAATTTTAGTCAAATTTTTTGTCTTTGTCACGTGACTAGTATGTGTCTTTAATATCAAATTAATAATTTTAAAATCATTATTCATTTTTTAATTTTAATTTTTAAATATTTTTAATTAAATCTTTGATCTATTGTATGTGCACCTAATGCATCATGTCATTATAACATGATATTTTGAAGTGCGTTACCTTGTGATAAATGTCTTCAAAGGAAATTGGTTCTCTACCCAAGTGTAAACAAGATCAACAATGTGAAGGAGCATATTTCATTACACTTGGCATTGGAAGGAAAAATGGGTACTGCAAGATTTCTTCGCAAACAACTTGAAGCTAAGAATATCGCTAAACGAGAAAGTAGTCCTCTTTAAAAAAACAATAGTAGACAAATCCTTAAAAAGTTCATAGAAGCATAGAACCTTTTTGCTTGTAGACATGCTAAAAGCAGAGAATATATACCTGCTTCCTTGTACTAATAGCAATCTTCTTCAAGGAAAGTATATAGAACCAAAAGCTCCTCTATCCATATAAATTCTGAAAGTGGTGACAGGAAATATGCAAAATTTCTGATCTTGTTGCCACGGCCTGTCTTACCATGGATGCCCCAGACGGTTTGTCCCTCTTTCTTTCTTGAGTAGTATCTTTTAAAGGAACTGTTTGCATCTGTGTCTGTATATTTATTTGCATGTATGCATGCGTCTATGCCACATGCAAATATATAATCAATAAATAATGGATTTGGCTATTCCAAGTGCAGAATATACTCCACAGAACAAAAATACATTTTGCTTGTTAGTGATAGATGATCACCAATCATTAGTTTTTTCTTTTTTTTTTTTGCCATTAATAGTTATTGAAATGCCTTTCGTTATGCCCACAATTGCTTGAATGACTAAACTAATGTAATTTTAATGGGGTTCAAAGAGGAAGGGGGGATGCTGATAAACATAGAATAATGATTTCATTTCTCAAAGAAAAATGAACTCAAGGCACGCATATGCCATGCACAAAAGAATCTGACCTGCTTTTGCTTACTCTATGTTATTTACTTATATTTTAGGCATTTCACGATCTACATCAGATGCTCCACCCGCTCATTACGTGGTGAAAGTGCATTTATTTTCACTCCTTGCAAAGAATTCAATAGAGAGATACGAATCAGGGGAATTTGATGCTGGAGGCTACAAGTGGTATGCATATATTAATATATATGTTCTTGTTGATAATAATCTCAATGATATTGGTTACAGGAGGTAGCTCCTTCTGTGTAACCATAAATTCAGCTAATGCATCTCAGTAACCACAGTTCCATGGATAATAATTTCGGTTTCTCCTTTAAAGTGAATGACTATGTTATATATGTGCTCACAGGAAGTTGGTTTTGTACCCAAGTGGAAACAAGAGCAAGAATGTAAAGGAGCATATTTCACTATACTTGGCGTTGGACAAAGCAAGTTCAGTTCATCCTGGGTGGGAAATCTATGCCAATTTTCGATTGTTTTTGCTTGATCAGAAAAACGACAACTACTTAGTGCTTCAAGGTATTCCTTTTGATTTTTACCCTTTCTTTGAGTCGATTTAATTAACAATCACTTGCCCGCATCATTCACAAGGTGCAGGCCAGTATACACAAATCAAAATCTGTCACCTCACATGTGAAAATGGTGCAATTTCAAGTGGAATGCATGAAACATGTATATTTAATTATTTTGCAAAGAAAATATTGGCATTTCATAGCATGGTACTTAGCACAGTATCTTGCTTCCTCTTTCTCCTATGGTCATATATGTTCCTTTAAAGCCCGTCCTTGAAAAAGATTCTGTACTACTTAGTAGTTCATTTTATGACCTACAAAGCAAGGGTTTCTTAACAATTTTGTGACACTGCATGTGACAGATGCCACGGGAAAGGGAAGGAGATACCACAAAATGAAGCTTGAATGGGGATTTGATAAATTTACTCCTCTTAAAGATTTCAACGATGAATCCAAAGGATACCTGGTGGATGATATATGTGTTTTTGGAGCAGAGGTCTTTGTTTGCAAGGAAAGAAGCACAGGTAGAGGAGAGTCTTTGGTGATGATGAAGGATGCCATTACCTACAAGCACATCTGGGAGATTGACAATTACTCAAAATTGGAGGCAGAATGTCATGGCTCTAAACCATTTATTGCTGGAAACTATAAGTGGTACAAATAATCAGCCCTGTTTTATTTCTATACTTGCTAGATGCACTCCAATGTGGTTCTCCAACTTTTCTGAATCTATACATTGTTAAGGGAAAAAAAAAGTTTAATTCACACAAAGTATTTTTGCTTCCTAAGCGTATTTGCTTGAACCTAACTTGAAGTTTTGCTTTATAACAGACAGCAGATGGCAAACAACTTAACGGATGTTTGGTTTGTTTCTATTTTCATTTTAGTTGATATGTTTTAATTAATAATTACAAAAATATATCACCTTATTACCTACATTCAAAATTTTACGAAAGAAACAGTAAAAAAAAAAAAAAATACTTGTTTTCACTATTTTCTTTACAAAATTTTAAAAATAGAAAACAAAATAAAAATGAAGTACTTTTTTTTTGTAATTATTAAGAAAGACATATCAACCAAAAACAAAAATAGAAAATAAATCAAACACCAACTTAATAACTTATTGATTGGTCAAAATACTATTTTTCTTTTTGCAGGAATATAAAACTATATCCCAACGGAAAAGGCGTTGGATCAGACAATTATATTTCTCTGTACCTAGCCTTAGCTGACCCAGCAGCCCTTCCTCCTGGTTTCAAAATATATACAGAGATTGTATTACGCATCCTTGACCAAAAGTACTCCTATCGTCATCAGGCTTTGAAAGGTAAAGTTTGGTTCTCTTTTATGGGGTGCAATTCCTCGAGACAAAAATGATAGTTGAATAGATAATTGATAGTACAAGCAACATTATTCGTAAGTCAAAGCCATTGAAGGCATAGATTTAATTCAATAACTAATAGTTCTTTTCTTTTCCCTTCATCTTGCAGCTAATTACTGGTTTAGTGCCTCAAACAGTGAAAAAGGTGCATCCAAATTCATTTTGACCAGTGATTTCACTTGTCGATACGTTGATCTGGTGAAGGACAGGTGCTTGGTGGAGGCAAAGGTTACAATTCTTGGAGTGGTTGATGCACTGTCCTGTGGTTGTTCAAGACTTTGAGTATATATTATTGAAGAATGCAATCACAGCGAAGCATTTGGTGGAGACTCAGGTCTGTCGAAGAATCAATTAGGATCAGTAGCAGTGCTCTGTGAGTTCTATGAATCCACTACCACGTGTCCATGTCCTGCTTTCCATGGTTGTAATAGGTTTCAACTTTCAATTTATGTATATATGTATTCTAAAATGGAAAAGATAAGGCACTATTCTTGCTCTTGAAATTGTACATTTCATTTAAAGTGCAATAAATCATTATTTACACGATAGATTCTAGTATCAAGTCATACAAGTAAATTATGTACTAAAATGAATTGACAAACACTGAAAACAATATACAATTTGCATATACTTACAAGAATTAACAAACACAACCAAGTTGGCCAAATGTTTTCTCACTGCTGTAGCACATGTACAGAAACCCGTCATCATCCTTGTAAGATTCGTAGATGGAGCTTATAAGACTTGCTATAGAGGAAGTCATAGACAGAATGTATTAGCATATATGGTAAAGAAGAGAGAAGCTGAACAACTCTAGCCAGATTTTAGCAATAAGATGTTAGGTGCATTTACTTGTTTGGGGTAATGTGTTCTTCACAAAAATAAACAGAGCTTTCCCTTAAGCCAAACGTAGTCTGGTACTTAAAATGCGAATAAACTGCCCAACGGACATATCTCAAGGAACCAAATATCTAAAAGTGAAAAAACCAAGAGGAGATCAGGTCTCTTGGGACAATTTGGGATTCAATGATGCATTATTATCATTCAATCCAATAGTACAATAAGTGAAGTAGATTCCTGCAAATTAGAAAACTATTGTCAAAATAAATGAAGAACATGCAAAGATCCACAAAAATCCTCCCGAAAAGTAGAAAAGAAGACATCACTGAAAAGAATGGTCTATTTCAGATGATTTTACAAATCTCTAATATTCACAAATGAACTACATTAAAGGAATCACACAAAAATTACCATCTTTTTTTACCTACTAGGATACAGGCATAAAATCAAAGTTTTAGACTATCCTGAAACAAATAATTGGAACAAAATCTTGGAACCCATATTAAGGTGATTGTTAATGCAAGTTAGTGTTTTGGCAGGACATGTATTACCGTTAGAAAATGTTAAGTCAACCATATAAATAGAACCTACTTCATCTTGTCCAATTCAAGCAGATCTGTCCTATAATATTTATCAATGATGACTAGCAATACATAATGCAGGAAGACAATAGTCATGAGACACAGCTCAAAAGTTGATCCCTCTAAAAATGCATAGAAAAGAAACGTTATAGATGCATTGGATCCATTAAAACCCTTTTCAATATTTGTGCTCCAGGATATACAATGCTTAGGGCCAGTCCAAATTTTCTTCTTTCTTTTCTATAAGGGTTAATTTGGCTTAGAAAATTGAAACGTCAAGCATTTGGGCTCTCAAAAGCTTTAATTACACCTAATGGCACCAAGGTTGTCGTGACCCAAATTAAAAGGGTATGACCGGCGCATAGGATGGACTAGCCAACCTAGTAAGCCTTCATAAAACAATTACCAAATCAAAGAAAAATACACATAATTTTTACATAAAATCGAACAGAGTCTCTCCAAAAAAATCGATATCCCAAAATACAAATAGACTATACAAACTAGATTTTTCACGTTCTGTCTATAAATATATAACTGGACATTACATAATCCAATTTTCAACTTGCTTAGGCAATATTTATACCAAAATCAAATTCGTATGGTCCTCAATATTAGGACCCCAACAGATAATAACAAAATAAGACAAATATACAGGCATGGATCCTATTTGTAGAGAACGAAGCAACTCTAAAATTTACGAATGATGATACTGGCATCAAAATTACAACATAAAATATAACAAAACACAAAACCTGAACACTTAAGTAACTGTGGGCTCACCTGAGTGAAAGCTTCAATCCCTGAAGGCATATCAAAAGTAGGCACAGTTTCTTCCTTTCTATTTGGAAAATTTTAAAATACGGAATAAGTGATACAACTCAGTGAATAACTTATATCTACCATAGTGGAAATGGGATGAGCGAAACTGCAAGTATTTCAAATAAAAATAACTTCAAATAAAATTTTGAATATAACTTAAAAGAGGAACAATAATATAATATCTTTTGCTAAACTCAAGCATTAAGCAAGTTGATAAATAGATTTTTTTTCGTTAGAAGCCATTGCAAATAAATAAAAGAGATAAAGGTTAAAATACATGTTTATTGAAAATACAAGCGGCATCCCTATCACAAAAAGCATTTGCATTTAAATAAAAAAATTTATAATTTAATTGGCAAGTGTTTTAGCAATAGAAAATAGGAAGGTTTTAAATTTAATCATTTTTATAAGTACCCAATGATATAACATTGTTAGAGATCATATAATGCCAATTAATAATTTCAAACAATAGAATTCAATTCCTAACAATTTCTAATCATTCAATCTCAACTTCAAATTTCTTATAAATCTGACAATAAGAGAATCTAAGTCTGAACTCAATACATAACTTATTCACAGTTGTATTACACACTCAGGACACAAGAGGTGACCCCCAAACATTATCATATTTGTAGTACTTTACTCCCAATATGTCAACAATGTCAATGATGCCCAGGACTCAAGAGGTAGCCCTCAAACATTTTCAAATTTTGTGGCACTTTGCTCCTGGCATACAAATCACATCAAACTATTATTTTTATTCCAATCCCAAGCACACATAACATGGGGCTAGTGACTTCCCTACTAGCTAGGTCCGATCAAGGTGCACCAAAGCTAACAACTACTACTGTTAGCTATAGTGTTCTAACGGAGTTTCTCATATCGAAACAAAAAAGTTACTAACATCCTTTATGTCAAAAACCAATTTCTAAATAATTAATTTAAAACTACACTTTTAGACTCACTAGATTAACATTATCATCTTCACATTCTAGTATGATATCAATTCATGAACAAGTACAGACATTCCATGACAAAATGAAAAATTCAAAGACGATGCTTGTCTCATGAATTCTATATCTCTATATAAATATGACAAATATTTTAAAATGTTCAGAAGCTTTGTAAGACACCTCAATCAAGAATTTTAAAGGTTCACCTATTAAAAAAAAAATTAATTCAACATTTAATAGTGAGTTCGATAATTATTGAAGAGGAAAATCCCACCTATTAGTGTGGAGGAAAATATTAAATATGGGAAACAAGTCAAATAGACATATTTCAAATCTAAAAATACAAAACAACACAGCAGATATTAGTTACTCACTCCAGTGCAGGGAACTCGCAATTTCCTAGTCTCGCCAAGTTCTCCTTCATATCAAAAGCGTTATCAAGCTCCTACAATGCATTCAACACATCAAAAAAAGTACTCCTATGCACCCAATCGATTTAAAACATCATATATTCCCAAAATCCCTAAATTTGAACCCTAACGTCTAGATAAAAACCCCAAACAATAGCAAAATCCTACTTTCTCCTAAATACCCTAAAAATTTCAAAATTATAAACCACAAAATTCACCTTAATGAGTAAGGAGAATGAAAGGACAAAAAGTGGGGAAAAATAATGTCCTGTAATTAGATCATTCAGGGATCAAGCATACATGACAGGTGATCAAGCACACATGACAGGTTTTAATATTATTAATGCCATATATTTTGTTTTCTTAAGCCACAGTTTCTAATCAATAAGAAATTGAATGACTGTTTAGCACCATCACAAAAGTCGTTAATTTTCTCCTAAAATCTATGACTTTTCAATGTCCATAGGATTAGTTTACATTAAACCACCTACGAAAGTCCTAAGGTTTTGCATTCTCCATTACACTGAGGCATTTGAGTAAAAATATCCATTATTTTTCATTGGAATCTATCCTACTTAAAACATTCACCAACAAGTAGAGAAAGGGCAACGAATATAATATTTAGAATTCTAGAAACCATATAAGAAAAGTTTTCTTGTTTCATGATAGAGAAATTCCAGTATCATACTTCTCCTTAGCAATTTAAGGATATATATAAAACCATAAAATAAAATATGAAAAAAATTTATATAATTTTTTTATAAAATTATTAATATGTATCGTTTTAATGATTTAAAATTAGATATTTATTTCCTAATTCGAGTTTTTTCAATTCTCTCTCTTTTTTATATATAAGAGAGAAGACCAAAAAAAAAAAGTAAATAGAAGAGAAAAGGAACTACACCCTACTGAATAGAGTTCCCTCATAATTGTATCTAATGTCTGATTCGATATATCAATTAAATTTTAAATCATTTAATTTTTTTTTAAAATTCTAATATAGACATCTATATACTATACATATTTAATTTTAATGTATGTATAAAAATATTATAAGGTTTTTTTACCGTATAATATATTTATTCATTATAAAAAATTCTAAGGAATTATAATATCAAGTTGAATTAAAATACTATTACTTTTTAGTGTTAGGCTCTTCTTTCTCTGATCTTGATTCTTTGCCCTTTCTTTTTCTTTTTTTACCTTTTATTTTTATTAGTTGTAACATTGAGATCAAATATCACGGTGCTGATTGAAAACTGCAACCACCAATTGTAAGGTGAAGACATAATCTAAATTACTTTGCATAGTTTGGCATTTGTTTCAATCTAGAAAGGAAACAACAATTTGAAGTTTTGCAGTCATGTGTAATGTGATTCCTCATGTTGTCATTAGAACAATGCCAAAGTTTGGCACCACTCCCCTGCCCGAGCGCTCTTTCAAAAATGAAGAAAATAAAAAGGTCTCCAAAAGAAATTTCCTATCTCCTATTGGCTTAATTACTCCTAATTCAGTAGTTACTTTATATATATATATATATATATATATATATATATATAGGCATGTATGATGTTGTTTCTTGTATTGTTCTAAGCCCATTGTTCTTGTGATAGGCATGTATTGTTCTTGTATTGTTCTAAACTCATTGTTTCTTGTGATGTTGTTTTAGTTAAGATGCTCATTGTGTGGGGGCATGCGATGCCCTTTCAAACCAATGGAAATCTTAGGTTTCTAAATTTTTAATTATCTTTAATCTTTATCAATTTTATCCTCTCATTGGTTTATAACTTAATAAAAAATTTAGGAAAAAGTGCATGCAGACTCTCACCTTTAAGTGATTTGTAAATAGTCATTATAAATTATAAAATCTTTTTATTAGGTCCTTAAACTCAGTGATTAGTTATAATAGATCATTCCATTTAATTTTAGTCAAATTTTTTGTCTTTGTCACGTGACTAGTATATGTGTCTTTAATATCAAATTAATAATTTTAAAATCATTATTCATTTTTTAATTTTAATTTTTAAATATTTTTAATTAAATCTTTGATCTATTGTATGTGCACCTAATGCATCATGTCATTATAACATGATATTTTGAAGTGCGTTACCTTGTGATAAATGTCTTCAAAGGAAATTGGTTCTCTACCCAAGTGTAAACAAGATCAACAATGTGAAGGAGCATATTTCATTACACTTGGCATTGGAAGGAAAAATGGGTACTGCAAGATTTCTTCGCAAACAACTTGAAGCTAAGAATATCGCTAAACGAGAAAGTAGTCCTCTTTAAAAAAACAATAGTAGACAAATCCTTAAAAAGTTCATAGAAGCATAGAACCTTTTTGCTTGTAGACATGCTAAAAGCAGAGAATATATACCTGCTTCCTTGTACTAATAGCAATCTTCTTCAAGGAAAGTATATAGAACCAAAAGCTCCTCTATCCATATAAATTCTGAAAGTGGTGACAGGAAATATGCAAAATTTCTGATCTTGTTGCCACGGCCTGTCTTACCATGGATGCCCCAGACGGTTTGTCCCTCTTTCTTTCTTGAGTAGTATCTTTTAAAGGAACTGTTTGCATCTGTGTCTGTATATTTATTTGCATGTATGCATGCGTCTATGCCACATGCAAATATATAATCAATAAATAATGGATTTGGCTATTCCAAGTGCAGAATATACTCCACAGAACAAAAATACATTTTGCTTGTTAGTGATAGATGATCACCAATCATTAGTTTTTTCTTTTTTTTTTTTTTGCCATTAATAGTTATTGAAATGCCTTTCGTTATGCCCACAATTGCTTGAATGACTAAACTAATGTAATTTTAATGGGGTTCAAAGAGGAAGGGGGGATGCTGATAAACATAGAATAATGATTTCATTTCTCAAAGAAAAATGAACTCAAGGCACGCATATGCCATGCACAAAAGAATCTGACCTGCTTTTGCTTACTCTATGTTATTTACTTATATTTTAGGCATTTCACGATCTACATCAGATGCTCCACCCGCTCATTACGTGGTGAAAGTGCATTTATTTTCACTCCTTGCAAAGAATTCAATAGAGAGATACGAATCAGGGGAATTTGATGCTGGAGGCTACAAGTGGTATGCATATATTAATATATATGTTCTTGTTGATAATAATCTCAATGATATTGGTTACAGGAGGTAGCTCCTTCTGTGTAACCATAAATTCAGCTAATGCATCTCAGTAACCACAGTTCCATGGATAATAATTTCGGTTTCTCCTTTAAAGTGAATGACTATGTTATATATGTGCTCACAGGAAGTTGGTTTTGTACCCAAGTGGAAACAAGAGCAAGAATGTAAAGGAGCATATTTCACTATACTTGGCGTTGGACAAAGCAAGTTCAGTTCATCCTGGGTGGGAAATCTATGCCAATTTTCGATTGTTTTTGCTTGATCAGAAAAACGACAACTACTTAGTGCTTCAAGGTATTCCTTTTGATTTTTACCCTTTCTTTGAGTCGATTTAATTAACAATCACTTGCCCGCATCATTCACAAGGTGCAGGCCAGTATACACAAATCAAAATCTGTCACCTCACATGTGAAAATGGTGCAATTTCAAGTGGAATGCATGAAACATGTATATTTAATTATTTTGCAAAGAAAATATTGGCATTTCATAGCATGGTACTTAGCACAGTATCTTGCTTCCTCTTTCTCCTATGGTCATATATGTTCCTTTAAAGCCCGTCCTTGAAAAAGATTCTGTACTACTTAGTAGTTCATTTTATGACCTACAAAGCAAGGGTTTCTTAACAATTTTGTGACACTGCATGTGACAGATGCCACGGGAAAGGGAAGGAGATACCACAAAATGAAGCTTGAATGGGGATTTGATAAATTTACTCCTCTTAAAGATTTCAACGATGAATCCAAAGGATACCTGGTGGATGATATATGTGTTTTTGGAGCAGAGGTCTTTGTTTGCAAGGAAAGAAAGAAGCACAGGTAGAGGAGAGTCTTTGGTGATGATGAAGGATGCCATTACCTACAAGCACATCTGGGAGATTGACAATTACTCAAAATTGGAGGCAGAATGTCATGGCTCTAAACCATTTATTGCTGGAAACTATAAGTGGTACAAATAATCAGCCCTGTTTTATTTCTATACTTGCTAGATGCACTCCAATGTGGTTCTCCAACTTTTCTGAATCTATACATTGTTAAGGGAAAAAAAAAGTTTAATTCACACAAAGTATTTTTGCTTCCTAAGCGTATTTGCTTGAACCTAACTTGAAGTTTTGCTTTATAACAGACAGCAGATGGCAAACAACTTAACGGATGTTTGGTTTGTTTCTATTTTCATTTTAGTTGATATGTTTTAATTAATAATTACAAAAATATCACCTTATTACCTACATTCAAAATTTTACGAAAGAAACAGTAAAAACAAAAAAAAATACTTGTTTTCACTATTTTCTTTACAAAATTTTAAAAATAGAAAACAAAATAAAAATGAAGTACTTTTTTTTTGTAATTATTAAGAAAGACATATCAACCAAAAACAAAAATAGAAAATAAATCAAACACCAACTTAATAACTTATTGATTGGTCAAAATACTATTTTTCTTTTTGCAGGAATATAAAACTATATCCCAACGGAAAAGGCGTTGGATCAGACAATTATATTTCTCTGTACCTAGCCTTAGCTGACCCAGCAGCCCTTCCTCCTGGTTTCAAAATATATACAGAGATTGTATTACGCATCCTTGACCAAAAGTACTCCTATCGTCATCAGGCTTTGAAAGGTAAAGTTTGGTTCTCTTTTATGGGGTGCAATTCCTCGAGACAAAAATGATAGTTGAATAGATAATTGATAGTACAAGCAACATTATTCGTAAGTCAAAGCCATTGAAGGCATAGATTTAATTCAATAACTAATAGTTCTTTTCTTTTCCCTTCATCTTGCAGCTAATTACTGGTTTAGTGCCTCAAACAGTGAAAAAGGTGCATCCAAATTCATTTTGACCAGTGATTTCACTTGTCGATACGTTGATCTGGTGAAGGACAGGTGCTTGGTGGAGGCAAAGGTTACAATTCTTGGAGTGGTTGATGCACTGTCCTGTGGTTGTTCAAGACTTTGAGTATATATTATTGAAGAATGCAATCACAGCGAAGCATTTGGTGGAGACTCAGGTCTGTCGAAGAATCAATTAGGATCAGTAGCAGTGCTCTGTGAGTTCTATGAATCCACTACCACGTGTCCATGTCCTGCTTTCCATGGTTGTAATAGGTTTCAACTTTCAATTTATGTATATATGTATTCTAAAATGGAAAAGATAAGGCACTATTCTTGCTCTTGAAATTGTACATTTCATTTAAAGTGCAATAAATCATTATTTACACGATAGATTCTAGTATCAAGTCATACAAGTAAATTATGTACTAAAATGAATTGACAAACACTGAAAACAATATACAATTTGCATATACTTACAAGAATTAACAAACACAACCAAGTTGGCCAAATGTTTTCTCACTGCTGTAGCACATGTACAGAAACCCGTCATCATCCTTGTAAGATTCGTAGATGGAGCTTATAAGACTTGCTATAGAGGAAGTCATAGACAGAATGTATTAGCATATATGGTAAAGAAGAGAGAAGCTGAACAACTCTAGCCAGATTTTAGCAATAAGATGTTAGGTGCATTTACTTGTTTGGGGTAATGTGTTCTTCACAAAAATAAACAGAGCTTTCCCTTAAGCCAAACGTAGTCTGGTACTTAAAATGCGAATAAACTGCCCAACGGACATATCTCAAGGAACCAAATATCTAAAAGTGAAAAAACCAAGAGGAGATCAGGTCTCTTGGGACAATTTGGGATTCAATGATGCATTATTATCATTCAATCCAATAGTACAATAAGTGAAGTAGATTCCTGCAAATTAGAAAACTATTGTCAAAATAAATGAAGAACATGCAAAGATCCACAAAAATCCTCCCGAAAAGTAGAAAAGAAGACATCACTGAAAAGAATGGTCTATTTCAGATGATTTTACAAATCTCTAATATTCACAAATGAACTACATTAAAGGAATCACACAAAAATTACCATCTTTTTTTACCTACTAGGATACAGGCATAAAATCAAAGTTTTAGACTATCCTGAAACAAATAATTGGAACAAAATCTTGGAACCCATATTAAGGTGATTGTTAATGCAAGTTAGTGTTTTGGCAGGACATGTATTACCGTTAGAAAATGTTAAGTCAACCATATAAATAGAACCTACTTCATCTTGTCCAATTCAAGCAGATCTGTCCTATAATATTTATCAATGATGACTAGCAATACATAATGCAGGAAGACAATAGTCATGAGACACAGCTCAAAAGTTGATCCCTCTAAAAATGCATAGAAAAGAAACGTTATAGATGCATTGGATCCATTAAAACCCTTTTCAATATTTGTGCTCCAGGATATACAATGCTTAGGGCCAGTCCAAATTTTCTTCTTTCTTTTCTATAAGGGTTAATTTGGCTTAGAAAATTGAAACGTCAAGCATTTGGGCTCTCAAAAGCTTTAATTACACCTAATGGCACCAAGGTTGTCGTGACCCAAATTAAAAGGGTATGACCGGCGCATAGGATGGACTAGCCAACCTAGTAAGCCTTCATAAAACAATTACCAAATCAAAGAAAAATACACATAATTTTTACATAAAATCGAACAGAGTCTCTCCAAAAAAATCGATATCCCAAAATACAAATAGACTATACAAACTAGATTTTTCACGTTCTGTCTATAAATATATAACTGGACATTACATAATCCAATTTTCAACTTGCTTAGGCAATATTTATACCAAAATCAAATTCGTATGGTCCTCAATATTAGGACCCCAACAGATAATAACAAAATAAGACAAATATACAGGCATGGATCCTATTTGTAGAGAACGAAGCAACTCTAAAATTTACGAATGATGATACTGGCATCAAAATTACAACATAAAATATAACAAAACACAAAACCTGAACACTTAAGTAACTGTGGGCTCACCTGAGTGAAAGCTTCAATCCCTGAAGGCATATCAAAAGTAGGCACAGTTTCTTCCTTTCTATTTGGAAAATTTTAAAAATACGGAATAAGTGATACAACTCAGTGAATAACTTATATCTACTATAGTGGAAAATGGGATGAGCGAAACTGCAAGTATTTCAAATAAAAATAACTTCAAATAAAATTTTGAATATAACTTAAAAGAGGAACAATAATATAATATCTTTTGCTAAACTCAAGCATTAAGCAAGTTGATAAATAGATTTTTTTTCGTTAGAAGCCATTGCAAATAAATAAAAGAGATAAAGGTTAAAATACATGTTTATTGAAAATACAAGCGGCATCACTATCACAAAAAGCATTTGCATTTAAATAAAAAAATTTATAATTTAATTGGCAAGTGTTTTTAGCAATAGAAAATAGGAAGGTTTTAAATTTAATCATTTTTATAAGTACCCAATGATATAACATTGTTAGAGATCATATAATGCCAATTAATAATTTCAAACAATAGAATTCAATTCCTAACAATTTCTAATCATTCAATCTCAACTTCAAATTTCTTATAAATCTGACAATAAGAGAATCTAAGTCTGAACTCAATACATAACTTATTCACAGTTGTATTACACACTCAGGACACAAGAGGTGACCCCCAAACATTATCATATTTGTAGTACTTTACTCCCAATATGTCAACAATGTCAATGATGCCCAGGACTCAAGAGGTAGCCCTCAAACATTTTCAAATTTTGTGGCACTTTGCTCCTGGCATACAAATCACATCAAAACTATTATTTTTATTCCAATCCCAAGCACACATAACATGGGGCTAGTGACTTCCCTACTAGCTAGGTCCGATCAAGGTGCACCAAAGCTAACAACTACTACTGTTAGCTATAGTGTTCTAACGGAGTTTCTCATATCGAAACAAAAAAAGTTACTAACATCCTTTCTGTCAAAAACCAATTTCTAAATAATTAATTTAAAACTACACTTTTAGACTCACTAGATTAACATTATCATCTTCACATTCTAGTATGATATCAATTCATGAACAAGTACAGACATTCCATGACAAAATGAAAAATTCAAAGACGATGCTTGTCTCATGAATTCTATATCTCTATATAAATATGACAAATATTTTAAAATGTTCAGAAGCTTTGTAAGACACCTCAATCAAGAATTTTAAAGGTTCACCTATTAAAAAAAAAAATTAATTCAATATTTAATAGTGAGTTCGATAATTATTGAAGAGGAAAATCCCACCTATTAGTGTGGAGGAAAATATTAAATATGGGAAACAAGTCAAATAGACATATTTCAAATCTAAAAATACAAAACAACACAGCAGATATTAGTTACTCACTCCAGTGCAGGGAACTCGCAATTTCCTAGTCTCGCCAAGTTCTCCTTCATATCAAAAGCGTTATCAAGCTCCTACAATGCATTCAACACATCAAAAAAAGTACTCCTATGCACCCAATCGATTTAAAACATCATATATTCCCAAAATCCCTAAATTTGAACCCTAACGTCTAGATAAAAACCCCAAACAATAGCAAAATCCTACTTTCTCCTAAATACCCTAAAAATTTCAAAATTATAAACCACAAAATTCACCTTAATGAGTAAGGAGAATGAAAGGACAAAAAGTGGGGAAAAATAATGTCCTGTAATTAGATCATTCAGGGATCAAGCATACATGACAGGTGATCAAGCACACATGACAGGTTTTAATATTATTAATGCCATATATTTTGTTTTCTTAAGCCACAGTTTCTAATCAATAAGAAATTGAATGACTGTTTAGCACCATCACAAAAGTCGTTAATTTTCTCCTAAAAATCTATGACTTTTCAATGTCCATAGGATTAGTTTACATTAAACCACCTACGAAAGTCCTAAGGTTTTGCATTCTCCATTACACTGAGGCATTTGAGTAAAAATATCCATTATTTTTCATTGGAATCTATCCTACTTAAAACATTCACCAACAAGTAGAGAAAGGGCAACGAATATAATATTTAGAATTCTAGAAACCATATAAGAAAAGTTTTCTTGTTTCATGATAGAGAAATTCCAGTATCATACTTCTCCTTAGCAATTTAAGGATATATATAAAACCATAAAATAAAATATGAAAAAAATTTATATAATTTTTTTATAAAATTATTAATATGTATCGTTTTAATGATTTAAAATTAGATATTTATTTCCTAATTCGAGTTTTTTCAATTCTCTCTCTTTTTTATATATAAGAGAGAAGACCAAAAAAAAAAAGTAAATAGAAGAGAAAAGGAACTACACCCTACTGAATAGAGTTCCCTCATAATTGTATCTAATGTCTGATTCGATATATCAATTAAATTTTAAATCATTTAATTTTTTTTTAAAATTCTAATATAGACATCTATATACTATACATATTTAATTTTAATGTATGTATAAAAATATTATAAGGTTTTTTACCGTATAATATATTTATTCATTATAAAAAATTCTAAGAAATTATAATATCAAGTTGAATTAAAATACTATTACTTTCTAGTTCTAATCTTTTTTTGTTTACAAAATCGGGCCAAGGCCCTTCTAATAAAAATTTGTAAAATATAAGAAATTCAACGATATATTAGTAAATTATTAATATTTTATTGACAGACTAAATACTTTTTTTGTTAAAAGAGATGTAATTTTTATCATTTTATGAAAAATAAATTTAATGAATAAAATTAATTTCATATCTCCATTAAATAAATATATCACTATTATATCTTTTTATTTAATTACTATTTTTAATCTTTTCTTCATCAAATTAGATAATTCTCCACCATTATATTAAAAAAAAAACTAAGGGTTAGATGTTAGTATAAGAATAAAACTCTGAGACAGGTGAAATTAATCCTATGTATGTATACACACACAGATAAACAAAACATATATATATATATATATATATATATATATATATATATATATGAATGGGGATCCACTTACTTTAAGAGTAAGCCTTGGAAGACTTATACCATTAAATAATTTATGATGGAGTGTGAATTATATTAATCCAATCATTAGAATGAAAGTTCTCATAAAGTAAATCAAGTCCATTAAATTTCATAAAAAATCTAACAAATTGGCATTTCATCTAACTATTTTACTTTAGCATAAAATAATTTTTTAAAATATAAGTAAATGTTTAACCTATTAGATAAATACGTATGAATGTCTGATTTATTTTAAATTTAGTATGTATGATTATTATAATAATATCACATAATTCAATAATTAGACTGATAAAATTCACACTTTATCAAAAGTTATTCAACAGTATAAGTCTTCTAAGACATACTCCTGTAATAAGTGAATCCCACCCAGATATAGATACTATTTGAATACAATTATTATTTTATCTTTGACTAATTAAACTACCATTTTAATCCCTCAAATATATTTGACATCAAAATGATCATTTAAAGATATGTGACATCAAATTAGTCCTGTAAGAATTTAAAGTGTTAAGGCCATTTTGATGTTATTTTAAATCTTTAGATGATTAATTTGATATCACATATCTTTAAAATATCATTTTGATGTTACTTTAAATTTTTAGATGACTAAGTTGATGTCACATATCTTTAAAGGACTAAATTGATATCAAGTGAATTTTTAGATGATCAAAATAATAGTTTAGTCTTTATCTTTTCTTAATAAACTTAACTGATAACACCTATTTTAATAATAACAAGCATAATAAATTCTACTTTTTAAATATATATATATATATATATATATATAGACATATATATACATATTCAGAATATTGAATTTAATTTAATTTTAATCTATTATTAATTTTACACTTATATTTAATCATGTATTATTAATAAAATTTGACTTTTCAAGTAGTTTTTGTTATAGTTAAACTTCTTTTAATAATGTATCAATATATGATTAAATAATAGTATAAAAAAATTTTACACCAATATGTAAATTGCAAATCTCATGTGACATGCATAGATTCTTCCATTGACCTTTAATTATCATTTGAAATTTTGAGAAGTTGGTCTAATTGTTCAAGACTCTTTTCACGATATAGGCCTAGACATTATTGAGTTGTTGTTTGGACTGTAGTGTGGTAGGCCCAAAGCCCACGTAATAATTCATTTATCAATCTTCTTTTCACTTGATCCAACTGAATAAGATGACCTTGTTTACTGCTTCAGCTTGACTTTTGGCTTGAAGTATTATACCAAGGTGAAGTATTGTTTTATTCCTAGCCCTTCACAGGCAATGAGTTCCATTATTCATGACAATAGCACAAGGTAACCCCCCGAATCTACAAATAATGCTTTTCCATGTGAATTTCTTGATTTTCTCCTATGTTATTTTGGCCAAGGGTTTGGCCTCGATCCAATTTCATGTAGTAATCCACAGCCACCACTAAATATTTGAGCTACCTAGGGGCTTGGGGATTGGGTCCAAGAAGGTTGTGAAATGGCCATGGAGATTCTGAGAAGATCTTTTCAGGGGGAGATAGGTGTAAGTCAATGAATGTTTGACACCTGTCACACTTCCTCATGTACTCCAAGCAATTGGTCTTTATGGTTGGCCAATAATACATAGCTCTAAGAATCTTAGCTACTAATGAGCGTCCTCTGAGATGTTGCCTATACACTCCTTTGTGTACCTTGGCCATAATGTATGTTGATTATTCTGAGTTTAGACACATCAAAAGGAGGAGGGAGATGCTATCTTGTTGAGTTGGTTATTGATCAAGACATAGTGACTAGCCTTTCTTTTGAGTTTTTGAGCTTCTACTTCTTCTATGGAGCTCCACGCCCTGCAAGAATTGAATAATTGGATATCTACATGAGGAGGGGTTTTCATCAATTCTCATTACCTATGTTGTTTCAATGCTTGGGCATGTCAAATTTTCTTGAATTACCGATTTATTGTTTCTTGGCTTTTTAGTGTTGGCCAATTTGGACCAAAAGGTCTGCTCTCGAGTTTTTGTCTTTGGGGATGTGTTTCCACTATGAATTTGTGGAATTGTTTTGCTAATATTTTGACTTTTTCGAGGTACATGGCTATTTGTTCATCCTTAGCTTGGTATTCTCTTCAGATCTTGCTTGTAGCCGGCTGCAAATCACTCAGGGCTCTCAACTCGATGATGCCCAACTCTTTAACAGGTGACATATTCCTACGATCATGGCTCCATACTTGGATTGATTGTTGTTGCCTTGAACTCAAACCGAGTTGATTGTTTGTTAGTGATGTTGTTCAGACCTATCAAGATGATCCTTGATGTGCTTCCTTTTACATTGGATTCTCCGTCAATATAGAGGGTCCAAGAGTTATTATCCTTATGAGGAGCATATTCTTTGTTTAATTCAAGAAGGAAGTCAGATAATACCTGGGCTTTTATGGGACCTTGAGGTTGATACTAGATTCTGAACTACAAGAGCTCTACATACCATGTTATTAATCTGCATGCCAACTCTGTTTAACGAGTATCAACATCTAATTTTCTCTAGACCTATAAATTTATTAAAAACTAAAAAATTAATGATAAAAAACGTTGATTTGGTCTCATGATTCAATACCTTTAAAGACTCAATTAATTCAATTTCATTTTTAGAGTAGCTTAATAAACCTAATTTAATAAAGTTCAAGCCTAATAAAAAAGAAAAATTTTAAATAATATGAATTAATTTTAAAATTCAAATTTAAATGTGATGTATGGAGAATTAATGTCGATCGATTAATTGGTTCAAAAAGGTTAATGCTGATTGATATGATTAATTGTGGGTAATTAATGTTGATTGCTAGAGGAAGGTTGGCAGTCAAAAAAGAGGCTAGAAACATAGAGGCACCACGTCAGAAAGAAAAAAAAAAGAGGTAGACAATCAAAAGAGAGCAACAAGAGAAGAGAAAGAAAAAGGAAGGACGGCAAAGGGAAGCAAGGAGAAGAGATAACCTTAGAGGAAAGGGAAAATACTTGGACAAGCTTCTTCTCTTTCTAGGCACACAATTGGAGATAATTAGACCTCAAGCCTCTGTGCCTTTGTTGGTACTTGGATTCTTATTCCTCCCTTTGAAATCTCTACTCCACACGCACCCCATAAGTTATCTTGGAAAATCTCTTCCACACATATGTTGTGTTTAGGACCACATATGCTGTGTTTTGGTGAGCGGTTGACTCATCTAAACTAGTTTTTGAGCCACCAAACAGGAGTTTCCACAGTTCTTAAAATGTTTGATTTTTAGTTTGCTTTTTTCCTTCTAACATGCTTCATCTTTTCAAATCTCTGTTTGCTTTGAAGAAAATCTATCTTACTTCTATATTGGTAAAAAACATGTATGGCCTTTTCAATTATCACACTCTCTATTTTGCCCTTCTTTATTATAAAATGATTGATTGAAAGTTGACGTGTAAACAAGAGCATTGATTATTTGATGACCAGGTGGAAACACACATAGGTGGAGAAATAACAGTATTGAGTAGTATATTATATTATTAAGTATACTTTAACATTTTTCACAATAAAAAAACCTTCATTTTCGAAATTTGGAGGAATCTCTTGTCATAAGTCTCCTTGTCCAATTATACTAATTTAAAATAGCAAAGAATTTATTTCCATTTTAGTAATTATATATTTAAAAGTAATATTGATAAATAATATTTAAATAATATCAATTTTACCAAACTCACTTTTTAGATAAAAATTTCTAAATATAAATCACATTCATACAAACTCACTTTGAAGTAAAATTAAGTTTGTAAAATTAAAATGATCTAAAATCATATTTATAAATTTTAATTTAAACAGTGACTATGCAGACAACTTCACACGCGAATAGCCCATATTGCTTACTTTCAATTTTTTTTTGTTTAGCTTTATACCATTTGTTACGTTGCCTTTCTTTACTTTAAATTAAAATAAATACTAATATGAGATGAAGGTCTCTCGTTGCCATGCATAAAAGCTTTTAAATGGAGTCTTCTTTAGTTCTTTTTTTTATTTTTGTTCTTTTTACATGCATAAATTCTTCCATGTGCAAATATTGTAAGACTATTCATTTAATTATTATTATTATTATTATTTTGAATGTAGGTAACAACATGGATATATTGTCTTTTTTAAGTTTCTAGATGAGTTTGCATGTGATGTCTCTTGGGAATAAATTACATGTAGTTGCTTGGTTTTTATCATATCTTATTTTATTTTATTAATTTTTTTAAAAAAAAGGAAAAAGAAATATATCAGTAGATAGGATTGTTTATAGTTACTTTGCCATTTCAACTTTGTCCGCTGACGAGGTAACCTCGGCTTTGTTTAGGATAGCTTTCGCAACAAAAAAAAAAAAAACTTTCTCATTCCAATTCCAAAATTTACATTGACATCCACCTTTTTTCCATAAAACAGATAATCTTTCCTTTGAGACCTGACAGCCAAAATACAGTTTCACATCCTGTATTGGCTTTGGTATAACATAACATTGCACCTAGAGTGGGGTAGGACTTCTGCAATAACTCAAGCACTTCTTAATGATGGAAATATCTCTGAACAACTGAACACAAATTCACTGTGTAGGCTTAGGTTTTACAAAATAGTTGGGAAACAAAATGCATTTCACACATTCAGTTCTTATTGCAGATCGCATTCTAAATATTCTCATAGTAAGCAAAGACATAGGAAAGAAAAAAGATTTTAAACTAATGGCATAATATTGGAATTCAGCACACTCTCCACCGGAAAGTGGAAACATTCAAAATTTATTCACTTTCCCTTGAATGTTAAAGCTCATGTACTTAAATATATTCAACGAGTCCATATAGTCAAACCATAGTTAGCAAGACTTTGGTAGGACATTCATATTACACAACATATTATGGTGCAACAAGATCAATAGTTATCTTTGATACCTTTTGAAAATGCAAACATCTCTTAGCGGCTGAAAATAAGTGTAACATGTATTTGGGTGGTAGCAACTTCTTTAGAAACAAAAAGCGATCTACAAAGAATAAAAGTATTCAACTATTGATAAGAAATCAACTAAGTGTCCTAAAAATATTTCAACTATTTGACTAATCAATCATAAAAGTAAAAAAGATTTGATAAGAATTTGTAAGGATAAACATTTAACTTTTACAAATATAATCTAACTAAAAAAAATTGTATATTATATAATTTATGAATTATGTACTTTATAATCTTTTAATTTAAATAAATATTATAGATTATTAATTACTAATCAATAATAATTTTATATATTTTTAAAATAAATTTACGATACATCACACATGTACAAATTTAGTGAGAATTAAAAATAGAGTGCAAGAATGAAATTTTCTTTTAAAAAATATTCTTACTTTCAGTTATTATAATAGATAAAAAATAATTTTGACTTATTTATATATTCAAATAAATGTAATTAAATATTAAATTTAAAATATAATTAAATATTAAATCAAATAATAAAATTTAAAATTTAAAAATTAAGTACATAAAATCCCAAATTTAAATACATTTTAATATTAAATTTATGTGTTTTATTTTTTAAATTATTACATAATTTATGCAAATAATTTATATAAATTAATTTTATTAAAAAACAAATCTATGAATAAAAAAAATACATTATATGAATAAAAAAATTTTTAAAAAATTCTTACTTTTACTTATTATAATAAATGAATAATCCAAAGTTGCTTTAGAAATGAAAATGCCTTTCACACCAACACCAACGGAGAAATGAAAATACCTTACCCCTCCATGGAAGAAAGTGATGGAAGTTGTTCTGCCTTTAGCTTTTGTAAGTAATGTCAAGAGAATTAAAACAAAGGAGAGCACAGTATGAGTCCCCAAATGCTTATGCAGCAAGGAGTCGCATTTGGTTCGTCAAAACAATTCGTAGAAAGTGGCCCCACAAATATTATGTCCTTCGAATTTGGAGATTTCGTGGTAGCTTCCAATGGAATTATTGCTCCCACTCGCTCGCTCTAGGAACTAGGATAGGAACGTGCCACTACCTTATATGTACGGACGAGTACTCAAGCCATAGCAAAAAAAAATAGTAAATTATTATTATAAAATTTATTAAATTAATAACAAATTTAAGATTTCGTTATAAATTATAATTGATTTTGTTACATTTTTTAATAATTATTTACTTAACATTATTAAGAATATCAGAAAAAAAGTTGAAAGCGATATAATTTAATAAATGCTTTTAAGATGAATATAATTTGTATTTGTATTTATTCTTCCCCTTGGCCACCCATTAACTTCGTTTTACTGGAACTCTTCATTTGAGTGTGTAAAGGAGAAAGAAAAGAAGCAGTGTCAATGGCAGTGGGAGTGAGTGTTGACTCGAATTGACGACCCTTTCTTTCCTCTCTTTCTCTCTCTGTTTTCCTCTCATTTGCTGCTGATTGCTGATTCCTTCAATCTTCAATCTTGGGTCAGTCTTTGTTTCTCTTTTTTGCTCTTCTTCCCCTTTCATGTGGGTGATGAGTGATCACTGCCCTCATACCCGCAACTTCTCTTTTCTTTGTTGTTACAAAATTTTTTCTGTTCTTTACTAAATGCAACTTACACTTGATGGCAATAAGCTCATTTGATGAATGCAAAACAGTTATTAACTTAAGCTATATTTTTTTGTTAGTCTCGATTATGTTCAAGCACCATAAAAATGAACTCTTTGAAACTCTACACTCCAGATGGAAGTTCAATCTCCAAGTGATTAGATAAGTGGGGTGGAGGCAATAGGGGTAAAGAATCTGTTTTCCTTAAAAATTGTGGTCAAGAACTTTTAATTATGTGAGCAAATATGATTAGAATGTAATATAAATTTTTTTATACTAAAAATATATTAAAATTAAATTTTTTGTGAATTATGTATTTATAACATTTTAATTTAAATAAATATTATAGATTATTAATTACTAATCAATAATAATTTATATATATTTTTTATAATAAATTTACGGTGCATCACACGATACAAATATAGTAAGAATTAAAAAATTGAATGCATGAATGAATTTCTTTTTTTTAAAAAAACACTCTTACTTTTCAGTTATTATAATAGATAATAAATAATTTTGACTTATTTTATATTCAAATAAATATAATTAAATATTAAATCAAATAAATAAAATTTTAAAATTTAAAAATTGAGTACATAAAATTTTAAATTTAAATACATTTTAATATTAAATTTATGTGTTTTTTTTTAAATTATTACATAATTTATGCAAATAATTTATATAAATTAATTTTATTAAAAAAAAAATCTATTCAATAAAAAAAATATATTATATGAATAAAAAAATTTCAAAAATCCTTACTCTTACTTTTTATAATAAATGAATAATCCAAAGTTGCTTTAGAAATGAAAATGCCTTTCACACCGACGCCAACAAAGAAATGAAGATACCTTATCCCTCGAAGGGAGAAAGTGATGGGAGTTGTTCTGCCTTTTAGCTTTTGTAAGTCAAGAGGATTAAAACAAAAGAGAGCATATGAGTCCCACAAATGCTTATGCAGCAAGGAGTCGCATTTGGTTCGTCAAACAATTCGTAGAAAGTGGCCCCACAAATATTATGTCGTTGGAATTTGGAGGCTTAGTGGTAACATCCATTGGAATAATTGCTCCCAGTCGCTCGCTCTGGGAACTAGGATAGGAGCGTGCCACTCTCTCCATATGTACGGACGAGTACTTAAGCCATAGAAAAAAAATAAAGAAAAGAGTAAATTATTATTATAAAATTTATTAAATTAATAACAAATTTCAGATTTCGTTATAAATTATAATTGATTTTATTATATTTTTAATAATTATTTATTTAACATTATTAAGAATATCAGAAAAAAAGTTGAAAGGGATATAATTATAATAAATTACTTTTAAGTTGAATATAATTTATATTTGTATTTATTTTGTTTCTATAAAAAAAATTCAATATGCTATCTCTTTTTAATGATTAAAAGTTGTTGGAAGTTATTTTTTTGGGTGAGTATCTATCTCCTCTTTTAAGATTTTAAATGTGTCATTTTCATCTTAATTGGTAGTCTCAGAACAAATTATTTTTTTTATTATTTTTTATAAAGAAAAAATATCATGCATGTCTATTTTGTAAAATAAAAATTGTACTTTTATTTTCTCATTTTGTTTTCTTTACTCAATCTTGTAACTTAAGTACTTTTAAATAAAGATAATATCTCTACTTATTTAATTTATGTAAAATATTAATTAACATAATATATTATTATTGATCATAGAACTAAATATATATTGTTATTATTTATTTATTTTATGAAATTAATTACGATTGACTGTGAGTATAAAAAACTTTAACTTAAAAAGTGTTAAAAAGTGTTGCTCACGTCAGCAAAAATAATATAGAAGTCGAAAAATTCTTCCCCTTGGCCTCCTTTTAACTTCGTTTTATTGGAGCTCTTCATTTGAGTGCGTAAAGGAGAAAGAAAAGAAGCAGTGTCAATGGCAGTGGGAGTGAGTGTTGACTCGAATTGACGACCCTTTCTTTCCTCTCTTTCTCTCTCTGTTTGCCTCTCATTTGCTGCTGATTGCTGATACCTTCAATCTTCAATCTTGGGTCAGTCTTTGTTTCTTCTTTTTGCTCTTCTTCCCCTTTCATGGTGGGTGATGAGTGATCACTGCCTCATACCCGCAACTTCTCTTTTCTTTGTTGTTACAAAATTTTCTAAGTTTTGAAGCTTTGAAGCACTTGCTTTGTTTGTAAGTCATGCAAGTGTGCTTTTTTTTTTTTTGGTAAATTATGCAAGTGTGCTTTGTTTGTTGGAATTTGCGCGTTTGAATAAGAATGTGTACGCAAAGGTTTTGATGTTTGCAGCTTTTTTATGGGAAGGGTAGTTTTTCTTGGCTTCCCTATGGATTTCTGGTCAAGGTTTCATGGGATGGTTCTTTGAGGGGACCAGAGGAATTGGAAAGCTGTGATGAATTCAATGTGTTTTTTCTTTTTTGTTGTTTCTTTGACTAGGATGTCTTTTACTTGAATTGTGTTTCCTTTTCGATTTCTATTTCTATCAGAAGTTATTTCTGGAAAGAAGTGCTAGAATTGTTAGCCTTCAAGATAATATGCTTCCTTTTATACTTCCATTGGGACAAGACAGTCTTCCTGACTTAGTTATGTAGAAGTAAGATTATTAGATATTCTACTACTGAAAGCTTTGGGCTTGATGAAGTGTCTTTTATCTTCTATTATGTTAAAAAAAAAAAAAAATTTAATTGATTTCTACCTAATTTCAATCTGCTTCTTTGTGCAAAAAGATGAAAGCTCTTGGCTCTCAGATCTTAACTGACTTCTACAGAAGGGTTTGGGGTTTAGGGAAATGATGCTTGTTAAAATGATTTGATTAATTTTTTAACATACTTTTTGATCCATTTCATGATGTAAAATTATTTTTACCTACATTTAATGATGGTTGAATCCACATCATGAACTGCTACTAAGATCTAACACTGCTTGTTTGGGGAAATGATATACCGCAATTTACTAGACATCAAGAAGAGATGAAAAGCTAAGCGTGTATGGTACTTTTTATGTATACCGTCTTCTTAATCATGATTCTATTATTGAAGTATTTATTTTTGTTCTTGAGCTTCAATATATATATATATATATATTCTTATTTTTATGTAGTTTCTTGAGCTTTAAATTCGTTGCAATTTTGCTCCTTTGCACTTATTGACAGCAATCGAAGGTCAAAGAGAGTATGGCTCAAATTGCAATCCAGGGATTATGAAGGTCCTAAGCTAGTTGGCAGTTGCCTTTACATTTTAAGGAAAGAGAAATCTGTAAGTTGAAGATGATAATTTGCTGGAATTCACGATCTAGCTCATTTGTTATATTCAAAGGCATTTAGACAATGCAGTCTAAAGCTTGAACTTGTTGTTGACATGAGTTTTTCTTTTTACATGCATGTGTTAGTTTTGGTGTTTGAGGAGATTGATTTTTGCGAGGAAGAAATAATATTTTCTGCTGAAAATTATATCTTATGTTGGGAAATGTGGAATAAAATTTTCTGGAAGGTTATTTATGGTGAAACTAATGGTATCTGTATTATGTATTGTGACAACAGACTACAATTTTGAAGGAAAATAGATTCTTTACCCCTGCTGCGTCCACCACACTGGTGTAATCACTTCGAGACTGAACTTCCATCTGTAGTGTAGGGTTTCAAAGAGCTCATTTTCGTGGTGCTTGAACATAATCTAGGCTTAACAAAAAAATATAGCTTAAGTTAATAACTGTTTTGCATTCATCAAAAGAGCTTATTGCCATCAAGTCTAAGTTCCACAAAAACGCTGTTTGAATTTTTGTTGTCATGAATATGATCATGGGTCCAATTGATGCCTGCACGCCTTCTAGGGACAAGGGTGGATAGTGGGATCATGTGTTCCAAAACTTGCTGGTAGTCTGCAGTTGCACTTAGTAAAGAATAGAAAATAATCTACAAATTTTTTAGTTAGATTATATTGTAAGGGTTAAATGTTTATCCTTGCAAATTCTTATCAATCTTTTTTACTTTGTTGATTGATTAGTCAAATAGTTCAAATACTTTAAGGAAACTTAGTTAAAGTATACAATGTAATCATCTATGTAGATTCCATTTTGTTTCTAAAGAAGTTGCTATCATACAAATACATGTTACACTTATTTTCAGCTGCTTAGAGATGTTTTCATTTTCGAAAAGCATCAAAGGTAACTATTGATCTTGTTGCACCATAATATTTTGTGTAATCTGAATGTCCTTCCCAAAGTCTTGCTAACTATGGTTTGACTATATGGACCCGTTGCATATATTTAAGTATATGAGCTTAACATTCAAGGGAAAGAGAATAAATTTTGAATGTTTCCGCTTTCCGGTTGATAGTATACTGGATTCCTATATATTCATTAGTTTAAAATTTTTTATTTTATTTTTTTGCCTATGTCTATGCATACTATGAGAATATTTAGAATGCTATCTGCAATGTGAACTGAATGTGTGAAATGCATTTTGTTTCTCAACTGTTTTGTAAAACCTAAGCCTACGCAGTGAATGTGTATTCAGTTGTTCAGAGATATTTCCATCATTAAGAAGTGCTTGAGTTATTGCAGAAGTTCTACCCCACTTTAGGTGCATTGTTCTGTTATAATAATTATAGGGCCATGTTGGAGACAAGTTCACCTCTATGCCATCCATAGAATAAATAATAACAAATTTCATGCATCTGCTCAGTGAATACACATTGTGATCTATGTCGATCAGAATAATGTGCAGACTCTTTCACTGGTTCAGTAAAACTATGTATTTTTATTTACCATGGAACGTCTTGAATATGCTAGCAAATTTAAAGTGACATCTTTAACATACTTTGCTGTAGCATTATACAAGTACAGTCTTTGCTTTCCTTCTTTTTATTTTTTTTTCCTTTTGTTTATTTATTTCTTTTTTTCCTTTCCAGGAAAGGCTAAAGAGTTGGCATTTGGCATGGGTAAAACGATTGAGTTGTCTGGATTCCCTTCTGTTGTGACTGTGTCGAAGTGTAAAGATATTTGTGGAGCAGCATACCGGTGAAGGAACTGTCTATGCTATTAAGTTAAGACAAGGCAAAGGTTGGGTTCCAAGAGCAATTGCTATTATTCAATTCACCTCCGAAAAAGATGCTGCACGTATCATCTCCTTAGCTAACAGCAGGTTGTGGTATGGGAAGTCCTACTTGAAGGCCCGGGAAGTTGAAAGAGATATTATACAAAAGCCAAGAGCCTTTTTGCATAGCTTGCAGGATGTGAAACTATATTTTGGCTGTCAGGTCTCAAAGGAAAGATTCTCTGTTTTATGGAAAAAGGTGGATGTCAGTGTAAATTTTGGGATTGGAATGAGAAAGTTGCATTTTTTCCTGTCACATAATGGGGTGCAATATAAACTTGAGCTTTCGTATGAGAACATTTGGCAGATTGAGCTGCATCGTCCAAGGGGTGAAATTGCAAAGTATCTCCTGATTCAGGTTGTTAAATTTAACCTTTTCATAAGGGTTTTAAAGCATATGGCTTTGTTTTCTTTGTATACTTGATATTAGGTGAAGTAAAAAATGTGCAACCAAAGTGACAATCGCAGAGTCCACTGACTAAATTATGAAGTGGGGTTTGAGTAAAAGTTCATAGGTTCAATCCCTTGTATGCCAAAAATATTATGGTGAAACAGAACTAATACCTGGAAGTCCAAACTAATAAAAGAAAAGAGAACACAGCACAAAACTTGCTTTGTATCTTTATCATATAACAAAGATGAAGAGAGGAATTTATAGATTCTATAGAAGTTTCATGTTCATAATTTTGTTTCTGAGGAAAATAAAGTACGGAGTCAAAGAAGAATTGTGTGAGAAAATTATATGTAATGGTGAATAAATCCTCTTCCACAATATCAACTTTACTTTTTCTTTTTCATAGTACTTTTTTTATTATTTTTCTGAAATTCTTGTTGCATATAATGCGTGACGTGTCTCATTTTATATGTTGAATGAATTATAATGGATGCGTTGCATAATAATAATTATTTTTTTAATTTCTCATTATATATCTGGTTTTGGCATGCTTTGAGGTGACTAACATAAGTCAGAATCAACTATTTCTCCTAGTCTTTAGTTTGGAAGAAATTTTCCCCCCTTCCCAAGGCTTTGATTGGATTTAATCTTTGGGAAACAAAATTGGTTCTTCATTAAATACATAATGTTGATTTGTGGAATGATGATACAAATCTAAAAGAATATTTTGAAATTTGAGTGTAAGGTAAATTGAGATTTCTAATTTGAAAGAAAGGATAGTTTTAAAGTTCAGAAATAGTTATGGAATTAAAATCAAAGTTTAGTGAACTTCATAATGGTGGCTTTATGGAACATTTATGATTATTCTGGGAACTATTTTGTATATGTTACTTCGTTTACTTATACAGCGAGACTGTACAATTGTATAAGAGAAGCCATGTTGGTAAGAAGGAATATATTTATCGCTACTTTAGCAGTGAACTGGTAAGTGGTAATTCACATCTTGAATACCAGCTTCATATTACAACTGGATATTTAAATTACTTTGGTGTTTTCTTAATTATGAGTTTGTGTGCTAGACTGCAATCTACAAATCTTTTGCTACTTTTGTCTTCATGATTGCTTTCTGTAAAAAAGTAATCGTCAGATTTCTTTCAAATCAAAGTAATAATTCTATTGTCTCCCAAATCTTTGAATTACTATATTTGATCATATCACTATCTACTTTGATGGTCTCATCTTATGCTAAAAGTCAAACTTGATAGGACTCCTAAGGTCTATTTTAGGAAAAGGTACAGGAAAAACACAGGAACAAATCCTGTAACGGCTAGAATGCTATCAAAATTAGACTCTGAGGAGGCGGCAACGGATTCCAGGCAGACAACTGAAGACTAGTTTCCACGTGAGCTGGTAACTGACTCCATGCATGCAACTGAAGAGCGGTTCCCACGTGAGCTGGGAAGTGGAAAAGGAAACGTGACTCAAAGGAGGGGCCACCCGCGTGAAAGTGAAGAGGAGGGAAACGTGAGTCAAAAAGGGTGCCACCCGCGTGAGCTGGGCGTTGTGATTCCGGCATAAACAGCAGGCGGTTGCATAGGCAAGAGGGGTGTCACGAGATCTATAAAAGAGGAAACCAATGAGATGAGAAGGCAGAAAAGAAGTGAGTCAAGAAAGTGAGGAGAGAACTGGGCACTCTCGAAATTGCCCAAAATTCCTATAGCTTCTGATAGTTTCTTCTCCTTCTGTTAAGTGTATAATCTGTTAACCCCGCCTGCTGGAAGATCCCACTGATCTATGAGCAGTCAAGGAGATAAAATTCAGCTTCCTTTCCATTACATTTACGTGTAATTTCTTCCAGTTCTATCAAACAGGTATCAGAGCTCCCGATCCGGGAGCTGTGACATGGTGAATACCAGAATGGAGGCCAGATTGGAGGCCTTAGAACGTGGGATGAACTCGGTAAATGATCTGAGGGAGCAGCTTGCACAGATGCGCATGGAGGCGCATGAAGAATGACAAGCCAGAGAGATCCGAGATAAGCAGAATGACCTACTGCAAGCAGGAGTTGATGAGGCTGCAGCAAAGCAAAACTCTAGAAAATTCATCAAGGAGACCGGAGATGAATCTGGAAGAAGAAGGAGATTTGGAGAGGACCTTTGGCACGCCCAGAGGTCTGCAATTCGATGAGAGACCAAGACGTATGGAATTGCCTATATTCTCAGGAGATGATGCTTATGGATGGCTTAATAGAGTTGAAAGGTATTTCATCCTCAACTCTATACTTGAGAGGGAGAAGGTTCAAGCAGTCGTGTTGGTGTTAGAAGGCCGAGCTCTAAATTGGTTTCAATGGTGGGAAGCTCGGGCAATGGGCGTTACATGGGCGCAATTCAAAGAAGCAGCCATCCGAAGGTTTCAGCCAGCAATGGCGGGAAACCCTTTTGAAATGCTGTTAAGTTCTCCAACAAACTGGCACAGTGGCCGAGTTCAAAGAGAAGTTTGAGCTGATAGCAGGACCCTTAAGACACACAGAGGAGGATGTTCTGAAAGGAATATTCCTCAATGGCCTTAAGGAGGTAAATTCGAGCAGAGCTTAAACTCCACAGACCGGACTCTTTGATCGATCTGATGGATTTAGCTCTACTCATCGAAGAGAAGAACTGGGCCTGTGGAAAGGGGAATTCGGCTGGAGGAAGAGGATCAAGCTGGAGCTATAAACCAGCCCAATCTTCTAAAACCACCACTGTGGAAATTGGAGGAAAGTCCACCTCGGAAGGAAACAAGGGAGGAACCGGTGCAACCTTACTCAGTTCTCGGATACCCTCACAAGGGAACAATACGGGAAGTGCTAAACGTGGGGGCTCAAGAAGACTGTCGGATGCAGAGTACCAAGATAAGATGAAGAAAGGCCTCTATTTCTGGTGTGACGAGAAATTTGGCCCAGAACATGTATGTAAGAACAAACAGTACCATCTATTGATCATTGAAGATCCACCCAAGGAAGAAGAAGAGGACAGTCCAGATCAGGAGGTATATGGGGAAGAAGACAAGGCTCTGCAACTATCTATGCATAGCATAATGGGGATGACATCCAAAAAGTCCCTCAAGCTATTGGGGAGATAGGAGGAAAAAAGGTTGTGGTGCTTGTGGATGTGGAGCTTCTAACAACTTCATAGCAAAAGAGTTGTCAAGGAACTCAACCTTCCAATTTCAGACACACCAGAGTACTTAGTGGAAGTGAGGACGATCAAAGGTGAGAAGCAAGGAGTTTGCAAGGGAGTTAAACTGCAGATGCAGGAGTTAACTCCTTCAGATTTCTACTTATTTGAACTTGGTGGAGCTGAGGTGGTGTTAGGAATGGACTGGCTGGAAGGACTGGGAGAAATTCGAGCTAATTTCAAAGAAGCTCACATTGAAGATCGAAATGGCACAGAAACAAGTCATCATTCGGGGGAACCATCCCTCTGCAAGTCACTAGCCTCTATGAAAGCTATGGTCAAGGCTCTACATGACGAAGGAGTAGGATTCTTGGTGGAGTACAAGGAAATATCACAGACCCAGGACGGAGGCAACTCTCACTGGGAGGAACTGCAGACCCTCTAACCAAGTTTGAAGGACTATTTCGTGATCCACAGGGGCTACCACCCGCAAGGAGCATGATCATGCAATCAATTTGGAAGTAGAGCTCGGCTCCAAATTTAAGACCCTACAGGTATCCATATTATAAAAAAAATGAACTGAGAGAAAATTGTGGAGAAATGCTTGAAGCAGGATAATACGACCCAGCAATAGTCCCTACTCAAGTCCAGTCATCTTGGTCAAAAAGAAGGATGGCGAATGGAGGTTTTGTGTGGATTACAGGGCTTTCAATAAAATCACAATTCCCAGACAAGTTTCCAATTCCAGTTATTGACGAGCTGCTAGACGAAATTGGGAGGAGCTGAAATTTTCTCCAAGCTGGACTTAAAGTCTGGCTACCATCAGATAAAGAATGAAGAAGGAGGACGTTCCCAAGACAGCCTTCAAGAACCCACTAAGGCCACTACGAGTTCCTAGTCATGCCCTTTGGGCTATCTAATCTCCCTCTACATTTCAATCTCTAATGAATGAAGTGTTGCAGCCTTATTTGAGGAAGTTCGTACTAGTCTTTTTCGATGATATACTGGTCTACAGCAAAAATACATCAGATCATTTGGAACACCTCCAGCTGGTGTTACAGCATCTCCAGAATAATCAACTTTCGTCAATTAAGAAGAAGTGCGCCTTCGGACGCCCTCAGCTGGAGATCTAGGCCATATCATCTCCAAAGATGGGGTAGCAGCTAATCCACAAAGGTTGAAGCAATGCAGACCTGGCCCACCCCTGTAAACGTCAAGAGCCTTCGGGTTTTCTCGGACTCAAGGATATTATAGAAAATTGTCAAAGGGTATGGCACAATAGCCAAACACTAACCAACCTGCTGAAGAAGGATAGTTTTCCTGGGGAGGAGGCTCAGGAGGCTTTTCAACAATTAAAGACGCCATGGCTACTATACCAATGCTGGCTGCTCCAGATTTTTCAACCCTTCACAGTGGAAACTATAGCTTCAAGCACTGCATTGGGGCCGTTTTTAATGCAAGAAGGTCGACTAGTGGCCTATATCAGCCAAGTCTGTCAAAATGAGCTCAAAGTAAGTCAGTCTAGAGAGAGAACTAATGGCTGTTGTATTTGCCTGTCCAAAAAAGGCGCCATTACTTGAAATGGGGCGCCATTTCATTATCCACACGGATCAGGAAGAGCCTCAAATTCCTGACTGACCAAAAACTCATGGAAGAAGGACCAACACAAATGGAATTTCCAAACTTTATCGGATTCAACTTTGAGATACAATACAAGCAAAGAATTGAAAATAAAGCAGGCTGACGGCCTTTTCCAGAAAAGCTGCAATATGCGCGCTTACCACAGTTAGTTTCAGGGGCTAGAAAACTTAGCAGACGAAGTACATTCCGACCCAAAATTGCGGCAAAATCATGCAAGAAGTGCCTTCTGCAACCTGATTCTGCATACTGGCTTTTAGCGTTAAGGGAAATCAACTGACATTACAAAGGCAGGCAGTTCTACCTAAACTATCCCCCACAATTTCCCTACTCTTGAAGAATTCCATGACACCGCAGTAGGGGGCACTCGGGCTTCCTCCGTACTTCAAGCGCATTTCTCTCTGTTCTATTGGGAAGGCATGAAACGGGACATACAGCAATATGTAGCTGCCTGTGAAACTTGCCAGCGGAACAAGTATCAGGCATTATCCCCTGCAAGATTGCTCCAACCACTTCCCATTCCTCAGCGCACCTGGTCAGACACTGTATGGATTTCATAGGGGACTACCGAAGACCCAAGGAGTTGATACCATCTGGTAGTAGTCGACAGATTGACCTAATACGCTCATTTCATTGCTACTGCATCCCTACACTGCCAAAGACATTGCGGATATTTTTATCAGAGAGATGGTCAAATTACATGGCATCCATCCTCTATAGTCATAGACCGTGACAGAATTTTATTAGTCAATTCTGGACAGAACTCTTCAAGAAACATGGGCACTAAGCTCAGATTCACTTCAGCTCACCATCCACAATCTGATGGCCAAACTGAAGTAGTCAACGATGCTTAGAGACGTAACCTAAGGTGCATCACAGTACCAAACCTCGTCAGTGGCCCAAATGGCTCAGCTGGGCAGAATACTGGTATAATATAACTATAGTAGCGCACCAAACTCACCCCAATTCAAGGCCCTCTATGGTACCGATCCCCCTACACTGTTAAGGGTACATCCATTTCCTCAGCGGTAGAGGAAGTCAATCACCTACTGGCTGACAGAGACCAAGTACTGGCAAAACTTAAGGACAAACTAGTGCAAGTAAGAAACCGTATGAAAGTGCAGGCTGACAAACACAGGCGAGAGGTGGTCTACAACCAGGAGACTTTGTTTTTCTCAAAAATTCAGCATACAAACTTCGTTCTTTGCTCACCAATTAATCAGAAACTCAGTCCAGATACTCTGGGCGTATGGTTTCGGTAGTAGGTGCATTACACTATACCTGCAACTCTCGCATATAAATCAGCCACAAACCTTTGCACATAATCGCACTCAGTCCCAGATACTCTGGGCCGTATGAGTTTGGGGCGAGTCAGCAGTGGCATATACACTAAAGTTACCTGACAACTCTCGCATTCATCCTACTTTCCATGTCTCTCTCCTTAAGAAGTCTATCCCGCCTCAGCCACCACCAAACCCCTACCTTCGTTTCTAACGGAAGACTTCGAATTACAGGTGCAGCCAGCAGCTGTGACAGCGTCCGGACCAATGCTACTGGGGAACAGGAAAGTACTCATTCATGGCAAGACCTACCGACGTTTGAAAGCTCATGGAAGCCAGCTCCCACATCCCAGCGTCAGTTTCTAGTTTTCACCTTGAGGACAAGGTGAGACTTCTGGGGGAGTTGATAGGACTCCTAAGGTCTATTTTAGGAAAAGGTACAGGAAAAAAACAGGAACAAATCCTGTAACGGCTAGAATGCTATCAAAATTAGACTCTGAGGAGCGGGCAACGGATTCCAGGCAAACTGAAGACCAGTTTCCATGTGTGAGTGGTAACTGACTCCATGCATGCAACTGAAGAGCGGTTCCCACGTGAGCTGGGAAGTGGAAAAGGAAACATGACTCCAAAGGAGGGGGCCACCGCGTGAAAGAGAAGAGGAGGGAAACTGAGTCAGAAAGGGTGCCACCCGCGTGAATGGGCGTTGTGATTCCTGCATAAACAGCAGGCGGTTGCATAGGCAAGAGGGTGTATGATGAGATCTATAAAAGAGGAACCAATGAATGAAGAAGGCAGAAAAGAAGTGAGTGAAGAAAGTGAGGAGAGAACTGGGCACTCTCGAAATTGCCCAAGAATTCCTATAGCTTCTGATAGTTTTTCTTTCTTTGTTAAGTGTATAATCTGTTAACCCCGCTGCTGGAAGATCCCACTGATCTCTGAGATCGAGGAGATAAAATTCAGCTTCCTTTCCATACATTTACGTGTAATTTCTTCCAGTTCTATCACAAGCATGTTCTAATGTTTTGTTGCTTTTCATTGCTATCCTAAGTGTTCCCCAATTGAAGTTCCCTGTCAAATCATCCACAAATACTTGCTTGAATAATTCATTTTGTTTGTACTGAATGAGTTAATGCTGTACTAAAAGCTAAACTTTTTATGCCAATTTCAATATTCACTGGGTTAGCTATTACATGAAAGCCAACTTTTTTCCCTTCTCGTATTAATTCTTTGGGGTTGCCTCAACTTCTATAATTGCATATTGCTATGATTTGTAATCTGCTGCATACATCACATACGGTGAATCTTATTTATTTCTCTTCAATTGTTATTACTTGTGTGCTCCTCGGGTTTTTGAGAAAGCTGTACCTGCTCAGGAAATGTAATATGAAAATCCTTCTCTCAGACTATATAAAAGATACTCCTGATGATCAATGGATCCGATCAATAGATTTCACTCCTTCCTGCTGTATTGGGCAGTCTTCTGCTTTATGTCTGAGCTACCCTTATGGTCAACAATATTCCAAATTTCAGGGAAAACTTTGTTTATTATGAGGAAAGTGAGAAGGCAATACACTTTAGAGTCAGGAGTTCCTTTTTCTAGGCAATTTGTATCTAGTCCCCATTGTTGCTCCTCCTCAAGGCATTGAAATACCATAATGAGATCCTTCTTTAAAGTTAATTTCATGGTTCAGCATGGGTGTCTTGCAGAGTCCGTCCCATTGATATTAACTTTTTATCATTTGGTTGATCCAATTCAGAATGAACCGTGCATTTATTGAAATGCTTTAGAAAAAAATGTATCATTAAAGCCAATTTCTGCTATGAACCTCAAGGTGGCTGACAGATCATACAGAAAGTACCTTTACATCAAAGATCTGTTTCAGCCACATGCGCATATCATTTAGATACTGGTTGGTATATGTACGCAGGGTTCAGATTACGCTTGCAAAGTGTACTTCTGCGGTCCAGAGGTTAATGTCTCAAATCGTGTTTCTCCGCCATTTCCATGAATTCAACAGAATAACTTTCTACGTGTTCATTGTGATAGCGAGTTGGGATAAGCTGTTTGTCAACAGATTTGTCTCCACGTACGTCTTCTTCACTTGAGGACAGGAAAAACTGAAATATACACAAGAATCTTTTATCCTTAGAAATGGCATTAGTTATTTGGTGATAAGAAGTTTGAGAATTTCTAGCATTCTCATCAAGTCAATTGCGATTAATCTGTCTGGATGTTTGCTCCTACAAGGAAGTGGATTGTACTTGCTGCTTACATAAAAGAGAATGGTGGGTTTTGACTTTTCAGGCAAGATTTAGAAATGTTGGCCAAATATGCTGCTAGGCTGGGGAACAATCTTTCGGTTCATCTACTGAAAAAACTTAAAGTGTCAGGTAAGGATAAAATTGAATTTAATTCCTTGATTGTGGTTGACTTTAAACCATGGTGAAAAACCGATATAATTCTTCTCTGAATTGGGGAATTTGGGGAAGCATATCGCCTGAAATTTGCCTTAAGAGAGTGGCTATAAAATGTTGGTTCATAAATCATTCAAACTCCATCTTGCCTTTTTTCAGGATTCGATATGGTGGGGTTTACCAAAGGGGATCCCTTTTCTCTTTTTTTTTG
>NSJW01000234.1:1066920-1311385 GCA_019955255.1 Castanospermum australe | reverse complement strand
GAAAGCCTGAAGTACTTGACTGAAGCAGAGGACGTTGGGTGAGGAACAACAGAAATGGACCTCAAAGTGTTGATGGGTTTGACTTTGAAGTGCAGTACAAGCTGGAGGGGAGAATAAGGCAGCAGATGCTCTATCTAGAAGAGAAGAATTTGTGCCATCTCCACTTTTCATATGAAGAATACCGAGCATTGGGCGAAGAGGTGCTAAACGACAGCAAGCTGAAAACCATCCTGCAAGATTTGTTAACAGATAAGGAAGCTCGTCCGGGTATATGGCGAAGGAAACTGTTTGTACTATAAGGGACGATTGGTTTTGTCAAGAAGTTCGACGAGGATACCTTCAATATTAACATGAATTCCATGCTACCCCTTTTGGAGGACATTCGGGTTTCTTTAGGACATATAAGAAGATTGCTGGGCTGCTGTATTGGGAAGGTATGAAGAGAGACATCAAGAGCTTGTGGCAGCTTGTTGACACTTGTCAACGAAACAAAATATCAGGCACTATCTCCGGCCGGCTTCCTGCAACCATTACCGATCCCAGCTTCAAGTGTGGAGTGATATTTCCATGGACTTTGTAGGAGGATTGCCAAAGGCACACGGCATGGAACACTATCATGGTGGTGTGGACAGACTCACTAAGTACGCCCACTTCATTCCCTTGTGTCATCCATTTTCAGCCAAGGATATGGCTGAAACATTTGTGAAGAGATAGTGAAGTTACACGGGTTCCCCACTTCAATAGTTTCGGATAGAGATCGAGTGTTTATCAGTCAGTTTTGGGCAGATCTGTTCAAGCTATCAGGAACAACCCTCAAGCTCAGTTCAGCCTATCATCCGCAGTCGGATGGTCAAACAGAGGTGGTGAATAGGTGTCTTGAAACTATCTCAGGTGTTTTGTGGGGGATAAGCCTAAGCAGTGGCCTAAGTGGTTAAATTGGGCGGAATTCCTAGTTCAACCAATTACAACACTCTACTAAAATGTCTCTTTTAAGGCATTGTATGGAAGGGACCCACCCGTTCTTGCTAAGGCAACCGGAAGATTTGTCCGTGGTGTGAAGGGGTTAATCAACTCATGGCAGATAGAAACATGATATTGGATGAGCTGAAAGATAACCTAGCTTATGGCACAGAAGCACAGAACAAGATGAAGTCACAAGCAGATAAGAAGAGGAGAGATGTCAGCTACCAACCTGCAGACTATGTTTACTTAAAGATACGTCCCTACCGCTTTAAGTCTCTCGCAAGGAAAACAAATGAAAAGTTAAGTCCAAGATTTTATGGCCCTTACAAGGTGATAGAAAAAGTAGGGCAGGTTGCCTATAAGCTACACCTTCCTGACTACACACGGATACATCCGGTTTTTCATGTATCCCTACTGAAAAAGTCAGCAGCGGAGGTGGTGAACCAACAAACCCTTACCCAAAAGTTTAACAGAGGAATGGGAACTGAGAGTGTACCCGGCAGCAGTGCTCAATGTCAGGACCGCATCAAATGGGGAGCTGGAAGTGTTAATTAAATGGGAGGACTTGCCAGATTTTGAGAGCACATGGGAACCTTTCCTCACCATTCAGGATAATTTCCTTGAATTCCACCTTGAGGACAAGGTGAAACTTTTTGGGGGGGAGTATTGTTAGACCCCCCATTAGGAAACAGTACCAGAGAAGCAGGGGTAGAGGGATTTACGGAAGCCCAGCAGAAAAACAGTGCAGAATGGCAGCTATGTAGGAGTAGGGGGCAGTATGGGTTCTGCAGAATGGAGTTATGTAGGAATGGGGGGCAGTATGGGCTCTGCAGAATGGCAGTTATGTAGGTGTGGGGGGGCAGTATGGGCTCTGCAGAATGGCAGTTAGGTAGGAGTGGGGGGCAGTATGGGTTCTGCAGAATACAAAAGGGGGAAGTCACAGACAGAGAGGGGGAGGGGGATTTTTGGAGTGGAATCTGGACAGGGAGAGACCAAGCCTCTCGAAAGCTTGGAGCCTTTGCATTCTCTGATATTTTCCTTCAGTTTTCCAGTGTGTGTTCTTGTAATTTTCTGTCAGTTATTTCCTGTGTTTTCTGTAATTTCTGGGCTGTTCTGGAGAGTGTGTTCCTGTAAATTCTGGGTTTCCATCCCAGGTGCTGTGTGTCAGTTTTCTGTAATATCTGGGCTCATTCCCAGATTCTGTTATTTGGAAGAGAGGTTCCTAACACAATTAAATTAGTATACATCAAATTCATCAAACCTGGGCAAGATCCTGATCATCTCCATCCCATTTCTCAATTGCCTGAAGCAAGTACTTAGTGGCAGCTGGGTAAAACTTCCTTCGCAGCATCACTGCACCAAGTTCGAAAAGCTCAGTTGCATTTGCATCACCACTTCTTACTTGCTCCTGAGACAATGAAAGAAAATGAGAAAAGGAAAAGGATCATATGAAACTAGTTCTAGGTAGTTTGTATATAGTTTTGATTATGGTACCAAACCAGAAAATAAACAAAATCATATAACAAGAAAATGTACAATTAAAAGGTCTAACATATTTCTAGGAGGTTAATACCATATGTCGTGTTCAAGAGCAACAACCATGTTTGTCAAACTCTGGAGGTATGAGTTGATGTTCCTAGGACTCAAAATTGTGTCAACTCACATGAAAACTCAGTCCTTGATAGGCTCTAGTTGACTCGGATAAACTTGGGTAGACTTGGATAAACTCGAGAATCTACCAGCGAGTTGACAAGTGTGATAGCCTCAGAAGATTTGTGCAAAACAACCACAAAACGCACTGTAATGGTCCCCAAGTGATTGTTGCATCACAGTGTTGCTCTTCTTCCTAGTTGCTTGTTGCCATTGCGAAGCAGTTCTTGCATTGCGCAAAGGTTTGATTCCTCTTCCCAATTCCTCTCTGCTGTTTATCAATGTTTGATTCTTCTCTGCTTCTGTTGTGATTTGCTTGGGCCTGGGTGTTTGTTTACATTGCCAAAAGATTGATGTAGTTCATATGATTTAAATAGCTTTGGCTTGATGCTGATTTTTTATGTCTATGAGCCTTGTCCTTCAAAATAGCTAATTCATTGACCAAAAGCTGTCTGATAGAATTTTTGGTACCTCAGTTCCTTTTATTCAAGTGTTTAATTAATGGGCCAATAGTTGTTTGATAAAATGTCTAGTTTCATCTAAATCCTTTGAGCAAGGCTGATCAGTATTCACTCTTTCCTTAATCTACTATAGTGCTCAAATATTTTGTTCATGAGCTAGTTCTGATGTTTTTGTGTTGCAATTTCTTGTGGACGTAGTTTCTTGTGTTATCTGATGAAAATATGATTCAGTAAATACATATTACTATAGTGGTAATTAATCTTATTATACTTGGATTTAATCTAGTGCAGCCTTATACTATACAGTAATTCAGTTCTTTCGAGTGTTGAATTCTGTTCTGTTCTGCTATTAACTTATTTGGTTTAGGAAATGCTGTTAAATTATGTTTGGGCTCTAGGATACGTTTTTTAAATATTATTTTGGAGTTGGTAAACTAAGAATTTACAAGTTGAGTTTACTCCCTCCCTCAAGTTTGACAACTTAGGCAACAACCATTAATCTAAAGGACAAAAAGAAGAAGCACAAGTTTTTACCTGCAACTCTTTGCAGAAAGGTCAAGTTCTCTGCGAACAAGAACTTGGCGAATCACAAAGTATGTCCCAACGCCTAGCAAACCCAGTAACAATAGCAAGTATAATAGTTGGATCCCTAAATCAAATAACTCTCCAATCTCATATATCTCATTTATCTTCATTGTGTCACTCGCATATGCCACTTCAGGAGAAATCACTGATAAAGTTTGTCCGAACAATAATGCCGAAACCCATCTGGATGCCCTTCCCCCACCTTCAAGATCCTCGATTGCAAAGTCGTTCACTAAAAATCCAGCAAGACAAGATTAAAAGAGAAATGTCTCAAGTGAGTATTGCAATTTAAAAATAATATCGAAGATTTGGAATGAGATGACATTTGACCAAATGCTTGCAACAAGTTTACCACAATGCATAGAATTAAAAAGGTTCAAAAATAAACATTGATTTTAAGTAAGTAGCAATTTGAATGTTGAGAACAATCAACACAATTAAATTTAATGGAAACGTCACAATTCTAATTGTTACCTAGAGTTGTCAAATTGGGTTGAACCCTTTGGTTTGGCCATTCCTACTCTGCTTAAAGACAGGTTCAAACCATAATTTATTAACCACCTCTCTTAACTCACAGGTCGATGTGGGTAAGGGCAGGTTGGCTGTCTTAAACAAAAATTTAAAAAAAAAAAAAGATTTTTACGTCAGTTAACTAAGCCAATTATGCAGGTTAAGTGCTGGGCCCATTTAACCTGCTAGTTAGATTGCAAAATTACTTTTGTGGTCTTTTTTAAAAATATTTCTTAATTGTTATGATTATTTATTTTTTAGAGAGGTTGACCTATTTATCCCACCAACCCAAACAAATGGATTGGGTTAGGCAATTTGCCAAACTAACAATTAAAAGAGTAAACCAACCCAACCCAATGCACCCATTTCTTAAGGGAAGACCCGCGATGGATCATGTAAGGTTGACCCATTTTGGAGCTTTACTTTCACCTCTTAAAACAACAAACTCAAAAATTACCCATTACAAAAACAAAAAGAAAGAATCGGGAACCAAATATATGAAACAAATTCTGTATAATACTTGAGAAAAGCGAAATAACATAGATTAAACTAAGTCCATTTGCACACAGTCAGACACAAATAGGAACCTGCTGAACTAGCAAACATGTCCACTTATAAATCACTAACATCATATGCAATTATGTAATTAATCCTATGAGGTTCGGTTACATAAATGCATAAGACTGGCATTATAATTTATCCTGTAGTTATTCCCAACAACCCTCGTGACCTTTTTCCTTTATGTTTTCTTAATCTTGCAATTATAGTGGAGTATTTCTTGGTCATTATATAGATACAATGCTTCAGAGGTTTAGCCAAAGTTGAGTATGACCAGCATCAGATGGTCAGTATCTAGAAAACCAACAGCATGAAGCACAATTTGATATTAGCAAAATCATTTACTTTTACCATTACAAACTTTCCATTTTTGTACGAAATACATAAAGACAAATTCAATTGTGGTGCTACAAAAACCATATTATGGATAAGAAAATCAAAACAGAGAACAGAGAATTACTCTCAGATTGTTTTGTGATAAGGGATTCCATTGCCATTTCCCTTTGAAACATCTGTCTTCATCCACAATGGAAGAAAAAATTAACATCCGGAAGTTAAGGTGTGAACATAAGGCATGAATAATGTGAATGCTTCTCTCAACAAATCATTTTTGAAATATCAAAACAAATATGTGTCTATCATATGTGTGTGTGTGTGTGTGTGTGTTAAATGTTCCAATTTTACACCTCTTTACCAAACCGGACAATACTCTACCCTAAACAACTCAGGGTAGTTCAGGGATAAAATCCATAAATTTGGGACAAGGCAATTTGCAGAATTTTTTTTATTCCCCATGAATTCTTACATGGGAATGTTGGATTTCCCTGTTTGGTACAAGATTTAAAAAAAAAAATCCTGTAAATTATTTTTGCCCAACATTCCGACATTTTCATTCCTATGGGACGGTGGGAATCTCAAATTCCCATGGCATGGGAATATTTTTCCATGTATAATGTCCAAAATGCTTACCCCTCCACTGCGGGTAGGCGGAAATCCAAGTCATGAAATGTCTTCAGGATTTTTACCTGAACAGTATGTCTTCTACCCAAAATTTAACTAACCAATCCATGTTAAGAACATCCAAAAATATATATGATCAAGAATCCAGAGTTAAAAAAAATCCAAATAGGCTTGTTCGAATAAAAGAGGGTCACTCTCCTTCCACCAGTCTGTGCCATGTATATCACTCATATTATCTGATAGTGTCACATGGTTAGTATTCCGGAAGGAAAGATTCAATAAATTCCAAATAATTGGATTAATTGTAAAGTAATCAACACTTTACAAAAATATTATTTTACAGAAAAACAAAAAACTAGAAGCTGTTTGTTGACCAGCAGCTCCACACTGCATTATTTACTGACAAACACAATGCCATGTTTTCACTGGCTAAGAAGTATGAAATCATTCTGAAAGTTTCATTTTGGAACCAATTCAAATTCGTCATGAAATTGTAAAATCATGATAAGAATATTACCCTGCAAACTTAATATCATTTAATTTAAGTAGAACCAACTCATTACAGTGTATGATTTGAAATTTTCCCAAAAAGTACGAAAAAATAAGGTTCAATATGCTTAATTTTGCAGTAAAGGATGTGAAATCAACACAACCTGAAGCACAATCCAATTCTTCATTGCATCAAGGAAGTCTCCATGTCGAATATATCCCGATGGCTGAATTCCTGAGGCTTTCATCTTTCTGTAAATAAAGCTTCAGGTAAACAAGCATCTATGCTTCATGCAGAAACACAAAATAAACAAGCCTGTAGGAGAGTAACAAAAATGAATATCTTGAATATGAATATGCAGACCACTAGAAGTCCAGGAATTCCATTCATACTCCTACATAAACCACGCAATTTTAAACAACCCACAACTTAACACTTGTAACAAAACTTAATCAACAATAATAATACAGTTATTCAATTCAGTACACTCCTAAACAACATTAATGGTTAACTTTACTGAAATAAAGCATTGAAGAAACCCAAATAAAGCACCCCAGTGATACTTAAATCTTCAATCTTTTTCAGCCAAGAGACAAACCAAATTCACAATGGTAGAAAAGTGAACACTTTGGTCAAATTACAAAGAGATAGGAAGTGGGGTTACTTCTCAAAGCCAGAGTAGCCATCAGGAGCTAAAGATTGGGAAGCCCATAAACTTGTACAGTTGCATCGGAATTCCTTGCTGCTAAGGGTGGCGGGACCAGAATCTTTGAGGGATTTGGTTGCAACAATGGATGGGAAGAGAGTGCCAAGAGAAGGGGTAAAGCGAGGAGAAGAGTATGAGAGAACGAGGAAGTGAGAGAAAATGGAGCGAGCCATCTTCAGCTTGGAGGTTGCGCTTCTTCTGCCACTGCTTTGTTGTTGGGTTGTCTGAGTTGCGGAGGTTATCCGACAAGATATGTATGTTACTGTGTCTCTACGGTTAATAAATTGACAATGAAAGTGCATATGAAACAAGGACCTGGATTGGCGATGGCAGTACAAACCGACGAAAGAGTAAGCTTTTTTTTTTTTTTTTGTTTAGTAATCATTGAGTTGAGGAGAGACAACCTCATTTCAAAACCATTTTTTAATAAGGTATTACATTAACTTATTTTATAATAAAAATAATTAATAATTAAAATTTTATTAAAAAATTAAAAAAAAATTTAAAAAAAAAATTATTTCCAAACATAAACTCATAATCAAGGCAACTCTTTTTTATTACACTATTATTAAGTATATACTAAATTAGTTATACACATCACTATTATCTTTTATAATAAAAGATAAAAATAATTACATAACTAATATAATATATTATAAATAATAAAAAAAAAGTATATTGACTTCTTAAATTTTAAATTATTTGTAAATAACATTTTGAGCTTTAAAATTATCTTAATTAGTACCTAAATTATAATAATTACACAAATTAATATTTTTATTTATTTTTTATTCACTTCAAAAAAAATTTTATTCAAGTTAGAATAGATGAAAAATGAATGCAATGGTTAATTTGTGTAATTATTATAATTTAGGTATTAATTAAGATAATTTTAAAGTTTATGAGTTTATTTACAAATGATATAAAGTTTAAGAAGTCTGTGTATTCTTTTTTTTAAATAATATAATATAAAAATATTATGTTACACTAAATATATAATATACATAATAACTTTTTTTAAGATGAGTATATATCGAAAGTATCAATTAGAGCTTAAACAAAACACATACCAAAAAAAATATTAGTACTGACTATAAATCAACCCTTTTGATGGAGTAAACTTTTTCTTTCATAGTATATAATGAATTTTTTATTTGAAAATTTGTTAGAGCCATAAAAATTACGAATAGTGTGTACATTGTTATATAAGATATGATTATGTGTTAGTGTAAATAGAAGACATTGATATTTTTTTTTGTTTGTGCAGTATTATTCTTTTAATTTATACTATAAATAAATTAATAAATTTATAAAGTAAAAAGGTGATAAAATGTGATGAAATTGAGAGAAAGAATAAAAAAAGAAAAGTAGAAAGAAAAATATAATGTGCAATTGTAAAAAAAAAATCATTCTTAATTATTTTAGTCATTTTTTTAAAAAAATTTAAGTAATTTAATTACACTTGTAACTTTATATCGTATATTAATTTTTTAAACAAACATACAAAGACAATAAGATTTGTTTTTTAATCTTGTGGACCAAAAAGTGAAATTGAAAACAGTCCAAAAATTCTCCTTATTATATTAACCTATATTTCGAATAACATTAAGTACACGAGTGTTATATGGTCCTATCTAAATTTCGTTGTCTCCACTGATGTAGTGATTCATTGTCTTGACAAGTCGATGTCTAGTGTAAGTTCAACTATGAATATAGGAGTCCAAATAAACTCTGCTCCAATTCATTATTACTAAGGTAAATTATGTTGACTTCCCTTAAATTTTGATGAAATTGCAATCAATAAAAAAGAGTGCAGACTTGCTAAAATGATTGTCATTGACGATTATGATGGATTTAGAAGTTAAGTTCAAATGATTCAACTTTAATTTCAAGTCCCTTGTAGAATAAAAATAGTGTTTGTTTCGTATGCATTTTTTAAGTAAAAAGAAAATAATAGAATTTAAGAATTAAGTTCATCTTTTGTTTAGTATCAATTTAAAAAATGAAAGAAAAATATTTTGAGTGATAAATTTTTCGTGGATCTCACATTTTTGCATCTCTTCAAAATCTAAAAGATTAGAAAGAAAAAAAAAGTTTTAAAATTTTACTTTCTTACTTTACCGATACTTAAATAAAATGATATTATGAATTGTGAAGGGTAATAAAAATAATTTATATGCATTTTCATTCTTTTTCCTGGATGATATCAAACAAAATGAGTAATAACTCTTTTATTACTTTATTCTTTTCTTTTCTTTTCCTTTCTATTGTATTCCTTGTTTTATTTAACATGAAGTAAAAGGCTAGTCCAAACATATGGCATGAGCCAGACAATGGGATCATAGATTCGGTCAATTAGGTGGCTTTGGTGGCCTTATTCTGTGTATTAATCAAGTCTTAAAAGCATGCCTCAAGGTAGTACACTTGTCAGTAGGATGACAAAGGGTCTCATGGTACTAACAATGCTTATTGGGGTTGTAAGAGGTGGTCTAGGTTCCAAAATCCATAGGCTTGATCAAACCCTTTACTTTCAACTTAACACAGACAAAGCTCAAAGGCATATAGAGTTCATCGGATGCTCTGTTTCTCGTTGAAAAATTCCTTGAAGTGGTCATTGACATGGATCTTTTTTTTTTTTTTTGGTCTGCATTGACATGGATCTTGAGCATTAATGTTTTCAACCTCAACAAGAATTTGAACCACTAGGCCCACTCTGCCTTCTAGAAGTTAGAGAGTAAAAATATGGATCAAAATTTTGTAAATGAGTTTTGTATACAAATTTTATTTACCCCATACCAAACATACATTAAGCAACATACAATTATGATCTTCTGCAATCGGTTGGTCATTTTCGAAGCCTTATTCCTCCATGTAATAATTGAGGCAGACAATGACTCCCATTGAACTTGCTTTGTAGTCTCCAAATCTCTCACTATCATATCCACTTGCATATTCACTTATATATTGCCTCAAAAAAAAAAATTCTTGGAAATATGTTTCCTAGTCTAGCCTCACCCAACGATAAGAACCAACGAATGGTTGACCCAATCAAGGTTTGCTGAAGAGCATGGACCAATAATTCTTCACTCACACCTAAGGGCTGGAACAAATGTAAGTCCATCAAACTTGTCCACATTAGGCAAATTAAACTTAGTGTGTATTGTTGACCCAAAAAAAAAATTCTTAATTTATATTTGAGTTAACTTAGTATGTATTTAAAATAATTTATAATTAAAATTTTATTAAAAAAAATTTAAAAAAACACAAATTTTTCTTAAAAATAAATAATTAACAAACATGCACTTAAGGGGTGCTGGGGCTTAGGAAAATGGGAAAAGCCCACTATTATGTACAACACTCTCAGCCTTTTCTAGACTCTTCACATGCTTTCCATCAACTCCATGCTCTCCAAGAGCTTCTTCTCCCTCGAAAAAACAAAGGGCGGGTCGGGCTTAGAGACTTCTTCATCCTCCTCTCCATCACATGACTTAATATGAAACTCTCATTATTACTTTGGCCATGGCCTTTTCTTCCTTTGGCCACATGCATAGCATAGTGAGCCATCTTAGCCACTTGGCCAGACTCAACACTTCGTCAGCACTCTTGTGTAAGGAAGGCTTAAACCGAGGTTATTTTCTTGCTTTGTATGTCCAAGCTGGTTTTCCCAGCTAATGCTTACTTTCTTTTTTAATATAAACCTTTCAGTCGTTTGAAAAAAGGAATATTAATAAGTTTACTACTATAAAAGAATAAGAATAAGAAAATCAATACGTCATTGAATCTTCACAATATTTATAGTCACATCTCACTGATACTGGACTCAATATCAACTCTAGCTTACATTATTTTCAATGATAGAATGTGTCTGGCAGCATTGCCGCATTGGAAAGCACTATATACGATGAAGTTTATCTTCTCACAACTGCAGAATAAATGAATCCCAGCAAAGATGTAAAGTTCTGAGTATAAAAAATAAACAGAAGACATTGACTTGTTTAGACAGAGCAGCCAATGAAACAGAGGATTGGTGACAGACAAGTTTATCTGTACCTCATGTAGAAATCTGAACTTAGAACCTTAAAAAATCTGTACAGCCTACTCCTGGGGTTGCAATTTCAATGTCCAAACAACCACTTGTAGAATTAGCTTTGGTCTCATTTGCATTAATTAGCGGTCCCCATAACTCCAATATAATGTTTAGGCACGCTAGTTAATCTGTGGAAAACATAATAGTTCATCAGAGGAAGAGATAGATGCTGTCATGCTGAGTTAAGATAGTGGTATACAGCAAAAGCAAGTTTCATTTTTATGGTGACCAAACATGATACCAACAAGATTCCCAGCATGCAAACACACATGTACAATGTCATACTCTGCGAAGTTTCAGCATTATAAAGAAAGAAAATAGAAGAATTAGTTCCATGTGTTTAACATACAGATTAATAAAAACAAATAGTGGTCATACAGATATGAAACCAAAGCACAATCTGTGCTTTTAAATGAATAGTATTAGGACTACGATACTTCCTAGAGCAGACCAGTAGTCAAATTTTAGATTAGTGACAGCATCATATAGGCTAATGTGCTAAGTGATTAGCAGGCTTCTCTACCCAAAAATTAGGACTGATGTGAATCTGAGAATATGTTTTATAGCAATTACCTGTAAGGATTCAACCATTATAAAGGTTAGGTCTGTCATTGTAAGTGAGTGCCTTAGTTTCTTCCAAATATTTGAAGAAGGTAGATAGGGCAATTGCATCATTGTCAGTGTCTCTCTCAACCAACCACTCCTCATACAGTTGGACATTTACATCCCTGTCAGAAATTGTGATTCGTGGTTGTCAAAAAAACAGAGAATGCCCGAAGATTGGAAGAAAGGAAGCATACTAGCATGGATTTATTCGCATGAAGCATTTTCCAGGAGTAAAAGAACACAAATAGAGAAAATAAAACCCCCAAGGCAAAAGATGTGAAGGAAAATTTAGAAAGAAACACCAATACCTTTTCAAGGCAAGAACTTCATAGTTTCTCCGTAAGTAATCAGCATACTTTGTAAGGGCATCCTGAGCATATGGCCTTCCCACAGTCCTTACTGCAGCTGCATTTAATAAAGTCTCCAATGAACCATGCTTTTTAATAAGTTTTAGAGCAGTCTTCCGACCAAAACTAGGGGCCACATGTTGGATACCAGGAACACCGTCAACTTCATCACCTACAATACATCCTACACAATCACAGCATGCATAAAGCCATTAGGGTTTAATTAGATCAGCAAACTTATAAAAGTTTTAATTTGTGAAAAGCCCATCTAAAGGTAATCAATGTAACTTTAAACATGCAGCTAGTTTTAAACATGCAACTAGTTCAAAAGAATTCAACTAGTTTTTGAACAGAAATCTTATAAATTGGTTAACATAAAATGTTAATGATGGACATATCAAATATGAATATTGCTACGGCATATCTCATACTCACTAAGGCTCAGATCAGATTGTGGGTCGCAATTATACTGAGCTCTGTAATGCCTCAGAGTGTAGAAGGACCACCTTCCTAATTCTGGCAAAGGCATAACTATTTGCACATCTTCAGAAATAAGTTGCTTGAAATCCTTATCAGGGGAGGCAATCACCACTCGAAATCCTCTATTGAGAACTTGTTCGGCAAGTGTAGCTACAACATCATCAGCTTCGTGGCCATCAATTTTTATAACCTGCATGCTTTCAACTTCTCACTAACGAATAATATGATCGTTGAATAAAAGTAAATTGACTAAATATTTTACACTTTTGCATATGTTTAAGAGTATGATAATTCTCAAATTCTTCCAAAATGATTGATAAACATAAACCATTACTTAAAGAAAGCTTGAGAAGAGAATAAATAGTATCATTTACTTCACTAATTTCCACTTTCCAGATTGTTACTTATACATAATTATAATCTCATATAACAAATTAAGACAAATGATACCCTTGAAGCAGCTATACAATGATGACTGAGGAGAGACGTGTTACAATAAAAGCAAATTAATGTTCTCATTTTGCTATTGGTTACTTTGCCAACCAACCCCAACCCCAGCCTCCATCCCATGGGAAGGGTAAGAAAGTGAAACTCAGAAAAAACTAAGATTTTTACAAAGTTCATTGATTCACAACTAATAATTTTCCATAAAAGAGAAGTTGCCAAATAAGCAGTCCACCTGACTTGTTAAGGAGGGCACAAGAATTTATAACTCTATATAACCCTTTCTCATGAAAGCCCACAGGGCTTAATTTGTGGAGAAAGCAAGGACCACATTATCCATGTGCTAAAACTCAAAATAACCTTTGTACCGAATATTTTCAATAAGAAGACTGGGGAAAAGCAAAGATTAAACTTGATTAGAAAGGTAAAGCTATGTCAAAGAACCTATAGCTTTCAAAGTTCTATGTGTAATCATGTAGAACAGGCTAAGTTTAAGAATAACTTGTACAGAAATTGGAATATGGTTTATTTTCTAAAGTTAGTGTCTCTATGGAATCTTCATTATTCTATCCTTTTTATACTGTTTGCATTTTTTAGGCTGATATATTGCACCTAGGAAAGCCCAGGGGGAGCCATAATTGTATTCCACCCACCCCCTTCTTTCTATGACAACTTCTCTTACCACTAATTAAAACTATAGCTTCGATTTTCTCCAAATTTTGATTTCACAAGTTACTTATTACTCCAAAAACAAGACTAAAGTCTTGAACTTCATAAGTGATTGGAAATTTGGAATATCCTTTTAGGATAAGCTGAAACATGTTAAAAAGTTTTGGATCAGAAATGCCCAAAACATAGAGAGATTCTATAATAAAATTATATTATTAATAATTCCAAATGGAAGTATAAATTGATCTAATGAGTAATGACATGTGTTCCATCTGACATTTGAATCAAAATAATTGTATGATTCAACAATCTCCTTAACATGTACTGTTGGATCAGCGCTTACCACTAGGCCATTAACTATAGTTGATGGCAATGGTACAACTTTATTTCCTTATCGTTTCTCAAAACCACATCAAGCGTTACTGCATTAAGGGGTCGCACCTATTATAGGCACCATGAATAGGGATGTTAAGCCCAAGAATCCTAAGGGAGACAGTGACCAATTAAAGTGAACATGTACCATCCTAATATGTGGTGTGGATGTTTATATGCGTGTATATATAGGTATGATGGCTTCACAGCAGAGTTCTGCAAGCTCATCTAGCTACTCAGAAACCAGAAGTATGTTAAGATTAAAATCAACCAAATTTGCGGCAATCACTATAAACAAGGAAATTATTTAACTCTTTTGGAGGATGTAAACACATAGAAATTTGGTAAATACATCTAGTGCCTTTTGGAAACCCTCCAAAATGTAATCATGGGAGAATTTGAAAGTAACTTTTCTGTTACTTTTTTAGTTCCAGAATTACGTTTGGGGGCCAAAAATAAGTTTGGACTGGTATCCAAGCATGCATACAATTTTGAAGTAAGCTTCTGCAACAAAATAATATACTAGAAGAAATGAAGCAATTACTAAATAGAAATAAAAATCACATAGAAGTATGCCTAAAAGGTAGAAAAGAAATTGAATGACAGTAATGATACAGAACAACTCACTGGCACATTGCATTTTCCAAGAACATCATTGATAACTTGATGTGACCTCCCAACATGACCTCTTGATAAGTGTCTCAAGAATTTTCTCCTATGTGCTTTGTAAGAAGGTAGCAACTGTCTGCGATGCTCACTACCCCTTTCTCCGTCGATAACCTGCTTAATCATATTAATGCCCAAGAAAGAGAAAGAACAAACAAAGAGGACAAGAAAAAAGAAGAGACAGAGAAACAAATAAAAGACCTAATCATGTTTTATATTTTTGGATAGAAAAAGAAGTATTGTTAAACAGAAGAAGTACACTATCCTCAAGAGCTGAAAAAAGTAAAACAAAACAAAAGAAAACAATGTGGAGGCTGGCAAACTAGGAATGCAGCAAGGCAGACCAATCAATTTGCAAATCAGAGATTGCAACACCTTGAAACGACCATGGGCCAGGCACCAGAGAGAAGCTAAGAACATGACCATATCTCAAAGAAAATTTAGGGGCAAGGAGATGCCCTCAAAGATGTGTGTGTTCTTGCACACTGTCACAGAATTTTAGCCACCTTGTTTTCCAAAACCTTTAAAACGACTGAGTAAGAACTGCTCAAAGAGACAGGAGCAGACCCAGTGCTCATAAAAAATCTCAAAAAGGTACCAACTGGAACACATAATTTCTCTGTACATTTTCAATGAGATACTACATACCCTAGTATGGTAATTAGTCTAGGAAGCACCGATACTTCTAAATATCTACCGTATCAGTGTTGGATACTTATCTGTAACAGATACCGTATCGGATACTCGTCAACACCATCCGATATTGTTAGCCTGCATTCAATATATTTTTACTTTTTATTTTTGAATTTTTGTGCCAATACATATAAGATCTTAGAATAATTTGATAAATGTTAGTCTTTTGTTGTGTCTACAATGACTAATACTGAAAATAAAAACTTTTTTTTCTGCTTTCCCCTCTCTATCATGGAATTGCCCAACTATTGTTTTTTATTTATGATGTCTTATAATGGTTTTATATTTTATGAATATAATTTTTTATGCATATGTTATGCCGTATCTTGCCATACCAGTATCTTAATTTGTTAAGAAATGATGATGATGTATCCTCATATCTTACCAGTTTCATATCCGATACTGATAACCGTATCATAGGTAAGCACTTTAGCTACTGCATCAAAGTGCTTACAGCCGACAAATCAAAGACAAAACAAACTTCTGCAAATTGGTTCCTTGACGTAAAATTGGTAAAAAAAATTTTCCCAGTACCTATTGTAACAGCTTCATCGTTGGGGACTCATCATCTTCTCCTACATGACAGCATAGTCCATTCAATGGAGCAATGCATGATAGCGTCATGCAACACTGGGATAACACAAGAATTTAGCAGCAACACCAAAAGCCCAGAACCAAACTATAAGATACAAACCGACTTGAACACGATAAGCGGCATATGGGAAGAGAAGAAAAAGCTAAACTAAAACGAGAAATACAAAGAGAGCAAGAGAGAGATAGATTACAGCAATAACAGGGTCGCTGCGGCTGACTTCAAAGAGAAAAAGAGAGACCCATCGACCAAAGGAGTGCAAGCTTGGCGTGCTTCCTTTATAACAGAGAGGATTAACGTCTAAAAAGAATACCCTTTTCTTCCCAGTCTTCATATCACGACCTTCACTTCCAGGCAGAGATTGGCCACCAAGTGTTTGATGGAAAGACCCAATGAACGCAGACGAAGAGTCAGCTGCAACAGCTCCAGTGTGGACCTTCCTAGCTTGTGTTTTCTTAGTGGTGGTTAGTGGCGTGATGGGTGTTACGGGTTTTGGAGATTTACAAGATAGAGAAAGGGTCGGGTTGCAAGGGAAACATGGCTGAATATGAGCGCCGGTGGACGGGGCCAATTCTAGTGTATTCATCTTCGGCACTACAGACATACTACAGTCTCAAAACTATTATTTATATCCGTGTCTCCACCTGTTTATTTTTCTTATATAATTATTTTATACAATAATTAATTATAAATTAATTAATTAAATAAAAATAATTTTAAAAGAACTAAATATATTTAAAATAATTATAATATGGTGATTAATGTAAAAAAATAATAATTATGTGTATTTAAAAACTATTGCAACTATTAAATATAATTATTAAAAAATATTTGTGTTTATAATTTTATCTCTTTTTTGTTTATATTTAATTAGTCATTAATTTTTTTTAAAAAAATAGAAATTTGACATTGAAAAAAGGAATTCCTTTTATCATAATAATATATATAATATAATATATAAATATTCACAAAAAAACTTATTATATATTTTAATTATTTTTTCAAATTTAGTTATAAACCAATTAAATCAAAAGAAGAACTTTTTTTTTCAATGATTACGGGTCAGATTTTTGTAAAATACCAAAAGCCATTGTTTGGAAATTATTTTTCGTTTTATATTGTTTTTGAAGTAGTGAAATATTTTTATTTTTATTTTTACATGACATTTGTGTTAATTAAAATGGTGTAAATGTATTGCATCTCACAATGAGCAAGGACGAAGATTTAACATGGCAAATTTGTTATAGAAGAGTCTTTTGTATTCGATTTTATTTATAAACTTGAGTCGTAGTAATTTATATTTTTATTAAACAAATTGAGAACCGATCCAATCAGCTCAAAAAAATAATAAAGTCCCAAAATTGACCTCCCAAAAACAAAGCTAGTTAATACGGAGAGGGTCTAAAATTAAAGCCACCCTGAGTTAAAAAATTATTTTTTAAAAAACATTCGAAAGCCATAACTTTTTGTTTGTTCATCAGCTGAGTTGGACGCATTCTTTTTCATTTTCTGTAATTTTTTGAGATCTACTTAATGCAATTTTTCAAATGGGACTTCAGACAATAAATTTTCAAAAAAAAAAATCTTATTTTGAGCGTCACAAGAATTTTAATTGAAAAAAATCAAGAAGAGGATCAACTTTTATCTTTCAACACTGTTATATTGAAGGTAATAGGGATCAAAATGGGTTAAATTTCCATTACCATCAAGATCTTTATTTTAATAATTTTTTGAAAGTTAAATTACATTTTAATCAAAATCTACAATAAATCTTCACATGTTTTAAATTATTTTTGACATTATTTATTAGAAATCTATCCTGAATAGAATATGAATTCGAAAAGATGAAAAAAAGCTCTTGGACAATTTTTAACTTAAAAAAACATGTATTCATATATATATATATATATACACACACGCACACACACAATGAAGGTATCTTAAATAGCTATTTTGAGCAATACATGAATTTTTACTTATTAACAAATACATGATTTAAAATGTTTAATATTGATTTATTGGTAGTATAAAAAATTCTATATTACCATATAATCATATATTATAATATGATAATATGTGATTGAATAATAATATAAAAAGAATTTATGTTGATAATAAATTAAAATTAAATCTTTTTTAAATCTATATTCTTTATTAGATTCATGAATTTACCTAAATCCGTGCTCTTAAAACACGAGCTAAATGATTAGTATAAATACTGCCTAAGAACCTTTAACTTTAAATGACATTAAGTTCCTTTGATCGAATTTCAGAATTGTGCGTTTTGCTTTTAAGTTTTACACCCTGATCACATAATCTTATACCTCGTTTACAACAAAAAGTTAAAAAACACATGTAATTAAAAAAAAAAAGACAAAAGTATAATTGTAATTAAAAAAAAGACAAAAGTATAATTTCAGTTCTTTAATTTTGCTTTAGGTTTAATTTTCATCTCACAATTATATTTTATTTTATTTTCATTTTAAGTCTTTTTAAAACTCATCAAATTTGTCTCAACAGCAGTCATCGTTAAAAATATTAACGAAATTTATTAATATGACATCTAATGTAGATACAAATATATAGTAACAAAGTCAGGAGTTTTAAGTTAATGAATACACTTTTGTGAGATAAAATTTAATTAAACTCTTAACAGATATTTTAGTATGCATTGTGAATGAAGAATTTACATTTCATAATTGATTAGAAAAATAATGTATGTTGGAAGACATCTTTAGTTTAAATTAATTCCATTTTATTTAAAAATCTTGTTCACATCTTCATAAAAAACAATTACTTGTAGTAATGGAATGTTAATATAGAAAAGTATAGATGTTTATTAGAGAAGTTGTTGTTACTATACCTATGTTAATCATTAGTGATAAATTGAGCCATATATTTTTGAAGTAATAACGTATAAGCACCAAAGTGAACGTAAACGAGAAAGAAAAGTTTAAATAATTAAAATAGAATTGTTCTTTTTAGTGATTTACTATCTTTTGATAGTTTTTAAGTGATGGTTTGTTAATCATTCTATCATTATCTTATATTTTTTAACCCAAAAAAAAAAAGAGATTCAACACATGTTGAAAAAAAATTGAGTGGGGTTACATTTAAAATATAAGGTAGATATTTTGAACAAAAAATCAACACGTTTCCATTAAATTTAAAATTTTCAGGAAATGCATGTGTTCCCCTCTCTATTTAACATGGCTCTGCCACTATAAGTGTACAATTGGCATGTCAAATTATGATTTTTTTTAATTAGTGGTTGAGATAACTCTGAATTTTGAAAAGATTTCAGACAAAAATAAAATACTATAATTGTAGGACGAAAATGAAACCTAAAATAAAGTTAAGGGGATGAAAAGTAGAATTTTTCTTAAAATAAATTTTATGCATCATTTTCTTTTTGAATTTTTTAATTTGTGCATTAATTAAAATTATATTTTTCATATAGATTGATTACTACAAATTGCAAGAAATTACAAATATATCTATAAAATGAACTTAACTAAGAATTCATTAGATCTCTTCATTAAAATATTAGAAATATACATCTATTCGATACTAATATCATTGGGTCTCGTAAATAATCAGTCCATTAATAAGTATGAGATAAGACCTTAAAAAGATATGCCTGATATTCAAGTTAAACCTAAATAATAATATTTATCCTTATCGTTAAAGAGTTCTAATCCTATTAAGTTGAGGTTATAACTTTAAATCCTTACCTATATAAAGAAAGCACACTCCTTAGGTATACTTACTTAATTTTCATTCAAAAACCTGTTGAACACTCTTCTAACTTGATTGTCGAAGTACCTTTTACAGGTACCTCCCATCTTCCTCTTATTCAAGCATCTCGGTGCAAATCATTATATACATCGGCTCCATACCAAGGTACAATCTTCTACCTCAGATTTAGCTCGAAACATTGGCACCATATGTGGAAAAAGATAAACTTTTATTCCCAACCACATTGTAATGGCCAACACTAGAAGGTAAGCGTAGAACGCAGAAAGAAATCGGGAAAGAGTAGAAGCCTCCACCAACAACGTAGCTAGAATACCTTCGCCTGGAGGGATTTCCTAGCTAGTAACTGTGGCTGGCCTTCAGCCAATAACTCTCCAGAACCCCAAGGGAAGATTATATTTTCAACCATGAGGCACCACCAAACCATGATCTCGCCACTATCCTCACCATTATTGCAGACTAAAATCATTGAATAGACGAGATCCATCATATGCTACAAGATCACACGAGTGAACGTGTGGCAGAATCTACCTCTCCATCTAGGCTGGACAACTTGGTTCGGGGGAACAAGTCAGAATTCTCCTGAGATAATCATCATCATGAAGAAGGTTGGAACTATCGCCATCCCTTCTCCGATTTCATAATGGGAGTAGAATTCCTCGATAACGTTAATGTTCTCAAGAATGTAGAACCATATAATGGAACCACAGACCTACGGAACACCTGGAAAAGTACCATACTTTCATGCTGGCAACTAAGGTGGAGGCTGCAGATGCTATATTATGTTGAGTGTTCTCAACAATCTTTCAAAAAACAACCTTAAAGTGGTTTCACTCTCTGGAATCTTAGTCCATTAACAAGTTTTTGGAGCTACCTGACAAATTTCTCAGCCACTTCACCATAAGCAAATATCAGCCGAACTCCTCCACAACATTACTAAATTTGAAGCAAGGCCAAGATGGTCACTCCGAGAGTACATCGGTAGATTTAATAAAGAAGCCATGCAGGTTGAAGAGCTCAACAAAAGAATGGCCATAAACTATTTCCTTCTAGGTTTGAAGTCAAGGCCATTCGCCTCATCTCTGGCGAAGAAAGAGCCTTTGAATTTTGGCGACCTATTAGTCTGCTCCAGAAAGTACATAAAAATGGAGGAGACCTTAAAAGTCAAAAAAGACTTTTTGAAGTCCTGGTGAAGGGTATAAAAAACGCAAGGAGTCTGCAAAGCTATCTCGGGAACCAGACGCTTCCAAGAAGCTTACTCTCAAAGGAGGCTATGACGAGTACACTCCTCTAAACATATCCAGGGAAACAATCCTCCAAGAAGTCTATCATACTAAGTTCGGTAAACTTCCAAAGCCGAAATCGATATTTCATAAAAAGGGGATAAACAAATCTAAGTGGTGTAATTACCACAATGATCATGGGCATAACATGGAGGAATGTTTTGATTTCTGTGATGCGATAGAATCCCTGATTCGATAAGGAAAGCTCCAAAAGTACATCCTGAATTCACTCGGGTGTGAAAGATGCAATCACCTGAAGTCTGAAGCTCAAAAAAGAAGCAGATCAAGATCTTCGAGTAAAGACTCAAGGACACATCGATCACAAGTCCGAGATGATAACGATGAGACCACTCGAACCATAGCCACCATCTCCAAAGTATTTGCAAGAAGAGATGAATCTAGATCATCTCAAAAGAAATACTCAGGGCGATATTAAACATTGCCCGTCACCTAATTGCAAAAAGGAGTCTCAGCAAAACTCTGACTGTTTCTTTCTCGGATGATGACCTCGAGGGAATTCTACCAGGCCACGACGACACCCTAGTTATCTCGGTCACTATAGCCAATTCACGAGTAAACTGGTTGACCAAGGGAGTTCTGCCAATGTCATGTATCATAACACAACTAAACAGCTCAACTTACCTAAAATTGACTTGCAACCTTTCTCTAGAAACCTAGTTAGTTTTGATGGAGGCCAAGTCAAGTTCGAAGGATATGTTGAGTTGTATCTCATAGTAAGAACTAAGCTGAACTGTTAAAAGGTAAAGGTAAAGTTCCTAATAGTTAAATGCCCCTCTGCCTACAGTGCTATTCTTGGGAAACCTTCCTTTAACTAACTTAGGACAATCGTTTCCACTCCCATTTAACGATGAAATTCATCATGGGAGAAAATCAGTTAGCAGTAATCAAAGGAGACTAATGAACGAAGCTCTTAGCCTACTTAGTAGTAACTCAGACGTCGATTCTGAGATAGTAATAACCTCGGATATTAAATTCAAGATAGTTTATGACAAGTGCACTTCAATATGCTTTTCCCATCCGAGATATGCTTGAGGTATTACAAGTGAACAAAGTTTCTATTCTTGGATGTTGATTCTGAGATAGTAATAACCTTGAATACTAAATCCGAGATAGTTTTGTAACTCGGACGTCGATTTTGAGATAGTAATAACCTCAAAATATCAAATTCGAGATAGTTTATGATAAGTGCACTTCAATGTGCTTTTCCCAATTGAGATATGGTTGAGGTATTACAAGTGAATAAAGTTTCTATTTGGCCAAATAAGTCATACACTTGAAGCTATCTCGGCTATATGATCATTTAATGCCGCCACGGCTATCATGCCTCTTCAGCGACTTTCTTAACAAGTTAATGAGCCACTTCACGTCGCTCTTAAACGTTATGTCAGGCCGTTTCGTGCCGGCCTTGACAAGTTAATGAGCCACTTTGCGTCACTCTTAAATGTTTTAACGGGCCACTTCATGCCGCCCTTGACAAGTTAACGAGCCACTTTGCATTGCTCTTATACGTTATATCGAGCCGCTTTGTGCTACCCAAAAACGAAAGTTAATGAGTCACTTTATGTCACTCTTACATGTTATATCGGGTTGCTTCGTGCCCAGAAACAATAATCTATTAAAAAAATATTATCTCGAGAAAAATACTAGAGTTATGTCATAAAATACAAGCTTCCAACGTAAAGATTTGTCTTCAAGTTGTTCGCAAATGGGGCGTTGGACCCCAGCGCGAGAATAAATTGATAAAAGGAAAATGCATGTTGGAATAAAGAGAAAATACGCGAAAGTACTAAATTAAACGTCTAATGAGCTACAATGGCAAAGTGTTGAAAATAAATTACAAGTTCTGTCCAAGGGACTACAAGTATAGAAAAAATTTAAGAATCTTTAGGCAAATCTTCAATGATCTCCACCAAGACACCATCTCAGACTTCCTTCTTTGAGTCTGTCTCAGAAACGTCGATGCAAGGGTGAAGGAACCGAATCTGATAAAGAGCGTTATTCTAAGTAAGGGTTATTGAATGATTCAACAAGTCAGATAATTTATTTTTCCTCGACTCTGATTTCACCTTCTCGATGGCCAACTTAGCCTTATCGGTTTTTAGCTCCTTCAACCTCTTCCTCGAAGAGGCCAAGTCATCACACCCCATCTCGAGAGCATATTTTACCTCTGACAAGTTGGCATTTGCCTTCTCCAACTCGGCCTCAACCCTTTCCAAGCCAGAGCTAGCTCGAGATGCCTCTAACTTAGTGGCATCACATTCCTTCATGACCTCAAGGGAAGTAGCCTTCAGGTCCTCCATCTTTTTGGCTAACCAGAATTATAGCCCTCATCTTGGTCGCTCTCATATCTGCCAGTTGTCTTTTCATCTAAGCCACATCCTTCTCATCGGCCATGATGTCCTCTGAAAAAGAAAGGGACACATGTGTAAGCAAAACTCATAAAGTAAAGAGAAGATCGCATACCAAAGGTTTTCTGGTGCCCTTCATTATTCAAGTTAATACTGTCAGAACACTTGATTGTTTCGATCTCGACTATCAACTTGGTACCCGTCTTCTTTATGTCGGACATCTCAGTCTATTTTGTCTTGTCTACATAATGTACCCCTCTATTCTAGTACAAGTGGAACAAAGGTTCTTCGTTGGCACTCCCGTCTTGACAAACAAAGTCTCGTACATATACGTGAAATGCTTCCCTATTGTTCTTTGGAAGCAGACTTTGTCACTCCCATGACACGGGTTGAGAAAGTACGACTTGTCGCTCTTCTCGTTGGACGTCAACTATAGATAACCATTGAGATGCCGGGTCGACTCCTCGAGTAAGAATAACGAGGGAGTATGCAGAACTTCCTCATCTTTCAAACTATAAAGGTCGCCCCTATTGGATATAGGTCCAATAGTTGCTCGACGAACCATGTCGATGAGAAGCCAAGGTGTACCTACAGAGGCCAAGGGAATATCAATCTCATCCTCCGAACTACTAAAGTTGAATATCATCCCAACTAGCTCGGCGATATCCCTCTTAATTTTGTCCCTTAGTTCTTGTTCATTCACCAGCTTCTTATCCAATTTGACCAACTCGGCTCGAAGCTTGGGGGTAGAATGGCAAAAGCCATCCTCGAGAACCCCACGAGAGCAATCCTTTACTTAACATGTGGCCACTACAGAAAGTGGAGTGTAACTGTTGATATAACAACTCGGGACAAACACCCTGCGAGTTCCTATGTCATAGTTATTCTGAGATGTCGCACCATCTCAGCATATTATAATTATCCTGGTCATTGTTGCCTTGGATATCAAGTTTAATAAAAGCCAACACTTCGGCCCAATATTATGAAGAACTCAGAATCTTACCTAGATGACGAGATCCTAACCTGGAGGTAGTGTTCGGTACTAATATCACTAGGCCTCGTAAATGATCAGCCTATTAACAAGTATGAGATAGGGCCCTAAAGAGATAGGTCTGATATTTAACTTAAACCTAAATGATAAGGTTTATCCCATCGTTAAGGAGTCCTAATCCTATTAAGTTAAGGTTATCACCTTAAATCCTTACTTATATAAAAAGGGCATACCCCTTAGGTATACTCACTCAATTCTTATTCAAAAATCTATTGAGCACTCTTTTAACTTGATCATCAGAGTATTTTTTGCAAGTATCCTCATCTTCCTCTTATTCAAGCATTTCGGTGCAAATCATCATATACCTCGACTTCATCCCCAAGTACAATCTTCTACCTCAGATTTAGTTAAAAACAATATCAATATCAAATTATATATTGGTTAACCCTTGAATTATATAAACAAAAACATTGCTTTATTTCTCAATCAACTTAAATATCAGTATCAAATCTTAATTATTTAACAATGGATTGGCTTAGTGGTTAAGGAAGTGTGGTATTTGTCTCGACTATTTAGATTCAAATCTTAAACCAACATTTAGGGGATTTAAACCCTAAATGCACCGGGTCAATGTAAGGGTGTATTCTTAAGATCGTCCAAAAATGAATGTAGTTTTGATTTGTGTAAAAGTTAGTTTGAGGATACCCGTGCTGTACAGCAAAATATTTTAATTGTTTATTATATATTAATTTAATATGATTTTCAATCATCAATCTATATAAAAAACATAATTCCTTTTAAATGCATAAAATTCATTAAAAAAGGTTTCTTTTTTGTCCATTAATTTACTATAGTTTCTTTCCCGTCTTGCAATTATATTGTTTTATTCTCATCCTAAACCGTTTTCAAAACTTACTAAATTCATCATAACCACAAAGTTAAAAAAAAAAACTTAATTGAACATATGGGTATTCGCAGTTTAAAATTGGAGTAATTTGATTTTGAGAAAAAATGTTATCTGAATTTAATTAATTAATTTTTTTATATTAAGAATCGATCAATTTTGTTTTAATTGAAGAACTGAATAGAATTAAACTTAACTTTTGTTCCATGACTTAATTAATAATAAATTAGTTTCAAAATGTTAATAAAAATATTATCAAATAGATATAAATAACAAATTGATTAAAATATTTTTATAGAAATAATAATAAATTAAAAATATAATGATCTACCATTTGTGTAATTATAAAAATATATATTTTTAATTATATGAGTTTGATTTGATTTTCTTAATTTGTTCATTATTTATTTTTTAGTTTATATTGATTTGATTTCATTATGAAGATTCTTAAATGGACATGTCAATTGTACACTTATATTTATATTAAATATTATGTTAGTGATCGAGACAAATTTAATAAATTTTAAGAAGATTTAAGATGAAAATAAAGTAAAATATAATTGTAAAATAAAAATAAAACTTGGAAGAAAATTACGGGATGATTTGCCTTAAAAAAAAAAAAAACCAATAACGCTAAGGGTGGTGGACTTTGGACCGTCAAAGCCCACCCAAACATCCAAATCTAAAGCAACACGTATAACATATTACATTCCACATCACATTACATCCACCGGCAAGGTGGTTGAAACCTCCGTATTCTTTCGATGAATTCGAGGAAACCAAAACAAACGCAAACCTTTTGATAACACTTTTGCTTCATTTCTTTCTCTTTCTTTCTCTCTCTTAATCCATTCTTCAATGGCTCACCTTCTCCACACTTCCTTCCTCCCTTCTTCCTCCCCACATCGCCGGAAACCCACTCCGACGCCTGCGTGCCATCTTACGGGCACCCGGACCAGAACCCACGTTCAGGCCAAGATCCGGGAGATATTCATGCCGGCGCTGAGCTCCACCATGACCGAGGGGAAGATCGTTTCCTGGGTCAAGTCCGAAGGCGACAAGCTCTCCAAAGGCGAGAGTGTCGTGGTGGTGGAGTCCGACAAGGCCGACATGGATGTCGAGACCTTCTATGACGGTTATTTGGCCGCAATCATGGTGGAGGAAGGTGGGGCTGCCGCCGTTGGATCCCCAATTGCGCTGTTGGCAGAGACGGAGGACGAGATTGCACAGGCCAGGTCCAAAGCTAATTCTTCGTCTTCATGGTCGTCTGCACCTCCAGCCGCTGCTGCTGCGTCGTCTCCGGAGCCACAATCGGAGAAAAATGAGGATAATGTGGGGCCCGGTTCGGCGGTGAAGGCTCCGGCGACGCCACCTGGGGTTGTGGTGGCGTCGACCCATCCGGCGTCGGAGGGAGGGAAGAGAATTGTGGCGTCTCCTTATGCTAAGAAGCTGGCGAAGGAGTTGAAGGTGGAGTTGGGGAGAGTTGTGGGCACTGGACCAATGGGAAGGATTGTGGCCAAGGATGTTGAAGCTGCTGCTGCTGCTTCTGGTGCTGCTGGTGTCAATTCCCCAGTGGGAGTTGATGCTGCAGCTGTAGCAGCGCCAGGGAAGAGTGCAGGGATTCAGTTGGGAACTGTGGTGCCCTTCACGACAATGCAGAGTGCTGTGAGTAGAAACATGGTGGAGAGTTTGGGCGTCCCAACTTTCAGAGTTGGCTACACCATCACAACAGATGCACTTGATGCTCTGTACAAGAAGGTAAAACCGCATATGGAAAGAAAGGAACATGATTGTTTTGGTTTTCACAGTAGTCCACTGAAGCAAATAAATAATATTGGTTCTTTTCTGTGCTCTGCAATGTTGCAATAGCATGTTTAATGCACTTCATAGAGATTAGAGAAGCGACATCATGCTTATAGATGGTTGATTCTCAGGCCAATAATATATTATTATTATTAAATAACTAATTATGATTGTGCTTGATGCTAGATGAATATTACATTGGTTCTTTGAAGTTGTCGATTACCTTTGTGTCTAATATATAGTGAAACTTTCTGCAATCTGAAATCAAGAGATGGTCAGATTATGTGTCCTACAATTTCTTGCTTTACCATGTAATAGTTGCCAGTACTTTCCTTTATCTCTTTTATTGGAAGATGTTGAGAAATTCACCATTGTTTATGTTTAGTTAGGATGAGTTTCTAGGGACTAGTAAATGTTTTCGTCATTCTTTTTTTTTCCTTTTGATGAATGGTAATTTAGTCATTGAAAGAGCCAATGCAAGGATTCAGGATATTTCATAGAATACAAAAAGGAGAAAAAAAAAAAAGCTGAGGAAGAAAATTGTTACCAAAGCAATCCAGCATAATTAATGAGTTTTTAATCTAAATAAAAGTCAAATTACTAGCCATTTATGATTAATGTTCATCATGAAGTTGTCATTTTGACAATTCGGCGGGGATTTTTTGATAGTTTAATATCTTTAGTTTTTCAAATTATTCTATGAGTAATCTGGACTTGTGCCTAAATTGTTAATTCTGTCTGGTGATTGATTCAATTTTTTAAATATCAGATCAAGTCAAAGGGAGTTACTATGACAGCATTGCTTGCCAAGGCTACAGCACTTGCACTGGTTAAACACCCTGTTATAAACTCTAGTTGTAGAGATGGTAAGAGCTTTACATATAATAATAACATCAACATAGCAGTTGCTGTGGCTATCGATGGTGGACTGATTACACCAGTGCTTCAGGATGCCGATAAGGTTTATGCTACTCTATTTTGGGCAGCTTGTATTTTTTTTTTTTTTCTTTCTAATATAAGATGGCACTTAATTGTAAAGAGGTATATTTGATGTATCTTGTAGGTGGATCTCTATTCATTGTCAAGAAAGTGGAAGGAGTTGGTTGATAAGGCTAGGGCCAAGCAGCTGCAACCTCATGAATACAACACAGGTACAGTAATTGCTTGTACATGCTTACGTAAATACATAGAACATGGTTTTACTCATTTGATCCTCTCTTGTTTTCATTTTTCAACTTATAAATTTTGGCAGAAATGTCTTTTATATTTATGATCTTGTTTGAAAATTGTTACTTGGTATAGGTTCAACCTGTAGTGTTAGTTATCTATATGTCTGATCTGGTGGATATTTTGTTAGTAAAAACTAAATTTGAGACTTTTGGGTTGGTGTATGAATATATGGGTATATTTGTCAGTATCTGACAAATCAGGGATTAATAGCAATTGTTTGTTATATACTTATATATGATCTGGTCTCAGATAAAGGCATGAGCAATACCCAAACAACTTGGTCGAATGGATACCTGGCCAATATATTGGGTTGTCTTGTATCTTGGTAGTTGCTAGTGTTGAGCAAGTAGATATGACAGCTTCATTGCTCATGCACTTGAGATGCCTTCTCACCTATTTTTTCTTCTGTTAAGTATTTACGTTTCATTATTTGCTATGTCTTTATTCCCATCATCATTTTGGCTTGACTTGTTACTTGTTAGAAGTGGAATAGAGAATAAGAAATAGGAACAGATAATGAAGAAACTAATATTATTAATGACAATCTGCTGCTGATATCAGTGGGATACCAGTAACAGAGAGCTTATACACAGTGGGTTTCTCTCAGAAAACTAAGAAAAGAAAATGGCACCCCAGACTCTTCGAGAGGCATGGTCTCTCCTCACCCTTACTCACTCTTTTCCTCCCCTCCTCTCTCCTCTCCATGATGTTTATAATCATTCCTTGACAACATATTTCCTCTCTCCCCATTTCCCCCTCCTACACATGTGAAGTTAGTTATGTGAGAAATTCCTTGGTCCCCACTGTTGCTCATGTGTGCTGCAGCTGCTCCCTTTCCCCCTTTCTTATTCTTCCTCTGAAATACATGGGTTATTGGAGGCTTGCTAACAATACTCTGGTTAGAAGTTATACATCACTTATTTTAATTAATTGATTAGCTAAAATTTGGTGTTATAGGATAGCAAATGGCAAAAGCTTGTTTGTTTTTCATTCTTTAGAAGAGTTACTATTTATTTCAACACTGTTTCTCAGAAAAAAATATTAGTATAGAATAAATAGTTATGGATAAGAAACATAACATTATATATTTATTGGGAGTTTCAATCTCTATGATTTTCCAATTTAGCACAGACTCCTTAAGTTCTAAAGTTAGTGAGACTGATACGTCACTTAATGTGGCCTACTTACAGAGAAAACCAGTAGGAGATAGAAATCTAGGCTCATTTGGGTAAAGAATGGAGATGCTAACTCCAGTTTGTTCCAGAGAGTGGCTTTGATAGAAGAAGGAAAAGCTTTGTTAAGGAGCCCGAGCTTGATGTAGGAGTCTTATTAGAGATATTGGAGTGATTGCAAGTCAAATTAGATCTTTCTATATGGTTCTCTATATGGAGGAAAACCACTGCAGGCCGTTTATAAAAGGTTGGATTGGTGTCCCATCTCTCAAGATAAGGGTTGCTGTCTGCAAAGGCCCTTTGAAGGGGAGGAAATTTGAAGGGCTATTTGGAGTATGCATGAGGAAAAAGCTCCAGGATGTGATAGTTTTTCACTGTTGCTTTTTTTCCAGAGATGTTGGGATGTTAAGCAAGATTGGGATAATTATTAATTCTATTTTCATTATTCTAGTCCCTAAGACAGACAGGTCATTCAAGGTAAAAGATTATAGACTGATAAGCCTAGTCACTAGCATATACAAGCTCATTACCGAGGTTCTTTCTACAAGACTGAGTGATGTTTTTAAGAAACCATTTCAGAAAATCAGAGTGCATTTATTGCCGGTAGGAAAATTTTAAATGCTGCTCTTATAGCAGATGAGATTGTGGAAGATATCTAAAGAAGAAGTATTAATGGCTTGGTTTTCCAGTTGAACTTTGAGAAGGCATATAATTTATTGAGTTGTAGTTTCCAGAGAGGGTTCTTGACAGAAAGGTGTTTGGTGCTAGATGGAGAATATGGATTTTTGAATGTATCAACTGCTACATTTTGTGATTGTGAATGGTGAATCTAAGTCTTGGTTTAAAGGAAAATGGGGAGTTCTAAGTTGATTGCTTTCAAGGGTTATGAATAGAGAGCTCATTAAGGGTATTACAGTTAGTTTAGAGGGGGTGATGGTTTCACACCTTCAGTTTGCTGATGATACGATTCTCTTTTTTGAGGAGGATAGGGTACCTTAATGAATTTATTTTCTATTTTTATGGGGCTATTTCAGGTTTGCAGTATAACTTGGCTAAGATTGGGTTGGCTGTTTCGAATGTGGATAATCAGATTCTTTCTTCCTATGCCTTTGTTGCTGGTTGTTAAATTTTGCAGTTGTCTCTTACTTATCTGGGAGTTCCTTTGGGGGGCAATCCTCGAGCTACTTCTTTTTGGGATACAGTGCTTCCTTAGATTTCTAAGCGCTTGGACTGTTGAAAGGGTGTTTTTTTCCCTTGGGTAGTCAAAGTACCCTTATCTAGACTTGTTTGTCTAGCATTCCCTCTATCATCTCTTGCTTTTTTGGATCTTGATGGGAGTGGCCTAGAAGATAGAGAAAATTATGAGGGAATTTTCTTTGGTTAGATGTCAAAGAACATAGAATAGACCATCTTGTTTGTTGGGATTTCTTCTGTAGACCTGAGGATGAAGGAAGATTAGGCCTTGGGAATTTGGTGTCTAAAAACATTGCTTTGGCAGCTAAATAGCTATGGCACTTTCCTTCAGAGACTAATTCTTTGTGGCACCAAGTGATTCAAGGCAAGAATGGCCTTGATAAGGATGGGTGGGATGCCAATACTCCAACTCACGCTAGTCCTTGGAACTTGGAAGTTTATTTCCCATGAATATGTTTCCTTTAAAGTGGCTTGTATTTAATTTTGGACTTTTTGGCTTTACATGTGACCCAAACTGAAAATCTGCAGTGTGACTCGACAAGGATATTTCATGGAGATTTGTGGTGGAAGTGGAGGGTTTTTGTACGGACCTATGTATATATAGTAAAATCAGTAGTTAGGTCATAGAGTGTAGCAAATCTCAATAACAGTGAGGATTTAGGTTTTGGGATTAGGTTGAGTGTTGAGTGGCTACTCCTTGTAATCTTCATTGATCATATTGAATTTTCTCTCTGTATTACTTGTGAACTTGGTCCTATAGTTCATTGTAAGTTGAACCACTTTAAAGTCCATATCTATTTCTCTTAGAGCAATGGTTTCTTTTTGGTTGGGTGAAGGTAATTGTCTTAAGTTTTGGGAGGACATTTGGGTGGGGAATGTTTCCTTTTTAGAGGCTTTTACTAGCATAAATAGCTCATTACTTACTTTTATGCTATTCTGGGTGATTCCTTAAGTAGGGATTTTCATTTTTGTTTAGATTTGAATGATAGAAAAACTAGTGAACTACAATCCCTATTGGTTCTGCTTGACTCTATGTGTCTCTCTGCCAATTTTGACAGGAGAGTCTGGACCTTGGATTCTTCTGGTGCGTTCTCTTGCAACGCTTTCTTTTAGTATCTTATGACATTCCTAACTTTCAAAGATTCCTTGACAAACCCATTTGGAAATCCAAAGCTCCCTCTAAGGTCAAGTCTGTTGTTTGGACAAGGGTACTTACAGGATTAATACTGCTGACTTGTTGTAGATTTGTAGACCTCACATCTCTCTCATATTCTTGATATGTGTGTTATGTCCAGCTCTAGCTTAGCAGTCCTTTTGTGCATGGGGTTGGAGTGGAATGCTCGTATCGTTAGGGTAACTTAGGGGTCTTTCTCCCAAACTTGATTTGGGATGGAGTTGCATTTCTGGCTTCTCTTTGGTGTTTTGCTCATGGCTGCTTCAAGGGAGTTGCTATCTCGGATATGCAGAGAGATTGGGCAGTCTTATTGAATTCTTAGTCTTCCTTGTTTTGTATCTCTTGATGCATGGATAGGTGAAAAATGCTCTTGTATCCACATCATCTGTGTATCTGTACGATATGGCTGCCTGCCTAATTTTGAGGTATTTTTTTAACATTTTTTGTTGGATACGGCTTGTCCTGAGTGGGTACACCTCAAACCCAAGACAATATGGAGCTGACATGCACAGCCAAAAGAAACGTTGTTATTTGGAAAGCATTGCAACACAAAAATGCATCTTTCCCCACTGTTTCATTTTGTTTTGCCTGACAACACATCCATTTTTGGGCATACCATCCATGACCGTGCCCAAGCCATGATTTCTTCAACCTTGCCAGCGATTTCTTCTGTCACTGCCAGTTTTGTCAAGCCTCTAACAATTTCTATCAGCATAAGCCATACAGGAGTAGAAGATGGGAGAAGCCGGTAACTCTTCAACTGCAGCAGTGCGGAAATATAGGAACCCCACTTTCTTAAACACACCGTTTTAAGGCTTCATTTTGGTTTTATTTTTTATTTTTTGTTTGATGAAGAATGGTTCAATGCCCTAAACACTATAAAATTCAGATCTTTTCCCAAAAGCAAAACTCAAATGAAATGAAACATCTTATAAATTATAAGACATGAAACGTATATCAAAATAACAAAAGCCATATATAAGAACTTACCTTTAAAAAAAAGTCAAAATGTGACAAAGTAGATTAAAACTTAACTGAATACTGCTAAATCATTTGAATAAATTAAAATTTGGTACTGTTAAAGATATAAAACCATTTTTGAGCCTTCACCTTATAGTTGAAGCTTTTAAGAGAGTTGGTACTTGACATGTATTAGAGCCTTTATGACTAAGTTGTCTGAAGTTCGTCATTGCTGCTCCATTCTTTATAATTAAGTAAAATTCCAGCATAAGGTAAAGTAGGCCTGTGTAGTGTCCATGCTTCAAGCTCGAAGATCTCTTGATTGAGGTGGTGTGTTAAAGATATAAAACATTCTTGGTCTCCATCTAATAGCTTAAACTTTGAATCTATTAAAGAAGCAAGATACAGATTTATGATATTTAACTAGACAACAGAATATTATTATGTCCTTGCTATGGTTGCAGTATGACATTCAATTGGGTCACATCAATGTCTGTGTTGCTGATATTTGCCCACACTGACTGCTTGCTTTTGTTTTTCTAGGTACTTTCACTGTTTCCAACCTTGGAATGTTTGGCGTTGATTGCTTTGACGCCATTCTGCCACCTGGAACTGTGAGTATTTTTGCTTTTTGTCAAATTGTTTTTGTCTACTAGGTTTTCTGCAAGAGGTTAAGAATTTATATAAACTAAAAGTTGTGATGGGCAACATGACTATGATCTTTCTCTGGATTTATTTGTGTAGGGTGCAATAATGGCTGTTGGAGCATCGCAGCCAACTGTTGTGGCTACCAAGGATGGTCGCATTGGCATGAAGAACCAGATGCAGGTAGAGTCCTGATATTTATATAACTAGGAATAGAGCTCAGTTTTTGTTTGAGAAACGCAAATATTCAGGTCCAAACCTTCAATTTTCTTGTACTCAAAGAAATGCAAATATGCAGGTCAATGTTACGGCAGATCATCGAGTAATCTATGGTGCTGATCTGGCTTTATTCTTGCAAACCCTGTCAAAGATTATTGAGGACCCTAAAGATCTCACTTTCTAGTCCCACTTTCTTCTCTTCAAATGGCATTTTCTTGGAGCCAGTGAAAAATGTCCTTGTTTGTTCTTAGTGTTAGGTCTTTGACCTCCCGGCACAATTCCTCTCATCATGGTGATCAGATTGGCACTCGGAAATTCAGGAGCTAATTACCATCGACTCAAGTTGTTACCAAGAATAGGAGCAAAAAACAGGAACAGAGTTTTGAAAAGGGAGCTGACTTCTAGTTTCTTTACTTAAAATGAGAATGTTAGCAAAAAATATGCCTTTTTTGTTTTTCTTTTAAATGCTGTCTGATTATAAATTTTTTTTTGTTGTTCATTATTGTTTAATCATGTCCATTATTTGTGCAAGCATGAAAGCTAGTTTAGAGAAGATTGAATAGTGATTATGTTATGGCAAAAAAAAAAAATGGTTGCATCAAACTGAGGGCAACTTGGCCTTGTTTCTCTTCTGCAATTCCATAAGTGGGTAATAATCTCATATTTTCCTTGGGTTAACTTTGATATTTATGGGAGAAGAGGTGCATGCTAGCTTTTTTCAACGTTAAATGTGGTGTCCTCTTAAATTACTTGTCAGAAGTTAAATTTCATGTAAAGCAATCCCTGATAATGAAATCAGTAAGTTTGGATTAGCCGTGCCACTGTATTTTCAGGTACAGGACATGAGCATGAGAGTTATCCCTTTAGAAGTGGGGATCCGGTTAGAAGTGGGGAGAGATAGGAGTCAATGTAATAAAAAGAAAAGAAAAAATACGAAAATTTCAAAAGTAAAACCTTATTCAGAAACATATGCTAGGAGCTAAAGGATTGGAATTTTCTCATGTTAGGTTTTAACATGACTATCATTTATTTTTTCATTCTTATATTTGTATATGATTGAGTCTATTTTTATTCTAAAACAAGCTAAAATGTGAAGATCCAGAGCTAGATGTCTACCATCTTGAAAAAAAAGAAAAGAAAAGAAAAGATATCCATTGTATGTAAAAGCTAAAGGTCTACTATTAGTAAACTAATTCACTTTACACGTCTGCCACACCATAGATGAAGATTTAATCCACCCCTGAAGAATATGACTTCATCTAGCATTTAGGAGCATACGTAGCACACTCTTCATCTTGGGTCTTGCTTCTGGGGATGTACTAACACAGACAAGAGCAATCTGGAGAACTGCAAGCATCTGGTTTCTGACGGCCTGTGATGTTCCACTGATATTAAAATCCAGAATGTAATCTTGCTTTGTTGAATTACGCAAAACCCACTTGACCAATTCAGTTCCTTCTGTCACTGCAGGTTTTCCTGTCAGCAATTCGAGTAGAATGACCCCAAAGCTGTAGACATTCCCAGCCATTGTTACTGTCATTGTGTATGCATACTCTGCAAACCAACAAACAAAATAAGTTGGAGCTTTGAACACTAACAGCTTGGCTACTCACTGAATCCTAAATCTTTTTGGAGTATGTGCATGAGGAAAATTGTTTAAATGCAATTTCCAGGATATATGCCTCAGTAAAGTGTTTGATGAATTTAGTCAGGTTTGTCTTCGAAACTAATCTTAGACAGAAACAGTTGAGTGAATTAAGACCACACAACCGATGCTGTATAATTATGAATTAGAGACAACTTTGCTTAAAATATTAACAAAAATTTGTGGACTCACTCGTTGGAATTCAAAAACTATTTGATCCACATTACCCCTACATTATATAAAGCTAATCTATGAACTAAGGAAAAACTAATTGGAATAAAAGGCAAAATAATTTCTGACCTGGAGGAATATAGCCAACAGAACCAGCAACCGCAGAAAAATTCCCTGTACTCTTTGAGGGATCAATCACCTTATAGTGTTCAATATCCCCAACTAGAGGCTCCTTGAGGGACTTCAGCATAATACTTTTACTAGATAGGTCGAGAAGTAATATGGGACCAGCGGCAAATCCATGAAGAAAAGAGAGACCTTGAGCCACCCCAACAGCTACACTATACCTGCTAGCCCAATCTAGAGAGTTTCCCATGCTTCCATGCAGAACATCAAAGAGGGAGCCATTTGAGACAAATTCATATATTATATAAGCAATGTCATTGGAAAGAACATAGGCCAAAGGAGTCATGACATTTGAATTGTTCAATTTTGCCAGGACTCGTAGCTCTTTCCCAAATTCATCATGACTGCCCACTGGCAGCGTCTTGTCAGTCCTGTTAAGCTTCTTGACAAAATAGATTGATCCAGATGGCATAATGGCCTTGTAATAAGTTGAAAACCTAGTTTTCAGAGTAACATTTGATGTTTCAGCAACAGCTTCCATGGCCTTGGAGAAGTCAATGTTTGATCTATGGATTCCATTTGGAGTTAACAAATTACTTTGGATGACCTGAGGAAGGTGACGATCTTCGCCTGATTGTAAATGCTCATCATTAACCCTGTAATAAGGTCGTGAGACACATACAACCAGAAGAGAGACCAGGCCAACAAGAAAAATAGCTGCTGCAATTGCAATGAGAACTGCCACAGCAACAGATTTTCCCTTTGCTGTTCTTGGGGCATTGTTGTGTGTCGTATTGTCCTTCTTTATGAGATCCTTATTTCCAGCTGATTCAACTTTAACATAAGAACCAAATTTTGGAATGACACCAGACAGCTGATTGTTAGAAAGTAACAACTGTGTCAAAGCTGTCATTTTAGTCAGAGCATCAGGAATTTCACCAGAAAAGTAGTTATTTGAGAGAGATCCAAGACTTCCAGGCTATTCAAAAGACCAAGACTGGTAGGAATAGGTCCTCTAAAGAGGTTGCTACTAAGATTCAAGGAAATCTGTAGACTCAGTGGCATCATTGGAATTACACCACTTAGTTGGTTTTCCCCAAGTTGGAGTTCTATAAGATCTGACAAGTTGCTAATGGATGTGGGTATGGAACCATTGAGATTGTTTCGTTGCAAGTTCAGGAAGGTAAGGTTTCTCAAGCTTGATATCATTGGCGGAATTGGTCCATCCAGAGAATTCCAGCTCAAATTCAGTGTTGACAACCTCTGTAATTGGGCAATTTGAATTGGGATTGTGCCATTAAGGTTGTTCATTTGAAGCTTTAAGACTTGAAGATTGCTGAGATTACCAAGCTCTGGTGGCAATACCCCAGTCAATTGGTTCTGAGCTAAATTCAACAATGCCAAATTCCGGCATGAACCCAATCCAGCTGGTATCGAACCTGTGAAGCTATTGTGTTCCAGCTCTATGTACATCAAATTTTGAACTGTTGCAAAAGTATCTGAAGGAATACTTCCGTTCAGCATATTGCCCCCTAATCTCAACCTCACCAAGTTGGGAGAAAATTTTGCAGGTAATGGTCCAACTAACATATTATAGGACAAATCTACAACCTGCAACTTTGATGAGATAAAAGGTCTGATGGAATGGACCCAGACAATTTATTTATAACTAAGATCCAAAAACGTTAGAAATTTTGTAATCCCATGAGGAACAACACCCGTGAAATTGTTTTTGATATGCTGCAAATCTTGCAAGGGTTGTGATGTTCGTGAGTGCTCTTGGAATTTCCCCACTGAGGAATTAGAATCAAAGAATCAAAGTAATTTAAATTTAGATAGCTTTCCAGATAGCTTGCTAGGAATAGACCCTGAAAGCTTATTTTCTTTAAGATCAATCACTGTCAAATTTTCATAACTCAATATTTCATCAGGGATTGTTTCAAAATTATTGGCAGAAAGCAGAAGCTGTTCCAAAACCATGGACCAGGTTGGTAGGAAAGAGACCCACTGAATGAATTGTCACCAAGATTCAAATTTTTTAGGCTAACCAATCCATATAACTCTAAACGAATGCTTCCTTCCAAGGCATTGAAGGACATATCCAGGGATTCCAATCCATCAAAACCACGAAAAGTAGGTAAAGTACCTTTTAACGCGTTTCTGCTAAAATTCAGCAGCTTTAACCCCACATTCTTTCCACATTCAGTGATGAACCCATCTGGGATCTGGATAGAGATCAGATGGTTATTGGAGACATCAAGATGCTCCAAAGTTTCAATTTGGCAGAGAACAGGCAGAAATTCAGAAGAATTGAGAGATAACCCAGATAGAGTAATGTTGATTACAGAGGGATTGCCAGGGTCGCAAGTGACTCCCCTCCATGTACATGGATTTGGGTCTATGCTGCTATCCACAAATCCACAAGATCAGAGACATCAAGAAGTTGGGAGAGAGTAATCATGGTTTTTGTTTGGTTTTGAGATAGCAGAGACAGTACCATGGGACAGAACCAAAAGAAGAGAGAAATACAAAGGAAAGAGGTGGTGTACTCATACCTGCCCATGTTTTCAGCAGTGAAAGCTAGTGAATTGTGATTATCCTTCACTCCTGTACTATAATGTATCTATATCTCTGATATGTATATATTTTATTGTGGATTCAGGTGGAAGAGAACATAGAGGAGAGAACAAGAAAAGAGAATAATAAAGCAAGAATAAAAATGTGTGCAGGAGATTTTGGGTTTTGGGATTTTGTTTTTGGGTTGAAGGAAGTTTTGGTGGAAAGAGGGGAAGAAGTGGCGAGTGATGGGAGTGGAGTTGACTGAGTTTACAGGTCTGCCACTGCACATGGCATTCAGACAAGTGTTCTCTTTGCTTTTCTGTTCTTTTTTAGTATTTTGGTGGACTTTGACTCTGAACACTGACATGCTGGCCACACCATTTGGTCCATTTTCTGGGACCCCACCAACTGGGCTCCGCTGAAATGTGCTGCTCATTATTCAAACACGCGTAGAGAAATATGACTCAGTGTGAGGTTATCGTAAGCGTGGTCCATGGGCAAAACTCAACAAATAAATAGATATTATATATTGAGTAAATTAATGTGGAAACTTCTGATATAGTAGAAGTGTAGAACACGTATACATTTAGTAATATAAAATATTTTTGTTTGAATTAAATACTGTTGATATAGTACTTATTTTATTGTTATTTGTAATATGAAATTTTAAACATTATTTTTTGCTGCACAGTAAATCTTTGTTGGGAAAGAGGTGCGTTGACGGGTTGACCCTGAGTCAACATTTATCATTTTGGTAATTTTCTTCTCTTATTTAATGTATTTAATACATACAGTCTAGTCGAATGGACAGAAAATTTTTATCGTACTAAAAAAATTTGGCGGAATTACGCGTTGGGTCGGCTGTTATCAAGTTATTCATAGCTGATGTGAAGCTCTTGTCGGCATTCAGATCTCGTCGTCAGTGTATGTAATTTTTACAAATAGAATCAGAATATTATTGGTTAATATTATATTTGAAATTAGTTAATTGAGCTTATTGTTTGGTTAATAAGTTACTAAATAACTAAGGCGGAAAAATACATGTTTTATGTTTCATCCATTATTTTCTTATCATCTATGTCTCTTCTTTTATCCTCTTCATTTCTATTTTGTTTGTTTGGCATTCAAATTTTGACACCGACGTTTGTACATTTAATCCTTATTGACAGAGTTAGAATATTATTGGTTAACCTTCTAATTGAAATTAGTTAATTTGATATAGTATTTGGTTAATATATTATTGACTAACAGAGATAGGAAATGCATAATTTCTTTTATATTTCATTCATTATTTCGTTATCATATGTGCATCTTCTTCTTGTCCTTCCCCGTTTCTGATTAGTCTATTCGGCAGTCAAATTCCGCTGTTGGACACTGTATATTTAACTATTATTAATATAGTCAGAATATCATTAATTAACCTTACAGTTGGAATTAATTAATTTAAAATAGTATTTGATTAATGGGTTGCTAACTAATAGAGGTGGGGAAATGCACAATTTTCCTTGTGTTTGACCCATTATTCCTTGTCATCCACGTATCGTCGTCTTGCTTCTCGTTTATACTTATCTGCTCGGCATTTAGATCTTATCACGAGCATTTATACATTTAACTATCATTGACAGAGTTAGAATATTATTAGTTAACTTTATACTTAAAATTAATTAATATTACATAGTATTTAATTAATGAGTTATTAATCATAATGAAATTCATTTTTAGCCTCCTCTATATCCTTAACGATGAAGATAGGAACGGGGAGGTTTGAATGCCAATAGGAAAAGGGGATAATATAAGCAGAAAGAGAAAATGAGACATAATCAAGCGGAATAAGAAAAAAAATGAAAGATAAAATGGCATTAAATAAAATCAAGGTTAATTTTGTCTATTCACTCAATATTTTTCAACTCGTATGGATTAGAATGAAATAAATGTTGGATAGGACCTAATGTGTAGTTACCTTATGACCCTCCGACCCCAAGTGTCATTCTCCCAAAATATTTCTCGCGACGAGTACAACACCTTTTTCTTTTAATATGGTTTCCTACATAATCCTTTCGATTTCTTTTAAGGCAAGGTTCCTCTAGTCTCATTCTCATTCATACAATTGAGACCAGTTATTCTCTTTTCACATGCACACATCTTTTTTCTCTTCCCATTATATACACTTTTTGTCATCCACTGATACAACTATCTCACGTCAGTTAAGCTAACAGATACAACTAACTCTTTGCAAGCTAAGCTACTTAACAGTTTTGATTATTACAATTACAGCCAATCTATTAACTATTCATATCAATTTCTTATAATCTTAATTATGCTTATATGGGTAAATAACAATGTTTTAAAAACTAGATTGGTTCTTAAATTGATAAAAAAATCAAGATTTTAAAGTCGAACTACAAGTTTTGTACATACCTATATGTTCTATAAATATATGACATTATATAAAAAAGTTAGTATGACTTATATATATTAAGTATATAAGTAAAACCAATAAATCATAGAAAACAAACAAGATTTAAAATGAATGAAGTTATAGTTTAGGTATTAATTAAGACAACTTTAAAATTCATAAATTATTTGTAAATGATTCAATGTTTAGAGAGTTATATGCTCTTCTTTTTATTCTTTAAAATAATTAAATTAAACATAAATAAATATTTTTTTATTTTTTATTTTTTATTTTTATTTTTTAGACAAAATTTGTGTGCTGACATTAGACGTAAGATGTTAATTTGTGTACCAAACAACTAGTAAATATTGATTCAGCCACGTAACCTTCACATACATTTGGCGACATGAGTCACATCATAGAAATAGGTCATGTATATCGTAGATAAAATGGGTGAACTACAGCCCCCAAAAGAAAAAAAGGTGAACCAATGTGAGGCGTCTATTAAAATATAAAAAATTGTAGGACTTCAAATATATTTGATACACTGAATTTATTTTTGCATAATAGAAATGAAAATAAAACTTGAAAGGTAATGTCCTTTTCTAAATGGAATTAATTTTTAACGGCATACCAAAGAAAGAATCAAGTGTTCATTTTATATAAAAATGAAGGGATGAAATAGTTCATTTTTAAAATAGAGATTCAATCATTTAGTTTGCTAAAATAAAATTAACAAAATTATAATTAAGCCAAAGTTTTACAAATCTAGTGATGAGTGAAATGATAATTTGTGTACACACTATTTTAATAAATAAATGGCAAAAGGGGTACTTTACTCCCTTAACTTATTTTTTGTTTTTATGTTGGTTCTAAATATTTTTTTCATTTTGATTTGGTCCTTTAACTATAAAACGTTAGGTAAAAGCATCCAAAATCTCACTTTCGTCACACCAACTAACTAAACTTTCTTATCTAGCATTTAATGGTGTTTATGTGGCTTAATACATCATTAAATTATATTTTTTTTATTGAAACGTCGTTGTTTGGAGGGTCATTGAATTTTATTACCGTTGCTTTTCCTCCTCCCCATTTCATCTTCTTTCTCATACACTAAGGTTTATGCAAGTTCAAAGGATGGATTTGCAAAGCTCATTAATGAGTGTAGGTTATTTCAGATACTATGGGGTCAGAGTCATTGTTCGTACTGCTAGAACTGATGTTAATATAGGGGGATAATTTTGGGGTTGTAAGAACTTCCTTCTAATGAATCATTTTTCTCATATTTAGTTTCTAGTTTTTGACACGATAAAGCAAGTTTATTAATTTTATTTTTTTCTAACAGTAAGGTGCAAGCTGTGGTTATTTTCATTGGTATGATGAAGACGTTGTTAATGAAAAGCATTTGATCATTTGGAGACAAAAGAAACGAATTATGAAGTTGCAAAGAGATGTCAAATCATTCAAAAGATGAAATAGGATTTTGGCCTGCCTAACACTAATTTCCCTAGCAATGATTGTATTTTTGTGTACATTTGGTTTAATAATTGTACTTGTATTAGACTTGCAGTGTTGTAAATGCATTGCTATAAATTGCTATGGTTTTTTGTTCTATAAATAGCCATATCATTTTTATGTTTGCAATGTAATCCAATGTTGTAAATGGCCATTTCATTTTGAAGGATATATGAATGATAATTACTCTATTTCTATGTTATGAGTATTGTTCTATAGTAGCAAATAACAAATTCCCACTATAACAAATAGTAATATGAAGAGTAATCTCAAATGATAGCAATATAATGGCTATCTTGCATTCAATGAAAAAAAGTCTTTGAGCAAACTGATTATGAAGCTCAACAGTAACATACCCTATCACCAATAGAAACCCCAAAATGTACCCTCCCTTTACATAGAAAATAATTGATGTAATGTACCCCACATTTACCCTATTTATAATGATAGAACGAGACTCATAAAATATAATATACCTATAAATTGATAACAATCTTCTATAGCAATCGAAGGAAACAAGTGAATCATCTACCAATCTTTCATGGCAACACTTTAATTTTTCCTCCTCCTTTGACTCTCTACGCTTGCACATTTTCCCGCTCTCCCTAAACCTAACTCTTCCAAGTCCTTTCAATGTGTTCATCATTGTCTCAATTGGCTTAGTACAATATACACCAACAACGTCGTTTTGATGTTTTTAATGGTGGATTAAGTCACATAAGCACGTTAGACGCTAGATTGGAAAGTTTCATTAGTTGGTGAGATGGAAGTGAGATTTTGAATATTTTTACTTAACGTTTTATAGTTAAGGAACCAAAATAAAAGAAAAAAAAAAGATATGAGACCAAAATGAAAACAATAAATAAGTTGAGAGACAAAAGTACCCTTTTTGTCTAAATAAATTAGGTATTTTTTTTATTAATTGAAATTAATTAACTAGCATGTATTGAAAAAAGATATTTTTGTTCAAGTAATAAAATAATGGTTATATATTTTTTAAAATTCATAAATATTTATTAAATTTAAAAACAACAATTAAGGTAAGTTGGTAAAAAGAAAAATATCTTTATGAAAATGTTCCTAAATTCATATAGGGAGGTTTTGATACCACATATAAGCATAAATTATATACCATATAAATTAAATACCCATAAGGGTGAGGCTTAGGTAAGCAAACTGGAGTTTTAATAAGATGAACTTTATCTATAATATTAGAAGTTCAAATTTTATTAGAGAACACTTTTTTGGGAAGAACAACATCAGTAATCCAAAGGGGTTATAGCTCGTAAAAAAAAAAAAAACCATATATGAATTTACGACACCTACCAATATGTCAAAACCCTAACATTGCACTCCCATCACATGCTTGGAGGGTTAGGCTTATACTAACAATTGCTTAACACATTGGTCCAACAAAGAGTGAGAGACCCGAAACAATTGATCACTAACTTAAAGCCTCTATTTATCTCTCTTATGAATCGACCATCAACTTGTTTTTTTATCAAAACATGAAATAATATCAATTAATGGAAGCCCACAATAGAAAAATATTCCAACACTATTAACTATTAAAAATACAATTTTCAATTCCTAAAAAGATTTAATTTGGATCTATTATCAGTATAAAGTATTTTTATATTATTATCCAATCACATGTTGTCATATCATTAAAAATATTTTTAACTTTGTAGGTAGTTGCCATATTATTAAACTTATTTAATGATTTGACAAAACATAATTAAATAATATTATAAAATTTTTTATACTAATAGTGAATCGAAATTAAATCTTACTAAAATTGCAATTCCTATCAAGATAACATTTTCTCACTTTACCATAGAATACTTTTTTTATGATGGTTATTCATATAGAGAGTAATTATTTAAAGAGTAAGTTTTAGTTGAAAATAAAATTAAACCAATTTAAAATATAATTTGTAAAATAGCGTTAAACAATAATTCTTCCGTATTTATTCTTCTATGTTTATTTACGATTTTTTGGGCCTTTTAACGGTCTAGTCTCTCCTTCTTTTTATTTTTAATTTATAAATTTTAGTACATGACCACGGATGACGAGAAGGAGAGAGACATCATCTAACATGGAGGATATAGGACACCTCTTTCAGATTTTATAGTTTTTTTTTTTTGGGGACCAAATTTATAAGTAAGGGAGGTTTTATTTTATTTTTTTCTTTTAGATAAAGTTCAATGGCACTTATGACTATAATTGACACATCATTTTTAGAGTCTTTTGACAAGTGTTTTATCTAATGTTTGAACTTTAATCTTCTCTATGAAAGGACAATTCATTTATCACTATACTTAATATTTAATTTTTAGATTCTTCTCTGCTCTAAATATGTAATAGTTTTTTTTTTCTTGGTCTAAAGAAAAGGTTTATGAGGAGATGAAACTATCCTATTTTAAGATTGGGCTATGTTGCAAGTATCAACCTGAACTTATGGTAGCACTTTCAACAAGCCATAGCTTTATTTCTCATACAAATGCAAAGAGAAAAAGGTGTTTGTGTGTGAAAAAATTCGTTTATATTTTAAAAGTAATAATAATACATCAATACAATCAGGGGTACAATTAAAATAAAATGATTAAGGGACAAAATACAAATTTTAACAATGCTAAACTTGTATTTTATAAAAAAAAAACTAAAACTAAAACTATTATAACATATTTGGAAGAGATTCATTTTTAAGAAATAATTATTTTTTAAAATTTTTTTTTAAAAATTTTAATTATAAATTATTTTGACTATAAAATAAATTAATTCAAATACACAGAACGTGTGTTTAGAAATTTTTAGAAAATTGGAGGGCCATCCCCCTCGGCCTACAAGTGGTTCCGTCCAAACATAATACATAGCGTAAAAATTTAATTTGTACCGTTAAATTAATAGTATGTCTCCATAAAAATTTTAGTTTGCATGTGTTCTATGGAAAGTATCGCCATTGGTGTTGCAGGGATGAAAGAACATCTTTCCATTTGAAATTTTAAACCCAAAACTGAAAACTCCCACTATGAAAGAAGATAAGTTCTAACGGCGTTTAGTATGCAAGAATAGGTATAAAATGGAATGGAATGAGTATAAAATAGGTCATTCTTGCATTTGTAGCAAAAAGTAGCTTGAAAAATATGGAATCCACTTCACAAAATTATGAATGGAACATAAAATCTATTCTCTCTCAACGAAGTAGGATTGAAATTTCACATTTTATGGAATGGATATTTTTTTTTGTTTATCATATCCTTATTAATTTTACAGAATTACATGTATTATCCATCTTAAATTTAAAACAAAGATTTAACATAGCAAGTAACTCTCTTATTTCTTGTATTATAAACTTATATAAATAGTAATGTAATTATAGCAAATTATATGTGAACAATAATATTAAAAACTTTTTGTTATATTTTTGCAATTGTATCAAAATTTTTATAAAAATAAATTAATGAAACATAATTATTATTTAAATTATCACAAGAAAGACATTCAAACTTTCTATATAAGGAACATTTATGTCATTTTGTATCAATTTTGATTACATTCCACATCGATTCTATATACTAAACAATTGAATAGTTTGAAAAGCTATTTCTATCTAAAAAATATCAAATTATGGATTACAAATAATTATTTAATTCTATTCCATTTTATTTCATTATCATTCTATTTTGATTTTTTAAAATTATCATTTTATATATCAAAAGTTATATAAGAGAGCAGAGAATAAAAAATACCTTAAAAAACATACACAAACACTTTTGGATCATCTTCAGAGAAAAGCCATATGTGAAGGTTGAGTGAGACACAAGCACCTTCAAATCTACTATAGAAAATGGTAAATCTAAAATAATTTATTGATAAAATGAAACGTAATATTTAGTATACAAAATGATGATTCCATAAAATTGAAATGAAATATGAATGGAATGAAATGTATTAGAATTGAATGATCATTCTTAATCCACAATTTGATAACTTTTAGAATAGAATATCTTTCCAAGCCACTCCATTATTTGATACATAGAATCATTGTGGAATAGAATCAAAATTAATATAAATGATATAAATATTTCTTATAAGAAAAAATCTTCTAAACATTAATAATATTGTTTAAATTTAATTTTTTTTATAATTTGATTAGAATAAATTTTGTCATTTTAAAAAATAATATTTATCACATCAAGTAAATATTTTACATTTATTTTTATATATAAATAAGTTTTTAAATTAAAAATAGCTCATATACTCGTGATTAAAAATTATATTGATAAACTAAAATATTATCAAAGTTGATAAGTAATCAAATACATAAATTTGAACATAAAAAAAATTACATCATAAACTGAAATGTAAAAAAGAAAACATTTTATTATCAAAAAAATATAAAAAGGACAATAGGTGCAATTTTATAAAAATTTTCAAGGGTATATTATGAATAAATAAGTTATTTCATGGAGTATGGAATCTCAATCTCATCTCTCTAGGAGGAAATGAATTCCATGTTTCATTCCTAATTTTATGAAATGGGCCATGGAATGAAATGATTTCTTTTGTAAACAAATATAAGAATGCTCCATTTCATGGAATAAGAATGGAATAAAATCATTAATCTTGCATACTAAATGCCACTTACGACAAAGAAGGAGGGTAGCAGATGAAAAAGAGAGGAGACAACGCCAATTAATAAGGCATTGAGTTGTTGTTTATCAGTGTTTTGAAGATCAAACTCTACTTTAAACCGATAAGAAAAGAGGTTTAAGATTTTGAGAATTGAACCAGGATTTATATAGATACTTGTATAAAAAAAAATACATATATATGTGAGGTGTGTAAGTAAAATCATGAAAAAAAATATTGAAATATATATCTAATATGATCAAAGTAATTCATGACACAAAGTAAATCAACACATTACAGAAATATATAAAATATATCTTACAATATATAAATATTGAGTAATACTATACTATTAGAAAAAGTAATTAGAATTTTTTTGATAAAATTCAGCCAAAAAAAAATAAGATTGTTAGATGAAATTAAGAGGTAGAAACCACTTACCAATTTAAAAGTTAAAAAACATATCAAATCATTTTGTTAAAAATTTTGGTTATATAATATTTTCTATAATTATTTGTTACAATAAATATTTCTAAATATATATCTGAATATGAAAACGAAATATAGAATATACTAAATAATCTGAGCACATTAGCTGATAAGTACTAATAATTTTGTGGTAGAATTCTAAGCTTTCACAATTGAACAATCGCTAGAATGCAAGGTTGTATTATTTGTACAACCCTAGATTAGATTCTTGTCCGCGCAATTGTTGCATTTTACGCTCAACAAATGAAACCGGTTCAACCAATCAAATAGTGACTGGTTCACCCGGTTTACTATCAATCGGTTCATCAATTTGAAGGTTGGTTGTCAGCATACCAATTTTGGAGACTTGACTAGGTTGTCTCTAAAGGACCGATTTCCAATTCCATCGTCGGTTCGGTTCAGTTTAGTTTTAAAAAATCTATGATATTTATATAAATTGTGTATTACATCCCTTGTGCTGCTAAATAGGCTCTGAAAAAGTAGGATAAGAATTAAGAGGGAACAAAAAAAAAATGTGGATGGATATATTCTTTTTTTAGTAAAAGATAATTTATGTTAAACTGTAATCCCAATTGTTAATAGTTAAAATTAATATTTCTGACACTTCAGCAAAGAAGTCTCCACCAATAATAGAGAGTCATGTTCAAATCACCTTGCTAGCAAATGCTAGCACCCTAAAAACAAAAACATTTAGTTAAATGTGGGAACAGAACAAGAGACCACTTCCTTTTGGAGACTTAACTTCTTTTTTATTCTACAGTAAAAATATCATTATGACATGTTTTGGTCAATTCAAATCAAGTCTCTCATCGTGCAATATTTACGGCGTATCTCCACGTCAACTTGGTACATTCTTTTAAAATTAATTAATTTCTTTAAGTGCTAGCTCATGATTCAAAATTTTAAAATATTAACATTGTCTTAATTTATCATTTTCTTTCATTTTTATTTAAGTAATAATAGTTAAAAAGATTTTAATTTTTTTTGAATAATTATGTATTTCTTAATTCAGCTTATGTATTTTATTTTTGTTTAAAAGAAAAAAACAGTTGAAATAAATAATTAATTCTTATAATTTTACTAAATTTAAATTGTAGTCTCTATAATTTTTTTCTTTAGATATAAATCTTTATAATTTTATTTATTTAGATTTTGATCTGTTTATAAGGATTAATTTTTTATGAAAAATAGAGAACAATACCTTAATGAATAGAAACTATAGAGATTAAAACTCAAATGAATAAAAAATATAAAGAGCGATATCTTAATGGTAAGAATTAAAATCTAAATGAATAAAATTTTTAGATTCAATATAAAAAAAATTATAAGAATTAAAATTCAAATCAAATAAAATTATAAACACTAACTATTTATTTTAACCTTAAAAATATTCGAATAATTATGCTACAAACAAGAAACTGTAAAATTTGGTTTTTTTGGTTGTTGTAAAACGAGCACTTTCACATATATGTTTCTAAAAGATCAGTTACAAATAATATATAATGACCTTCCTGGTCAGAGAGCCCCAGAACCAGAAAACAATGTGCACATTGAAAACATAACAAAAGAACAGAGCAGAAAAGAGGAAAAAGGATGAAAAAGAAATAACAAAAGCAAGACAGAAAGAGATGGATGTTCCCTTCTTTGCTGTTCTTGGGGCACTGTTGGGTGTCGCATTGTCCTTATTTATGAGATCTTTATTTCCAGTTGATTCAACTTTAACATAAGGAACAAATTTTGGAATGACACCAGACAGCTGATTGTTAGAAAGTAACAACTGTGTCAAAGCTATCATTTTAGTCAGAGCATCGGGAATTTCACCAGAAAAGTTGTTATTTGAGAGATCCAAGACTTCCAGGCTATTCAAAAGACCAAGACTGGTAGGAATAGGTCCTCTAAAGAGGTTGCTACTAAGATTCAAGGAAATCTGTAGACTCAGTGGCATCATTGGAATTACACCACTTAGTTGGTTTTCCCCAAGTTGGAGTTCCATAAGATGTGACAAGTTGCTAGTGGATGTGGGTATGGAACCATTGAGATTGTTTCGTTGCAAGTTCAGGAAGGCAAGGTTTCTCAAGCTTGATATCATTGGTGGAATTTGTCCATCCAGAGAATTCCAGCTCAAATTCAGTATTGACAACCTCTGTAGTTGGGCAATTTGAATTGGGATTGCGCCATTAAGCTTGTTCATTTGAAGCTTTAAGACTTGAAGATTGCGGAGATTACCAAGCTCTGGTGGCAATACCCCAGCCAATTGGTTCTGAGCTAAATTCAACAATGCCAAATTCCGGCATGAACCCAATCCAGCTGGTATCGAACCTGTGAAGCTATTGTGTTCCAGCTCTATGTACATCAAATTTTGAACTGTTGCAAAAGTATCTGAAGGAATACTTCCGTTCAGCATGTTGCCCCCTAATCTCAACTTCACCAAGTTGGGAGAAAATTTTGCAGGTAATGGCCCAACTAACATATTATAGGACAAATCTACAACCTGCAACTTTGATGGAGATAAAAGGTCTGATGGAATGGACCCAAGACAATTTATTATTAACTAAGATCCAAAAACGTTAGAAATTTTGTAATCCCATGAGGAACAACACCCGTGAAATTGTTTTGATTATGCTGCAAATCTTGCAAGGGTTGTGATGTTCGTGAGTGCTCTTGGAATTTCCCCACTGAGGTTATTAGAGGAAAGAATCAAAATTTCCAATTTGGATAGCTTTCCAATATTGCTAGGAATAGACCCTGAAAGCTTATTTTCTTTAAGATCAATCACTGTCAAATTTTCATAACTCAATATTTCATCAGGGATTGTTTCTTGAAAATTATTGGCAGAAAGCAGAAGCTGTTCCAAAACCATGGACTTTCCCAGGTTGGTAGGAAGAGACCCACTGAATGAATTGTCACCTAAGATTCAAATTTTTTAGGCTAACCAATCCATATAACTCTAAACGAATGCTTCCTTCCAAGGCATTGAAGGACATATCCAGGGATTCCAATCCATCAAAACCACGAAAAGTAGGTAAAGTACCTTTTAACGCGTTTCTGCTAAAATTCAGCAGCTTTAACCCCACATTCTTTCCACATTCAGTGATGAACCCATCTGGGATAGAGATCAGATGGTTATTGGAGACATCAAGATGCTCCAAAGTTTCAATTTGGCAAAGAACAGGCAGAAATTCAGAAGAATTGAGAGATAACCCAGATAGAGTAATGTTGATTACAGAGGAATTGCCAGGGTCGCAAGTGACTCCCCTCCATGTACATGGATTTGGGTCTATGCTGATATTCCACAAATCAGAGACATCAAGAAGTTGGGAGAGAGTGATCATGTTTTTTGTTTGGTTTTGAGATAGCAGAGACAGTACCATGGGACAGAACCAAAAGAAGAGAGAAATACAAAGGAAAGAGGTGGTGTACTCATACCTGCCCATGTTTTCAGCAGTGAAAGCTAGTGAATTGTGATTATCCTTCACTCCTGTACTATAATGTATCTATATCTCTGATATGTATATATTTTATTGTGGATTCAGGTGGAAGAGAACATAGAGGAGAGAAACAAGAAAGAGAATAATAAAGCAAGAATAAAAATGTGTGCAGGAGATTTTGGGTTTTGGGATTTTGTTTTTGGGTTGAAGGAAATTTTGGGGGAAAGAGGGGAAGAAGCGGTCAGTGTTGGGAGTGGAGTTGACTGAGATTGCGGGTCTGCCACTGCACGTGGACTGGAGTGGCATTCAGACAAGTGTTCTCTTTGCTTTTCTGTTCCTTTTAGTATTTTGTTGGATTTTCACTCTGAACACTGACATGCTTGCCGCACCATTTGGTCCATTTTCTGGGACCCTACCAAGTGAGCTTCGCTGAAATGTGCTGCTCATTATTCAAACACGCGTAGAGAAATATGACTCAGTGTGAGGTTATCGTAAGCGTGGTCCATGGGCAAAACTCAACAAATAAATAGATATTATATATTGAGTAAATTAATGTCGAAACTTCTGATATAGTTGAAGTGTAGAACACGTATACATTTAGTAATATAAAATATTTTTGTTTGAATTAAATACTGTTGATATAGTACTTATTTTATTATTATTTGTAATTATGAAAATTTAAATATTATTTTTGCTGCACAGTAAATCTTTGTTGGATAGAGGTGCGTTGACGGGTTGACCCTGAGTCAACATTTATCATTTTGGTAATTTTCTTCTCTTATTTAATGTATTCAATAAATACAGTCTAGTTGAACGGCCAGAAAATTTTTATCGTACTAAAAAATTTGGCAGAATTACGCTTTGGGTCGTCAGTGTATATAATTTTTACAAATAGAATCAGAATATTATTGGTTAACATTATACTTGAAATTAGTTAATTGAGTTTACTGTTTGGTTAATGGGTTATTAAATAATTAAGGCAGAAAAATACATATTTTTCATTATGTTTCGTCCATTATTTTTTTGTCGTTTATGTCTCTTCTCTTGTTCTCTCTATTTTTACTTAGTTTATTTAGCATTCAAATTCTGTCACTGACGTTTGTACATTTAATCCTTATTGATAGAGTTAGAATATTATTAGTTAATCTTTTAATTGGAATTAGTTAATTTGATATAGTATTTGATTAATATGTTACTAACTAATAGAGATAGAAAATGCATAATTTTCTTTATATTTCATCCATTATTTCCTTATCATATGTGCATCTTCTTCTTGTCTCTCCCTATTTTTGCTTGATTTGCTTGGCATTCAAAAATCCCGTTGTCGGCATCTATACATTTAACTATTACTAACATAGTCAAACTATCATTGGTTAACCTTACACTTAATGGTGTTTGGTTAATGGGTTTCTAACCAATAGAGGTGCGAAAATGCACAATTTTACTTGTGTTTGACCCATTATTCCTTGTCATCCACGTCTTGTCCTCTTGCTTCTCGTTTATACTTAGTCTACTCGGCATTTAGATCCTATGATGAGCATTTGTATATTTAACTGTTATTGACAAAGTCAGAATATTTTTAGTTAACTTTATACTTAAAATTAATTAATATTACATAGTATGTGATTAATGGGTTATTAATCATAATGGAATTCATTTTTAGCCGCCTCTGAAAAAGAAAAAAATCTCTATGAAAAAGTTCCTAAATTCATATAGGGAGGCTTTGATACCACTTATAAGCAAAAATTATATACCATATAAATTAAATACCCATAAGGGTGAGGCTTAGGTAAGTAAGTTGGAGTTTTAATAAGATGAATTTTATCTATAATATCATGAGTTTAAATTTTATTAAAAAATATTTTTTTGGGAAGAGCAACGTTAGTAATCCAAAGGTTAACGCTCATAAAAAACAAAAAAAAATACCATATATGAATTTACAACACCTACCAATATGTCAAAACCCTAACATTGCACTCCCATCACATGCTTGGAGGGTTAGGCTTATACTAACAATTGCCTAACACATTGGTCTAACAAAGAGTAAGAGACCCAAACAATTGATCACTAATTTAAAGCCTCTAATTATCTTTCTTATGAATCGACCATCAACTTGTTTTTTTATCAAAACATGAAATAATATCAATTAATGGAAGCCCGCAATAGAAAAATATTCCAATGCTATTAACTATTAAAAATATAATTTTTAATTTTTTAAAAAATTTAATTTAGATTTACTGTCAGTATAAAGTATTTTTATATTATTATTCAATTACATGTTGTCATATCATTAAAAATATTTTTGACTTTGTAAGTAGTTATCATATTGTTAAACTTATTTAATGATTTGATAACACATAATTGAATGATATTATAAAACTTTTTATACTAATAGTGAATCAAAATTAAATTTTACTAAAATTGCAATTTTTATCGATATAACTTTTTCTCACTTTACCATAGAATAGTTTTTTTATGATGGTTATTCATATAGAGAATAATTATTTAAAGAGTAAGTTTTAGTTGAAAATAAAAGTAAACCAAGTTAAAATATAATCTGTAAAATAGCATTAAACAATAATTCTTCCGTATTTATTCTTCTATGTTTATTTACGATTTTTTGGGCCTTTTAACGGTCTAGTCTCTCCTTTTTATTTTTAATTTATAAGTTTTAGTACATGACAACGGATGACGAGAAGGAGAGAGACATCACCTAACACGAAGGATATAAGACAGCTCTTTCAGATTTTATAGTTTTTTTTTTTTGGGACCAAATTTATAAGTAAGGGAGGTTTTATTTTATTTTTTATTTTTAGATAAAGTTCAATGGCACTTATGACTATAATTGACACATCATTTTTAGAGTCTTCTAACGAGTATTTTTTTTAATGTTTGAACTTTAATATTTTCTCTGAAAAGACAACTCGTTTATTATTGTATCTAATACTTAGTTTTTAGACTCTTCTCTACTCTAAATATGTAATAGGTTTTTTTTTTCGTTTAAAGAAAATGTTTATGAGTAGATAAGACTATCATATTATAAGATTAGGCTATGATACAAGTATCAATCAGAACTTATGGTAGTACTTACACTAAGCAATAGCTTTATTTCTCATATAAATGCAAAGAGATAAAAGTGTTTGTGTGAAAAAATTCGTATATATTTTAATAGTAATAATAATACATCAATACAATCAGGGGTACAATTAAAATAAAATGATTAAGGGCAGAATACAAATTTTAACAATGCTAAAGTTGTATTTTATATAAAAAAAACTAAAACTAAAACTACTATAGCATATTTGAGAGATTAATTTTTAAGAAATAAATATTTTTTAAAAACTCTTTTCAAAATTTTTAATTATAAATTATTTTAATTATAAAATAAATTAATTTAAATACATATAAAGTGTGTTTAGAATTTTTTAAAAAATTGGAGGGCCATCGACCCGTCAGCCTACAAGTGGTTCCGTCCCAAACATAACACATAGCGTAAAAATTTAATTTGTACCGTTAAATTAATAGTGTGTCTCCACAAAAATTTCAGTTTGCATGTGTCCTATGGAAAGTATCACCATTGGTGTTGCAGCGATGAAAGAACATCTTTCCATTTGAAATTTTAATCCCAAAACTGAAAACTCCTGCAATGAAAGAAGATAAGTTCTAACGTGATATTTGTTATGTTAAAATGGGTATAAAATAGAATGGAATGAGTATAAAATAGGTCATTCTTGCATTTGTTAGCAAAAAGTAGCTTGAAAAATATGGAATTCACTTCACAAAATTATAAATGGAGCATGATATCTATTCTCTTTCAAAGAAGTTGGATTGAAATTTCACATTTTATGGAATGGGCATTTTCTTTTGTTTATCATATCCTTATTAATTTTACAGAATTACATGTATTATCTATCTTAAGTTTAAAACAAAGATTTAACACAGCAAGTAACTCTATTATTTCTTGTATTTTAAACTTATGTAAATAGTCATGTAATTATAGCAAATTATATGTGAACACTAATATTAATAACTTTTTGTTATATTTTTACAATTATATCCAACTTTTTATAAAAATAAAAAATTTAATGAAACATAATTATTATTTAAAATCTCACAAAAAAGACATTAAAACTTTCTATATAAGGAACATTTATGTCATTTTGTATCAATTTTGATTACATTTCACATCGATTCTATATACTAAACAATTGAATAGTTTAAAAAGGTATTTCATTCTAAAAATATCAAATTTTAGATTACGAATGATCATTTAATTTCATTTTATTTTATTTTATTATCATCCCATTTTAATTTTTTAAAATGATCATTTCATGTACCAAACGTCATATAAGAGAGCAGAGAATAAAAATACCTTAAAAAACATACACAAACACTTTTGGATCATCCTCAAAAAAGCCATATATGAAGGTTGAGTGAGACACAAGCACCTTCAAATCTACTATAGAAAATGGTAAATCTAAAATATTTTATTGATAAAATGTAACGTAATATTTTATATATAAAATAATAATTTTATAAAATTGAAATGAAATAGGAATGGAATAGAATGGATTAGAATGGAATGATCATTCTTAATCCACAGTTTGATAGCTTTTAGAATAGAATATCTTTCCAAATTACTCTACTATTTTAATACATAGAATCATTATGGAATGGAATCAAAATTAATATAAATGATATAAATACTTCTTATAAGAAAAAATCTTCTAAACATTAACAATATTGTTTAAATTTAATTTTTTTTTATAATTTGATTAGAATAAATTTTGTCATTTTAAAAAATAATATTATCATATCAAGTAAATATTTTATATTTATTTTTATATATAAATAAGTTTTTAAATTAAAAATAACTCATCTACGTCGAAATTAAAAATTATATTGATAAACTAAAATATTATCAAAGTTGATAAGTAATCAAATACATAAAATTTGAATATAAAAAAATTACATCATAAACTGAAATGTAAGAAAAAAAATATTTTATTATCAAAAAAATATAAAAAGGACAATAGATGTAATTTTATAAAATTTTTAAAGATATATTAAGAATAAATAATTTTAATTCCATTTCATAAAGCATGGAATCTCAATCCCATTTCTCTAGAGGAAATGAATTATATACTTCATTCTTGATTTTATGAATAGGGCATGGAATGAAATGATTTTTTTTGTAAATAAATATAAGAATGATCCATTCCATAAAATGAGAATGGAATTGAATCACCAATCCTGTATGCCAAACGTCACGTAAGACAAAGAAAGAGGGTAGCAAATGAAAGAGAGAGGAGACAATGCCAATTAATAAGGCATTGAGTTGTTATTTATCAGTGTTTTGAAAATCAAACTCTATTTTGAATCGATAAGAAAAGAGGTTTAAGATTTTGATAATTGAATTGGAATTTATATAGATACTTGTATAAAAAAAAACATATATATGTTAGGTGTGTAAGTAAAATCATGACAAAAAAATATTGAAATATATATCTAATATGATCAAAGTAATTCATGACACAAAGTAAATCAACACATTACATAAATATACAAAATATATCTTACAATATATAAATATTGAGTAATACTATACTATTGGAAAAAATAATTAGAATTTTTTTATAAAATTCAGACAAAATAAAATAAGATTGTTAGATGAAATTAAGAGGTAGAAATCACTCACCAATCTAAAACTTAAAAAACATGTCAAATCATTATGTCAAAAATTATGGTTATATAATATTTTCTATAAATATTTGTTACACTAAATATTTCTAAATATATATCTGAATATGAAAGTGAAATATAGAATATACTAAATAATCTGAGCACATTAACTAATAAGTACTAATCATTTTGTGGTCGAATTATGAGCTTTCACAATTGAACAATCGCAAGAATGCAAGGTTGTATTATTGTACAACCCTAGATTAGATTCTTGTCCGTGCAATTGTTGCATTTTATGCTCAACAAATTAAACCGGTTCAACCAATCAAATATTGACTGGTTCACCCGATTTGCTATCGATCGGTTCATCAATTTGGAGGTCGGTTGTCAGCATACCAATTTTGGAGACTTGACTAGGTTGGCACTAGGTTGGCTCTAAAAGGCCGATTTCTAATTCGACCGTCGGTTCGGTTCAGTTTTAAAATCTTTGATATTTATATAAATTGTGTATTACATCCCTTGTGCTGCTAAATAGGCTTTGAAAAAGTAGGATAAGAATTAAGAGGGATAAAAAAAAAATTGGATGGATATACTTTTTTTTTAGTAAAAGATAATTTATGTTAAACTGTAATCCCAATTGTTAATAGTTAAAATTAATATTTCTGACACTTCAGCAAAGAAGTCTCCACCAATAATAGAGAGAGTCATGTTCAAATCACCTTGCTCGCAAATACCAGCATCCTAAAAACAAAAATATTTAGTTAAATGTGGGAATAGAACAAGAAACCACTTCCTTTTGGAGACTTAACTTCTTTTTCATTCCACAGTAAAAATATCATTATGACATGTTTTGGTCAATTTAAATCAAGTCTCTCACCGTGCAATATTTACAGCGTAATCTCCACGTCAACTTGGTACATTCTTTTAAAATTAATTAATTTCTTTAAATGCTAGCTCATGATTCGAAATTTTAAAAATATTAACATTGTCTTAATTTATCATTTTCTTTCATTTTTATTTAAGTAATAATAGTTAAAAAGATTTTAATTTTTTTGAATAATTATATATTTCTTAATTCAGTTTATTTATTTTATTTTTGTTTGAAAGAAAAAATATTAAAATAAACAATTAATTCCTATACTTTTACCTAATTTAAATTTTAGTTTCTATAATTTTTTCTTTAGATATAAATTTTTATAATTTTATTCATTTAGATTTTAGTCTGTCTATTAGAATCAATTTTTTTATGAAAAATAGAAAATAATACTTTAATGAATAGAAACTGAAGGGATTAAAACTTAAATGAATGAAAAATATAAGGACTAATACTTTAATGATAGGAATCAAAATCTAAATGAGTAAAATTTTAAGAATCATTATAAAAATTTTATAAATATTAAAATTCAAATCAAATAAAATTATAAAAATTAATTATTTATTTTAACCTTAAAAAATATTCGATTAATTATGCTACAAACAAGAAATTGTAAAATTTGGTTGTTTTGTTGTTCTAAAACGATCACTTTCACATATATGTTTCTAAAAGATCAGTTACAAATAATATATAATGACCCTCCTGGCCAGAGAGCCCCAGAACCAGAAAACAATGTGCACATTGAAAACATAACAAAATAACAGCGCACAAAAGAGGAAAAAGGATGAAAAAGAAATAACAAAAGCAAGAGAGAAAGAGATGGATTTTCCCTTCTTTGCTGTTCTTGGGGCATCGTACTGTGCAGTATAATTTGTAAGATCTTTGTTTCCAGTTGATTCAACTTTAACATCAGAAGCAAATGTTGGAATGGCACCAGACAGCTGATTGTTAGAAAGTAACAACTGTGTCAAAGCTATCATTTCAGTCGGATGTTAAAAATATGTATAATGTTTAATAGAAATTAAGTATAATTTAATTAAAACATATTAAAGGATTAAAAGGTAAATTTAGTAGTAAGTTAAGGGATATTACGAAAAAGGTAATTAAGTAATTGTTTGATGGGAGCAGTTATCTGATGGTTGTGGGAAGTTAACCTGGTAATAACTGATAGTTTTAAATTTAAAATAAACTGATAATTGATGGTTTTAAATTTGAAAGAAATCGATAACTGATAGTTTTGAGTTTCAAATTAAATCCTTATATATTCAGTCTCTATCTATAAGGATACGCTGAGATTTATTTTTTCATCAAGAAGAGAAAAGCGTAAGAAAGAAAGAGGAAGGGACCGATAAAGATTCAACAGTCAAGAAAATTTTAGATCTGAAGTTTGTTCTGCATCATAGACAAAGATTAGTACCATTTATTGATTTAATTTTAATGTATGTGAAAATTATAAATTTTCAATATTCTAATTGTGTTCTTGTATGATAAACTCTAAAGTTGAAGATATAAAATTTATGTTTATATATAGTATCATATCAAGGTTTGAGAATTCATAATTTTTCATTATTGGTAATTTATGTTTACACCTACTTCCCTGTGCCCGACCCAATCTCTTCGTCAAAGCTCAATTCCTCTGCTTCTGCAACTTCTTTAAGATATTTGCAATTCATCCTCTGGTGTGCGGTAAAATCCCTTTTTGGTAATTCTGAAAGGCAAATTCATGTTTTGTCTTTTTTCCCTTGTTTCTGCAACCTTGAGTTTTGGCAAGAAAATAAAGTAAAAGGGGCGAGGGTGGGTGGCAGTGGCAGGTGTACGTACGTAACATAAACCCACCACAAACCCCTTTCTCTCCCTCTCCCCTTCTCTCTCTGCACCTGCGCGCACTCCACGACGCGTTCAGGCGTTCCAGCAACAATAACAGCATGCACGCCACCTGCTGGCATGGTAATGGAGGTGAGAGAGAGAGGGAAGGGTCCGAAAGTGTTAAAAAAAAAAAGAATTTATATTATATTCTCTAATTGTTTTATGAAATATTTAAATTTTAAAATTAATGTGTGATAGATTTGTTAAATCACTAAAGTAGTCAAATCTTTATGAGTTAATTTAATTCTAAATAATATGATGATATTTCAATTATCCATAATTTTGATGCTATAAATAAAATAAAATTATTTTTTTTATGGGTGAATTAAAGTTCATTATTATAAGACAGTTAATGATCAACCTAAAGATTGATTGTTTGTCTTTATAATAAAATGAGCATGAATGTTGGTGATGTAAATATACTATTAGTTATATTTATGTATCTAAAGATAATAAGTATTTCTAATTAGTGTATATATCATTGCCAAATTATGTAAAATTTATATTAGTATCATTATGTTGAATGTTGTGTATTGATGAATTGCCCAAAGGTGAACATCAATATGCATTGTATGAAATGTATCTGAATCTGTGAAGCATGTTGATGTGTATGTATGTATAACTCAAAGTATTAATGTTTTCAAATTTTTATTCCTTACAGTACCAGTTGCTACACATTCGTTGTTCTCAATTATTACAGTTTTTAATGGACTCAACTTCTCTGAATGGAGTGAACAAATTCAATTTTACCTTGGGATAATGGATCTGGATTTGGCTCTTAGAAAAGAGAAACCTGGTGCTATTACTGGTACAAGCACTGAAGAAGAAAATGTCTATTATAAAAATTGGAAAAGATCCAATAGGTTGAGTCTGATGTACATACGAATGAGCTTTTGCCAGCAACATTAAGTCAGCTCTTCCACAGACTGAAAGTGCCAAAAAAATGATAAAGCTTGTAGAAGAGCGCTCCCAAACTGCTGACAAGTCTCTGCTGGGACACTAATGAGTACACTAACCACCATGAAATTTGATGGTTCTCGTATTATGCATGAGCATGTTATTGAGATGACCAACATTGCAGCAAGACTGAAGTCATTGGAGATGGATGTGCATGAAAATTTCCTGGTGCAGTTCATCCTGAACTCATTACTGGCAGAGTATGGTTCTTTCCAAATTAACTATAATACCATGAAAGACAAATAAAATGTGCATGAATTGCACAATATGCTAGTTCAGGAGGAAACAAACTCAATAACTAAGGAATTCATTCCATCAATTATATTAAGCATCAAGGAATTGAAAAGAAAAGCGGTAAGAAACTTGAGAAGAATGGAAGAGGATCCCTAAAGATCAATGAGGCCTCCTCTTCTCAAATCCACAAGAAGGAACCTTATGGAAACATATGCCATTTCTGTAGAAAAGACTAGGCATTTCCAAAAAGATTGCCCAAAACATAAGGCTTGGTTTGAAAAGAAAGGTAAGCCTAGTGCTTATGTATGCTTTGAATCAAATTTAGCTGAAGTTCCTTATAATACTTGGTAGATTGATTTTGGATGTACAACTCATGTTTCTAATACGATGCAGGGATTCCTTACAAACCCAAACCATAAGGTCAAATGAAAAAGTTTATCTTTATGGGCAATAGAGTAAAAGCTCTAGTGGAAGTTGTTGGGACGTACTGTTTGATTCTTGACAGTGGATATCATTTAGACTTATGTGAAACTCTTTATGTACCTAGTATATCTAGGAATTTAGTTTCAATATCCAAACTTGATAAAGCTGGATACTCTTTTAAAATTTGGTAGTGGTAGTTTCAGTTTGTACAAACATAATCACTTGATTGGTAATGGTACATTATGTGATGGATTATATAAATTGAGTCTTGATAATCTTTATGCTGAAATACTTATGACATTACATCATAATGTTGGTACTAAACGTAGTTTAAAAGAATGAACGTTCTGCTTACTTGTGGCATAAACGTTTGGGACATATTTCTAAAGAAATAATAAAAAATTGATAAAGAATGAAATCCTTCCGGATTTAGATTTTACTGATTTGAATGTATGTGTGGATTGTATTAAAGGTAAACAAACAAAATACACAAAGAAAGGAGCCACAAGAAGCACTCAGCTTCTTGAAATTATACACACTGATATATGTGGGTTTTTTGATGTTAATGATTTCAATAAAGAAAGATACTTTATCACCTTCATTGATGATTATTCACGTTATGGTTATGTCTATTTGTTACATGATAAATCTCAAGCTGTAAGTGCTTTAGAAAATTTTACATTGATGAAGTTGAAAGGCAATTAGACAGAAAGGTGAAAATTGTCAGATCTGATAAGGGTGGAGAGTATTATGGAAGGTATGATAAAAGCGGACAACATCCGGGTCCATTTTCTAAATTCCTTGAAAAGAGAGGTATATGTGCTCAATACACAATGCCAGGTACATCACACAAAATAATGTGTCAAAAAGGTGTAATAGAACTTTATTAAATATGGTTAGGAGTATGTTAAGTAATTCTTCTCTACCCATTTCATTGTGGACTTATGCTCTAAAAACTGTCATGTATGTGTTGAAATAGGGTTCCTAGTAAGGCAGTTCCAAAGACTCCTTTTGAACTGTGGACTGGAATGAAACCTAGTCTAAGGCACCTGCATGTTCGGGTTGCCAGGCAAAAATTAGATACTATAATCCCAATAAAAGGAAACTGGATGCAAGAACAATCAATGGTTATTTCATTGGTTATCCAGAAAAGTCGAAAGGGTATAGATTTTATTGTCCTAATCATATACTACAAGGATTATTGAAATTGGAAATGCTAGGTTCATTGAGAATGGTGAAGTTAGTGGGAGTAAAAACACCACGTAAAGTGGAGATTCAAGAATTGAGAGTATAAATTTCCCTTTACTTGTGTCTCTAATAAGGTTGTTATTCCTCATGTTGTTGTTGTACCGATTAATAATAATGAAAAACAATGAATAAATGATCCTACTATTCACAATGAAGTCACAGTAAATGAACCAAATGAGCCCATAGTAGAAGAACTACAACAAATATCATTAAGAAGATCTCAAAGAGAAAGGAGATCCGCTATTTCTAATGATTATGTGGTATATCTACAAGAGTCTGAATTTGACTTAAGAATGAAAGATGATCCAGTTATGTTTCACACACAAGCCATGAATAGAAATAACAGTGAAAAATGGTTAGATGCCATGAAAGAAGAGTTGAAATCTATGGAACAGAATGAAGTTTGGGACTTTGTTGAGTTACCAGAAGGTTGTAAGAGAGTTAGATGTAAATGGGTCTTTAAGATCAAACGTGACTCTCATGGTAATTTAGAACATTACAAGGTCATACTAGTTGCAAAAGGATTCACTCAAAAAGATGGCATTGACTATAAGGAAACATTTTCACCAGTCTCCAAGAAGGATTCTTTAAGAATCATTATGGCATTGGCGGCTCATTATAATTTAGAATTACTCCAAATGGATGTGAAAACTGCCTTTTTAAATGGAAATTTAGAGGAAGATGTGTACATAGACCAACCAATGGGGTTCATAGAAAAAGGAAAAGAGCACATGGCGTGCAAACTTAAGAAATCAATATATGAACTTAAACAAACTTTACGACAATGGTACCTTAAGTTTAACGATACCGTTGTTTCCTTTGGATTTTAAAGAAAACACCGTTGATCGGTGTATATATCTAAAGGTCAGTGGGAGCAAGTTTATATTTTTGATTCTGTATGTTGATGACATCTTGCTTGCAACTAATGATCTTGGTCTTCTGAGTGAGACGAAGTTATTTCTCTTTAGTAACTTTGAAATGAAAGATATGGGTGAAGCAACTTATGTGATTGGGATAGAGATATTCCATAACAAACCACAAGGATTGTTAGAGTTGTCTCAGAAAGCATATATTAATAAAGTTTTAGAGAGATTTAGAATGAAAACGTGCTCATCATCTCCGGTTCCAATTCAAAAAGAAGACAAATTTAGTCTTATGCAATGTCCTAAGAATAATTTGGAACAGAAAGAAATGGAAGCAATTCCATATGCATCACTCGTTGGGAGCTTAATGTATGCTCAGACTTGTACAAGACCAGATATCAGTTTTACAGTTGGAATGATAGGAAGATACTAGAGTAATTTTGGTATGGATCATTGGAAAGCTACAAAGAAAGTTCTGAGATATTTACAAGGAACAAAGAATCACATGCTTACTTATAGGAAATCCAACAACCTTTAGGTCATTGGATATTCAGATTCAGACTTTGTCGGGTGTGTGGATACAAGAAAATCTACTTTTGACTACTTATATTTTTTAGCTGGAGGAGCTATATTCATGGAAAAGTGCGAAGCATCTGTAATTGCTGCATCCACTATGGAAGCTGAATTTGTGGCATGCTTTGAGGCTATGGTTCAGGCTAAATGGCTACGAAATTTTATTTCAGGACTTGGATTGGTCGACAGTATTGATAGGCCGCTAAAAATTTTTTTTGTGACAATTCCGCAGCAGTCTTTTTTTCTAAAAACGACAAGTATTCTAAAGGTGCTAAGCATATGGAGTTGAAATACTTTGTTGTTAAAGAAGAGGTTCAGAAACACAGAGTATCAATAGAGCATGTTAGTACCGATCTTATAATAGTTGATCCCTTGACGAAGGGATTACAGCCCAAGACATTTACTGGTCATCTATATATTATGGGCATTATATCTGCTAGCGAATGTGAAACATTATTGTTATTATTAGTTATTGACACTCTGAGCTCATTAATATATAAGTTTATGAAATTTTCCTGTTTTCAAATTTTATGTATACATGCATGTATGAATGATGATGTTGAAATACAAGATATGCCTCTAATAGAGACATTATTGTTGAACATAATGTGTACTTCCTATTAAAGTATCATGTTTGGGAGAAAAGCTAATATAGTGGTACATAGAAGGAACTATGCCAATTTGATAGTATAGACCGCCATGATTCTTGTTGGTTTTATTCCAAATTATGAATTATGATGCAACTAATATATGAAACCTTTAGTCGAATTTATGCGCATTAAAGTTGATGTTTTATTAAATCATGAAATGACATTTACCACATAAGCCAAGTGGGAGCATGTTATAAATGTGTCTCATGTTTAATTGGAATTAAGCATAATTTAATTAAAACATGTTAAAGGATTAAAAAGTAAGTTTAGTTGTAAGTTAAGGGAGGTTATGAAAAGGGTAATTAAGTAATTGCTTGATGGGAGCAGTTATCTGATGGTTGTGGGAAGTTATCCTGGTGATAACTGATGGTTTTGAAATTCAAAATAAACCGATAATTGATGGTTTTGAATTTAAAAGAAACTGATAATTGATGGTTTTGAATTTCAAATTAAACCCTTATATATTCAGTCTCTACCCATAAGGATACGTTGAGATTTATTTTTCCATCAAGAAGAGAAAAACACAAGAAAGAAAGGGGAAGGGACTGATAAAGATTCAACAGCTAGGAAAGTTTCAGATCTGAAGTTTGTTCTGCATCATGGACAAAGGTTAGTACCATTTATTGATTTAACTTTAATGTATGTGAAAATCATAAATTCTTAAGATCCCAATTGTGTTCTTTTATGTTGAACCCTAAGGTTGAGGACACAAAATTTATGTTTACATTAGAGCCTGAGGAATTTCACTAGAAAAGCTGTTATTTGAGAGATCCAAGACTTCCAAGCTATTCAAAAGACCAAGACAGGTAGGAATAGGTCCTCTAAAGAGGTTGATACTAAGATCAAGGAAATCTGTAGACTCAGTGGCATCATTGGAATTACACCACTTAGTTGGTTTTCCTCGAGTTGGAGTTCTATAAGATAATACAAGTTGCTAAGGGATGTGGGTATGGAACCATTGGTTGTTTCGTTGCAAGTTCAGGAAGGTAAGGTTTCTCAAGCTTGATATCATTGGTGGAATTGGTCCATACAGAGAATTCCAGCACAAATTCAGTGTTGACAACCTATGTAGTTGGGCAATTTGAATTGGGATTGTGCCATTAAGCTTGTTCATTTGAAGCTTTAAGACTTGAAGATTGCTGAGATTACCAAGCTTTGGTGGCAATACCCCAGTCAATTGGTTCTTAGCTAAATTCAACAATGCAAAGGAAATAGGTGGTATACTCATACCTGCCCATGTTTTTAGCAGTGAAAGCTAGTGAATTGTGATAATCCTTCACTCATGTACTATCATGTATCTATATCTCTGATATGTATATATTTATTATGGATTCAGGTGGAAGAGAACATAGAGGAGAGAAACAAGAAAGAGAATAATAAAGCAAGAATAAAAATGTGTGCAGGAGATTTTGGGTTTGGGGATTTTGTTTTTAGGTTGAAGGAAATTTTGGTGGAAAGAGGGGAAGAAGTGGTGAGTGTTGGGAGTGGAGTTGACTGAGATTACAGGTCTGCCACTGCACAAGGACTGGAGTGGCATTCAGACAAGTGTTATGTTTGCTTTTCTGTTCTTTTTTGTATTTTGTTGGACTTTGACTCTAAACACTAACCTGCTTGCCACACCATTTGGTCCATTTTCTAGGACCCTACCAAGTGAGTGTTATGATTCAATTATAAAGTATGGGACTTGAGTCTCATATCGGAAGTATGAGATTTTGATGTAGGGTTTATATGGTCTTGGACTTTCCCACCTCAATAGCTAACTTTTAGGGTGTGGTTCTCCTAAGGTTCGTATCATTTGGTATCAGAACTCCCGATCTTAGGAGTGGTGGTGCATCAAACCAAAAATAGGGGAGGGAATTCCGATGTTTAAAGGTAATGAGACCTATTGGTGACTGATTAATGTTGTGTAGCACTTTGACGAGAAGGAGACACTAGACCAGCAGAAGCTACTAGATGTGGTGAAGGCTCTCAAAGGTGCATACAATTGGTACTTGTGGTGGGAGTGGCACACCACCCCCAATGCTACTTGGATAGCCTTCATGAAGGCCTGATCAAGAGATTTCAACCGAAATTTGACCTAGACCAGTTGGTATTCTTCCAAGAAGAGGAACCAAAAATTTTAGAGATAAGGGAAGAAGCAGAATTGCTGGATAACGCTGAGAAAGGTAGGAAAATCCAAAAGTAGATGGTGACTAAGGAGGAGAAATTGGTGAAGGAGACAAAGCCTAAGGTTGAGAGAGAACTCTAGAAAAGGATCAATTCGGAAAGGAAAGTCCTCTTTTTGGGTCACACAATCGATGCCCGAACAGAGCTCGTCTTGATCGTATTTTCACAATGATGGGAGAAACTAGGCTTGCATCCTTGTAAAAGGGATCGTGTGTCGGGGGAACCGAAGGAAAAGGAGCTCGTGAAAACCATGGAGTTTTAGGTCTCACTCAAACTGACAGATCTTCCACCACCAAAACCACCTGAGCCACCAAATTCGCGACGTAGTATTGTGGAGGTTCGGGTTGGACAGAAACAGGGGGAAGATGAGTTGTTGGGCAGTAATGGTTGTGAGGACAGCGATCATGGCAGCGGAATGGAAGACGGCATCGATAGACAAGGTGGTTGTAATTGTCGTCGACATCCTAGTCTAGATGGTATAAGTATCGTGATGAGGAAGGATGAAGGAAAGGTAGAATTGGAAATTTTGGGTTCCTTTCTTAACCTAGTGGGCCAAGCCCAAATGACTAAGGAAAAATAAAAGGGCCATAAAGGACCTGATTAGAGAGATAAAAAATAGAGGAAAGTGACTACACTTTTGGGTAGGAAAAAATAAGACCACATTTAGGGCTAAACAACAGGCCCACTTCAAGAATTAAAAGGGGATTTCATTCAAACTTGTTGAAGCCAATCCATTTGATTGAAAAGAAGGAATGGGCCCTAGAAGAAAGAGGGCCAAATCCCAAAACCAACTAGCCCACTATTACTAACAGAATAGATCCTAAACCCCTATGGGGAAAGTTAAATGTACTGCAAGAGGCTAGAACAACAGCCACAGAAGTTAAACGTGATGCAGCCCTAGGAAAAAGGACAACGCAACACAAAGAAATTCAAAGTGAAGGTGCAGGTGCTGTCCATACTCCACAACCATGTGCTGAATCTCCAAATTCAGCAACCTTCTTCTCTATTTCTAGTATTTCCGCTCCATCAGTAATGTCTGCAGTTGTTGATTCAATTTAGAGGCAAGTTCTAGATGCTTTGCAAATCTTAAAGGTCATTAAACCTAATGTTTAACCTGGTGATTTATGCACAGCATTGCAGAATTCAAGTGCATCTGTTATTGATATTAATCCATATACAGAAAATCAAGATGGAGATACGAGATGGCCTTGGATGATGTGTATTAGGGTATATGAACTTGATAGTATGTATGACTATCCATTCTACTAATGACTGGAGAGGCATGGCAATTATTGGAAATACAATGCCATTCAAAGTCTGATGCTAGATGCTTGTAGAAGCCTAAGAAAGGTTTAAAGCTTGATGGCTCCGATGATAATGGTGATGTAAATCCTGAAATGGAGTACCTTGATGAGATTCAATTTAATAAACCAGTTCAAATTTGGATTAATCAATTAGAGAAGGACAAAATTGTCCTTTAAGTGTGTTTTGCTTGGTCCAGGAGAATTATCTTGCTAATCCATGAACCGTTCATGCCCAAAGCTATCTGCACAGTTTTGTTTCCAGATGGATGTGATAGGAAAGCATTCACACCCTAAGGTTGAAACATCAGATGTCTTATTTGAATGGGAGGCAGCCCTTGAACAAGCCCTCGCACAAGTACGAAGTGCTGCCCTTGTCATAGGATACAATGGGATTTTTCATAGTGCAATTACAGAAGCAATGACATTTTGTTTCATGGCCAGAAATGCCACAGAAAATAGGGGGTTTGACCCAGGAAAATCCAAGATTGTGTTGGGGCTAAAATGGTGGGGTTGGATGGAACTACAAGAGTATTGAATTGCCACTCACCTTATGGGTACGTATACTGACTTCCTGAGAATAAGCACTAACAAAAATGTCCTAATGGTAGCATAATTTTATGCTGAGAATATCAATAAAGAGTTTTCAGACTCGACTCTTAATCTTTAGTGCCACAATCTTACCCAAGCAGGAATTAAGGTATGGGTTTTGATTGAGGATAAAAGGGAGACTGCCATTAAATTTGGTTTTGTTTGCAGTTGGCTTAAACAAGGAATAAAGCAGATTATAATTCATTTGAAGAGTCCACAAATTCAAACACTAGAGAAGGAAGGGAACAAGGTAGCTTTGGCGAAGGTATCAAAGGAAAGTGCCCTCCATCAGATATTTGAAGGTGCTGCACAGGCTACTGCATCCAGAGATACCTATGTTGCAGCAATGGTGCTAAGTCAATGAGAATATCTACCCGATCATGAAAGTTCCTGGAACTGCTGTTGTACTATTGAAGGGGCTGCTGTTAGCAATGCAAAAGAGGTTCTATTGTGGTTTAAGCAATGAGACCCTGGTGGAGGCAATTTTTTTTGGACTGTTGCAGAATATGTCTGATACCTTCACCTTGAGGATAAGGTGAGACTTTTAGAGGAAAGTATTGATAGGCTCCCTATCACAAAAAGAGCACCAGAAAAATGAAAGGGGAGGAATGTTGGGCTAGCCCAAGGAAATAAGTCAGCACATGTGGGAGTTGGGATGACGATAGGGAAAAGATCCATGCAATAAAACCTGCTGTACAAAAGAATGCTGAGGTGGCAGCAAGAAATTGGAGTAATAGGCTTGCTACATGAGATATAAGGGGCTAGAAAGGTTTTGAGAAGGCAGGCAAATTTTGAATTTTGAGATGGATAGGGAGGAGCCAGCCCCTCAAAGAGCCGCAGGGTCCATTTGTGTTTCTGTTTCTATTTTTGTTTATATTTTTAGTAAGAGTGCTTTAAACTTCATCTTTGCTACTGTTATCAGTTTCATATCAATACTCTTTCTATGTGATAGTTTAATACAATTCAGCCTTATTTTGGAGGTTCCTAACAGTGAGCTCCGCTGAAATGTGCTGCTCATTATTCAAACACGCGTAGAGAAATATGACTCAGTGTGAGGCTATCGTAAGCGTGGTCCATGGGCAAAACTCAACAAATGAATAGATATTATATATTGAGTAAATTAATATGGAAACTTCTGATATAGTAGAAGTGTAGAGCACGTATACATTTAGTAATATAAAATATTTTTGTTTGAATTAAATACTGTTGATATAGTACTTATTTTATTATTATTTGTAATATTATTTACGTATATCTCTGATGGGTATATATTTTATTGTGGATTCAGGTGGAAGAGAACATGGAAGAAAGAAACATGAGAATGATAAAGCAACAATGAAAATGTGTGCAAGAGACGTTGGGGTTTGGGATTTTATACTAATTGTGGGTTGAAGGTAAGAAAAATTTTAAGATAGGTATGTATTTATATAAATATTTAAATTAATATTTGATATATATAAAATTTTGTAAGCAATATTTTATAGTGATAATTTTTTAAAATATTAATTGCAAGTGTTCAATATTAATTTAAGTTTCTATGTAGATATATACCTACTTAACAATTTCTCTAAAAGAAATTTGGTGAAAAGAGTGAAGAAGGAGTGAGTGTTGGGAGTGGAAATAGGATGTTTCTCATCAAATTAATATATATATATATATATATATATAGTGTTTCTCTTTCCTTTTCTGTTCTTTTTAGTATTTTGATGGACTTGGACTCTGAACACTGACATGCTCCGGTCCTACCGTGTCTGCCACCATTTCTAGGACACTGCCAAGTGAACTTCGCTGAAATGTGCAGCTCATTATGTAGAGAGAAATGATTCAATGCGAGGTTAGTGTGTGTGTGTGTGTGTGTGAAACATGCGCAGGGAGAAATGAGTCAATGCAAGGTTACTGTGTGTGTGTGAAACATGGGGTAGAGAGAAATGACTCAATGGCAATGTGATGTTTATCTTGTATATGTTTATGTACGTGTGCTTTGGCTGAAATGTGCAGCTCTTTATTCCAACATGCGTAGAGAAAAATGACTCAATGCGAGGTTATCGTGCGTGTATGTATGTGTATATATGTGTGAAAACTTTGATATAATAGTATAAATTTAGCAATATAAAAAATTTATAATATAAAAATTTAAACATTACTTTTTGCTGCAGAGTCAATTTTTGTTGGAAACGAAGTGTGTTGACGTGTTGAACCTTCGTCAACATTCATTATGTTGACGTTCTATATATATATATATATATATATATATTGCAACTTTCCAGTTTGCAACTCTTCCAATTCCAATTGATGAGTTCAACTCTTCTTTTTTTTTAATATTGCTTCCTGCATAATTCTTTCAGTTTCTTTCAAAAAATTTCTCATAATTTCAATTATGCTTATATAAGTAAATACTAATGATTTAAAAATCAGACCAATTCTTGAATCGGTAAGGACAGAGGTTCACAGTTTTAAGATTAAAGCAGATTTTATACACACATCTATATATTCTATAAATATATGACATGATGTACAAAAGCATTAAAATATATCTTTAATATAATCAAATTAATTCATGAAGCATACAGCAAACACTAAATATATCTTATATTAATGTATACGAAAATAAATAAAATATAATAATTAACTTAGCTTAACAATCAACAAACACCAATGGCCCAATAGTAGAATGGTGGGACGTTATTGACCGTGTTCAATTCCTGGAATAACCATATGCAATATAAGAATAATTATATATACTCTTAATTTATTCTCCTAAGAGTAAAGTTATATAAACCATAATTTTTAACAGAATTCAGATAAAATAAAAAGAAGATTGTTAGATGAAATTAAATAGTGGAGACTACTCGTCAATTCAAGAGTTAAAAATATACCAAATCATTCTGTCAATAGTGGAGACCACTTACCAATTCAAGAATAAAAAAACATACCAAATTATTTTGTCAAAATTTTTATGATAAGAAAATTCTGACTATATAGTATTTTTTTCTTCTAATAATTTCCTAATTATTAAATGAAGAAAATGTTAAATACATTTTCAGTTTTTAACATATTAAATATTTTTACTTTTTTATTTAATTTTTTTATTAAATATTAATAAAATTATTAAGAAGATATATCAAAACTCATAATATAATGTGACCTCTTTGATCAACACACAACACCTGGTATAGTGATAGAGATGCATGCTGTCACCGATTTAAAACATCTAGGTTTGAATCATGGCAACACCAAAACCGTGCTCGGTTCACACAATTTGATCGGTTTGTGATCAATTTATCGGTTTGGATACCAATTTTTTGCATATTAGTTCTGGAAGCTTAATTGGATTGGTCAATAGACCAATTTTCGATTAAATCAATATGAGGTAAATACAATTTTTCCTTAATTAAGATTATATTTGAATATTTAAAATAAGTTATTTTCTTTCTCCTCTTTTCCTCTGTTCTTTTTAATCTAAAGATAACCTAAGAGAGCAAGTGGAACAGGATACAATCCACATGGATTGAGAGAGAACTATTTACCTTAAGTTTTCAATGTATCTCGAAAGAAATTTGCATTAGAAAAATTAGTGGGGCAATTTAAGCTTAAAGAAGAGTGAATTTTCATACTTTGAAAAGTCTGCACAGAAGTTTTCTTTTCTTTTACATAAGTTTTCATTAAGGATTTTCTCCAAATCTTCTCAAGGAGTCATCTTTCCCGGAAGTCATCACCAACATAACATACGTAATAAATTTTCCAACTAAAATTAGTATATCTAACTAAAATATAAAAACCTTTGAAATAGTATAAACTAAGCATAAAAATTATAAAACTGGTCGAAAACAAAAGAGATCAAATAAAAGACAAAAGTATAACTTTGCATGTCAAAACAATTTTGAACATGAACAAAATACATGATTATATATGACCTAAATTTTTTTGTTTTCAAAGTTATATATATTACCAAAATATTCTTTTGTTGAGTTTCACTCCATTAATAAGTTTTAAAGTTGAGATTCTAAAATGGTTATTACATTAAAGTTGAGGTCCAATAGTCTATTGGTTCAGAGTTTTTGTTGTATGTACCAATATCTATGCATTTTGTACCACTGAAATTTTTTCATGTTAATTCACGTTAACACAACAAAAGAAAAAATCTTAAATATTGATAGGCATAAGATGTGAGTCCTTTGGTATAAGATGGAGTTCTTTCTCAACGCCAATAAATAATTCCATTTTTTTCCCTTTCAAAACCCCGGAGTACATCTTATGCAACAATAACGGTTATTTTAAACTCTTTAGGCCAAGCATGCAAACAAAATGTTCCACTTTGGTTGGTGAGAGATATTGATATTTTGGTTATTCATTTGCAAAGTGTGTTTTGCTGCCCTCATCAACAATGGGGTGCCAAATCAAGAGGCATGTTCCCATAACATAATCCAATGGCCACAATTGTTGAACGTAGAAAAGAAGCCAAAACCCTCCTGGTAGCACCAACACCGTTTACTTGGTCTATACTCTAAACCAAAAACTTGCTCATTTTAACTGTTATTTTCTTGTCTTTGCTTGCCAATACCTATGCATTCTGCATCAAAGATCACCATCAAAACTGAACCCTGTCACTGAGGACAACTGGCCCTGTGGAGCCCCCAACACACAAAGAGATGTAACACAACCTATAGGGATTGATTGAATTTGTCCAAGACTCCTAGTGGTGAAGTTTCCCTTTCATGGCTCTAATAGTCAACCCCACTATTTGGAAAATAACTACCATGGAAATGACTTCCTCCTATCAATCCGGCGATAATAAGCATCCCTTAGCTGCCCTTAAAGGCATAGGCTGCTTCTACACATTCTAAAGTTACATCCACAGGCAAAAACCCTAGAGTTATATTAATTTGATTAGCCTTTGACCAATAAGGAAGGACATATATGGTGCCATCTTGCATAATTAGGGAAAAATAAATTTCTGGGTATGCCGTTTTTGTCACTTTTACTTCACTTCCAATTATAGATATTGTTTCAATTATCGTTTTCATTAATTAAGCAGAGGACTGAGTGGGGGTGTGTTGGTTCTTTTGCCTTTTGTTATGTTTAGGCACATATATGGCCCTGCCCTATACCAATGAGTGGCCAAGATCTTCCTTGGAAATGTAAGTTGAGCAGAGAGAGCATGGACATCGTTCTTAATTTGTAGTGAACAAGAAAGTGTAGGTTTTTGCAGCAGTTGAACTAAAACCCTCCCCCAAAACAACTACCTGGTCCACCCCACAAACCTAACCCAAAGGAACCCATCATTCTCATCTCTCTGAATATTTTACAAAGTGCTGATTAGCCCAGCCATGGATACAGAGGACTTCAGCTTCCCTAAAATCAGTGACACCTGCACATGCAGCATTGATTCACCTCCTCTTTGGAATCTGTCACCAGCAACCTCTCCTAACCCACACCAAGTTCTCAGAGAAGGAAACAAAGGAGATGCAAAGGATCGCTTTGAAGCAAAAATGGTTGCTCAGTGCCAAAGGAAGAGCTTTTCATGCGTTGAAAATGGGCAGAAGAGAATAGGGGTATATGATGAAGAGCACAGAATGGACCTGCTGTGGGAGGATTTCAATGAGGAACTGTTTTCAACAACAGGGTCTGCTACCTCTTCTTCTTCTTCAAGGGAAGTGGTTGAATTCAGATGTTCTCCAGCGTTAAGAGTTGCAAAGACCAATGGTGCTCTACTCCCAACTAAGAACAAGCCTGGCATGGTGGTGATTGTGAAGATCTTAAAGAAGCTCTTCTCCCTCAACAATTCTCAAGGGAAACCCAGAAAGAGAGTAAGGTAATTTTGTAATTATTTGGCAAAATCAGGCAAATGGGGTTTTGGGTAAGATTGAATTTTCTTTCTTTTTTCTTCAAGAAGAAAATTTGTTGGTTGATTAGAAAGGTTTTTGTTCTCTGAGGACCTTAGTGGGCTAGTTCTGCCTCTCAAATGCAATGTATATGCAAATTCATTAAATATAAATTATAGAGAATGCTTCTTTGATTCATCAGTACAAATATAACTTTTGATTAAGCAACTATACCTTCTGTTCTGACTTCTTTTGGCTCCCAGCTTGAAGTTTCAGCCAAACTGATACGAAGTAATTGCCATAAGTAGAAAAAAATTGGTGTCTAGAAACCTTTAGTTTGTGATAAGATCATGTAATTGCTTATAATGTAGAAAAATCTTTTCATTTCTATCATTCCTCATGTAAGCATGATAGCTGTAATCAGAAACTTTTGCGCTTACTGAACCAACACTTGTCCATGGGCTCTCCTCTTTTTTTCTTGATTGGAATGTGCTCTGCTCCAAATTTGATCACACTACCTTCAAAATTGAATCAATTATTGCCAATAGCATCCCACAGTTTTGGATTCATAATAGATGCTTTTAAATAGTGTGTCTTCACATGATCTAAACTTGGAAAGAGGTTCTTTTCTCCATTTTAATTGCAAACATGGACAGAAAAGGCTATTTTAAAAAGAAAAGAACTATATATCTAAAATATTTTTACTGACAGAATGATTTAGTATATTTGTTAACTTTTGAATAAGTGAGTGGTTCCTACTACTTTATTTCATCTAATAACCTTTTTTAATTCTACCTGAATTCTGTAAAAAAATTCTGACTATTTTTTCTGATTACGCAGTATTACTCTTTTTAAAAAAGAATGGACGAAGATGCGAGGCAAAATTTAAAATTAAAAGTAGTTGTAACAGGAATCAATTTTTTTTTTTAAATTTCTCCAATAGTGTGTGAAGATAGAAGGAATAAGAAAGAGTTATAGCTTCAAATATTGTTATTAGCATGTCCAAAGTTGACATTTATTTTGATGTCCCAACACTACAATGAGATACTATTTCTAGCATTTGATAAAGGGGCAAAGTACTCCATTCCTAAGTTGTAGGGGATAACGCCTATACAATAGTACCATGAAAGGACCTATAATAGCCACGCAAGGCTTGAAAAGAGGTACTAGAAAGAAAGATAATGCCTCTATTCCACTACCCTGTTTCTAATCAAGGAAGCAAATTTAAGTGGCTCTTTTGTTCCTTGACACCATGATTAAATCTTCTTCACTCAAGGTCCAGCAATATTGTTGTCTAGTCTTACTGTTTTTGCATGTTTACTTGTTTGTAATTGTTGATAAATGGAACTTTTAGAATTGTATTATCTGTATATCTCTCCCTCTACAAAGGGGTCTATATATATATACATCAGAGTTTCAAAATAAGCTATAAACTAGGAAACAGAAAATATCAAGTTAGCTATTCTAGATAAATTCTATCTCTTCCTATTTACAACCAATTCCTATAGTTGTTGTAACAACTTGATAAAATTAAGAGTATTATCTAAATATACAACTCAACACTCCCCCTCAAGTGGGGCATAGATATCTTTCATGCCCAACTTGCCAATAGCATCCTTGAAACACTTTCCCTGATACAGCTTTAGTTAATATGTCAGCAAGTTGATCTTCAGATTTGATGAATGGGAAGTGTATAATTTTTTGATCCAACTTTTCCTTGATGAAATGTCTATCAATTTTTCACATGTTTAGTTCGATCATGCTGAACTGGATTATGTGCAATTTCAATTGCAGCCTTATTATCACAATGCAGATTCATAGGCTGTTTATAACAAATTCCTAAGTCTTTCAGCACACTTTTAATCCATAATAACTCGCAAACACCATGAGCCATGCCTCGGAATTCAGCTTCTGCACTAGACCTTGCCACAACCTTTTGTTTCTTGCTTTTCCAAGTCACTAAATTGCCTTCCACAAACATAAAATAACCTGAGGTGGACTGTCTAGTTGTTTGATCTCCAGCCCAATCCGAATCTGTATACCCTTCAATGCAAGAGGTGTTATTTTTTGAGAACAGCAACCCTTGACCAGGAGCACCCTTTAGGTACCTAAGGATTCGATATACAGCATTCATATGATCCGCACTTGGAGCATGCATAAAACGGCTCACTACACTTACAGCATAAGCTATATCTGGCCTAGTATGTGATAAATAAATCAATCTTCCAACCAACCTTTGATACCTGCCAATGTCTGTTGGGTTTTGATCAGGATAAATACCAAGCATATGATTCATCTCAATAGGTGTTTCCACTGGTTTGCATGCAAGCATCCCTGTCTCAGTTAGGAGATCTAACACATATTTTCTTTGAGAAAGGAAGATCCCTTGTTTTGACCGAGCAATTTCAATGCCTAGGAAGTATTTCAGCTGTCCCAAATCTTTCATTTCAAATTCAGTTGCTAGATATTCTTGTAACAATTTCATTTCACATGAATCATCACCTGTCAACACCATATCATCAACATACACAATTAAGACTGTTACCTTTCCATCTTTGCGTTTAATAAAGAGAGTATGATCTGCATTACTTTGATTATATCCAAATTTTTTCATGGCTAGAGAGAATCTTCCAAACCAAGCTCGAGGTGATTGCTTGAGTCCATATAATGCTTTTCTCAATTTGCAGACTTCATTGTTATCATTTGAGCTTCTTTTGACACCTGGTGGTATTTCCATATATACTTCCTCTTCAAGATCTCCATTCAGGAATGCATTTTTTACATCAAATTGTTTTAAAGGCCAATCTCTGTTGGCTGCAATAGACAACAGAATGCGGATTGTGTTGAGCTTAGCTACTGGCGCAAAAGTCTCTTGGTAATCAACACCATACTTTTGTGTGTATCCTTTTGCCACTAGTCTTGCTTTGTATCGATCAATGCTTCCATCTACTTTTAGCTTCACTGTGAACACCCATTTGCATCCTATAGTTTTCTTTCCACTTGGTAATGAGACTAGCTCCCATGTGGAGTTTTTCTGAAGTGCCTCCATCTCCTCATTCATAGCTTTCTTCCATTTTTGGTCAGCTAAGGCCTCCTGTACAGAATTAGGAACAGAAACACTGGACAATTGGTTAACAGTCAGAGCATATGATTCAGAGAGCCTGTGAGTGGATATAAAGTTCCCAATTGGGTATTTGAGTTTGGCCTTTGGATCTGGTTGGTACTGTTTCTTGGGAACACCTTTACTAGGCCTTAAGGAACGTCTAACAATAACATCAGGAGAGCTCAAAGTGTTTTCAGAAACGACATGTGTTTCAGGTAATTCAGATGATGTAGAGTGAGAAGTTACCTCTGTATTGGTCTCAGGTAAGTCAGCAGAAACATCCCTGGATGACTCTTCTGGTATAGGTGTTAAAAGTGAAAATGTAGCAGGGGTAGATGTAGCTTCAGCAGGGCAAATACAGCTTCATAGCATGTATAGCTTCAACAGGTGCAGATTCAGTTGCAACAGGTGTAGATGCAGTTTCAACAAGTACAGGAGCAAAACTATTTGTTGGAACAGAATTGCTTGCAGGTGCAGAATCAGGCCATGTATCAAAAAAGACTTCGGCTCCATTGTATGTCTCCCCCTGAGGAGAAGTCTCAGAGGCTCCCCCAGAATAAAACGGTTCGGATTCCCTAAAGGATGCCTCCAAAGTGATGTGTAACTTCTGAAGAAGGGGATCATAACATCTGTAACCTTTTGTTAGATCGGAATAACCCACAAAGACACACTTCCTAGCACAAGGATCCAGCTTGGAGCGCATAGATTTGGGAACATGCACATACACAGTACAACCAAAGACCCTTGGCTCCAAATTTGGGACATGAGGAGCAGAAAAAAAGGATTGTAACTGCTGTTGAGGAGTCTGCAAAGTTTAAGACCCTAGAAGGAGTACGATTAATCAAATATGCAGCAGACTTAACAGCTTCACCCCAATAATACTTAGGCAGATTCATGCCAAAAAGAGAAGCCCGGACTATTTCCATGAGTTGCCTGTTTTTTCGTTCAGCCAAACCATTTTGTTGTGGGGTATAAGTGCAAGAAGTTTGATGTCTTATACCAAGGTGATTGAGGAAATCAGTAAAAGTGTTGTTAACATATTCCAGACCATTGTCAGATTGGAGAGTACGAATGGGACAGTGATATTGGGTGCCAACCATGCTGTGAAAGCGTTGAAATGCATGAAAGACATCTCCTTTCTTTTGCAATAAACTAACCCAAGTCATCCTAGTGCACTCATCAATAAAAGTAACATAATAAAGAGCTTTAGAGAAAGAGGGAACCTTGGCAGGACCCCATACATCGGAATGAACAACTTCAAAAGGAATGGAGCTTTTATTAATACTAGGAAAATAAGGAATACGATGGCTTTTAGCCAATTCGCAAGTACTACAATGAAAATCAGTGGGAGTCAAAACAGAGAATAACTTAGGTTGCAATTTCTTAAGATAACCAAAAGAGAGATGCCCCAGACGCCTATGCCAAAGCCAAACAACAGCTCGAGCTTGTTCGACAGTGCTTGTGTGATATGCGTGACCCAGCTTGATTCATACCACCAGTGGTGGAAATCAAAATAATAAAGGCCTGCCCCTTTTAACACCATAACCAAGAGTCATCCGAGTTGGAATGTCCTGAAAAACACAGAATTGGGGCCAAAAAGTGACAGTACAGTTCAATTTAGAAGTAAGTTGACCCACAGACAGTAAATTGTAATCAAGAGAGGGCACAACTAAAATCGAATCAAGGGTAATGTGATCAGATAAATTAAAGGTCCCTTCACCAGTAATGACAGATGTGCTTCCATTAGCAGTAGAGATAATGGATTGAGAGGGTGATGAAATTGAATGTAATTTACTAGAATCTGAAATCATATGATCTGAGGCCCCAGTGTCAATTATCCAAGTAGTGTTCCTAGAATCAGCAGATAGGACAAGAGGCTTACCAATCATACCTGAGTGAGCGATATTGACAGTAGGAGTGGATGGGTCACCTTCAGGAGCAGTGAACAATGCCTTCACAGAAGGCTGCTTCCGGGGACGTTTGTTGAAGTCCCACCAGGCCGGGTAACCAATCACCTCATAGCAACCGTTGCTTAGTGTGGCCAGATTCGCCACAATGGGTGCAAACATACGTATTGGACTTCCCAAGAAGAAGAGTCCTTACGGGAACGCCCTGGAGCAGGAGCAGACCCCTGGCGTGGGGTTTGAGCAACGAGGGCTGAGGTTTCAGGCACAGGACGGGAAGGAGCCCATAGTCAGCTTCTGTTGATACTCCCTTCGAACGTACGCATAAGCAGCTTCAAGATCCAGTTTCGGATCCTTGCGAAGGATCTCACCACGAACCTGGTCGAACTCCTGGTCGAGACCACTAAGAAAGATATGCACACGGAGACGAGCCATGGCAGACTGCATTTGAACCACCCCCGTAACAGTATCAGCCTGAGAGGAGGAACGGTGATCAATTTCCTGAAAGATAGCCACAAGTTCGTTGAAATAGGTGGACAAGAGACGGCCATGTTGCTTCGTTGAGAACGAAAGCTGATTGAGTTCAAAGAGACGAGTCTCATCCGAGCCATCATAGAACGTTTTGGCCACCGCATCCCAAATCTCCTTGGCTGTTGGAAGGCGGATGAACCTCTGCATGAGGGAGGGAGTCATGGAGTCAATCAACCAGCTTTTTGACTCGTTTGTTGTCAGTGAGCCACGCATCATACCCAGGATCATCAAGCTTGGGCGTCGGAGCAGCACCAGTGAGAAAACCCCCTTTGTTGCGAGCACCAATCCGCATGTCCATAAGTTGGGACCACAAGGGGTAATTCGAATCATCAAGAATGACAGTAATGGGGAGGGACGAATTGTCTTGGTGTATGATGATGTTCTGGGTAGAAGGGTTGGGCGAGGGTGTGGGATTTTCAGAATTGGGGTTTTCGGCTACGGGGTTCTCCATGGATACAAATTGGGATTTTGGTGTGTGTTTTGGTTTGGGTTTCGGTGGTTTAAGAATTGCAGAGGAAAGAAAACGAATCGAACAAAGCGAACGGTGGGAGCCGTTCGTCGCGCCGATCGTAAGGTGTGCAAGAATTTATGAAAGGGTTATAGGCTGGCCGTGCGGTGACGCTGCTTACTTCGCAGAACACGTTCGTGGATGAAAAAAAACCAGCTCTGATACCATGTTGATAAATGGAACTTTTAGAATTGTATTTCTGTATATCTCTCCCTCTACAAGGGGTCTTATTTATATTTACATCAGAGTTTCAAAATAAGCTATAAACTAGGAACCAGAAATATCAAGTTAGCTATTCTAGATAAATTCTATCTCTTCCTATTTACAACTAATTCCTATAGTTGTTGTAACAACTTGATAAAATTAAGAGTATTATCTAAATATACAACTCAACAGTAATGTACCTATGACTTGTCACTAGAGTGATGTATTTTTCTTGTTATTTTTTTTCATTTGTAATGACAATTTAACTCATTAGTTAGGAGCAAGTGTTGGGGAGCATTCTTCGATCTTTACATAGACCGCTAAATAGCCTCTATGAGCCATTGTCTTTTTCTTTTAGACAAAAAAAAAAATCTCATGTACTATGAGAATAGACGCTCACCCAATCAAAGTATAACATGTGGCACATAAATTAAAGAGTCAATTTCATTTTTTTATCGTCAAAAGATACTAGTATCATCATATTAGTCATCTAAAAAATTTTGATATCAATTTAATTTGTGAATCATGAAATAACATCAAAAAAAAATTTATATGGATAGAGACTAAATTGATATAACTTTTCTGATTGAAAGATTAAATTAATATTAATTTTGTATCATTAAGAAATTAAATTGATAATATTTTTTGATAATTAAAGAATAAATTAGTTTTAATAGTTTTTTAAAATATCAAAATGATGTTACTTTTTATGATTTAAAAACTAAATTAATATTGAAATTCTTTAGAAAATTAAAGTAATGACATTGACATCTTTATAGAACTGAAAAAAAAAAAATTTACGCTAAAGCTGTGTTTGGAATGATAAAATTTTATGATTTAATTTTATTTATAAATCAAATTTTTTGTTTAAAAAATTATTAAATGAGAATTAAATTTGTCCCGCATAAAAACTTTATAATAATTAAATCTTGGAAGGCTCACTTGATCCAATCATCTTTCCCTTTTCAATTGTACCTCAAGTCAACTATCCTTTCCAAAAAACAAATTTCACCAGTAGCTTCTTGTGCTAAGATTGTGAGGAAGATTCCTTCTTCTGCGCCGATAGCCTCAATTCCTATCCCTCTCCCCCCCCACTTCTACCATCTTGTCTTGATTGAAGGACAAGTCTCAAATAACTGTTTAAGCCACATGCAAAGTCTAACACATTTAGCCAATCATGCATATAAAGAAAAAGTCCAAATGCAATGGATCCTAATTTCCATCTCCTTCTCAAGAACTCTAGCTACAATCTAGAGCGTTTCTTCAAGTCCCCATTGTAGTGACTTTGAGCTCCTCCCTATTCTTTTTATTTCCATTCTTGTTTAGCCAAACCTTGACATCTAGAAATTGAATTGGAAAGGACTCTATTCTACCAAGAGCTGAGAGGGCTAATTATTCTGCCACTTCAATTTATATTTAAACACAATATATATTAATTGAGGTAGTTCGGGCTAGCTAGCATCCATCTTTAATTTTCTATATCATTCTAATTAAGAACAAAACAGTAAGTATAAATTTTTCTTTTACCATTATTATATGTAGTATGCCCAATATTAAAACCATGGAATAATTTGTTACCTTGATTGCAAAGTTGAAAACACCGAAAGATACAAAGCACCCCATACCTATTAGCTTATGTAATGTTTTGTTTATGCTATACTAGACCTTATATATATATATATATATGCACGACCACGCAACTCATCTACTTTTGTGAACAGTTCATCTACCTTCTGTTTTCCAAAACTCGTGGGCAACAGTGGTTGACTGGTAGCGATGGTTTTTGTTTTATTCTTTCTTGGTTGGTCGTGTTTTTTGTTGTTGAATGGTGATGCAAACACCCCAACATACAACTCAACATTAGTGTTAGGTTAAATTATAAGAATTTTTTTTTAATTATGTGTTATATGTAGTAAATCTTTTTATATTTTAAAACTTACTAACATCGCTCCTTAAATTTATAAAAATATTTATATTAATATTAATTGAACTCTTGTACATATGTAAAAAATTCTCTGTAAGAGTCAATATAAACAATTTAATAAATTTAAAAAGTCATGTTAGTAAGTTTTAAAACACAGAAAGTTTTTTTATACATAATCTATAGTTAAATTTTTTTTTCATAATTTAGCCTTAATTTTTTAAAGAACAATTGGAAAATAGCCCATAATGTTAATTACATCTTTCAATTATTTAAAACTTGGCGTCTGTCATCTATGGTAGCCTAGACCAGCCTTTGATGAAAAGTGTTTCAAGATGCCATTATTGCCGTGTCGCTATATTGGTATAAAACTCTCTTAAGAGTGAGTTTGGTAGAGGTAAAAATGATGATTAAAAATTCAAGATTTAGTTTTATATATAATTTTATGTATAAAATTTATCTATGAAATTTTGACTTTTATTTTTATGTTAGTATCAAACATACACTAAATCTCATAATTCTACTGTTTAATTATTGTCTTAAGGAGATATTGGAAGAGGAAAACCATAAAATATAAAATTTTGATGTTAATGGGGCAAGGAAGCTTACATTTTTGCCGAAGTGATTTATGGATTCACCATATTGATTACACACACACACACACACACACACACACACACACACACATATATATATATATGAAAAACCTAAATTTTGTCCTTTTTTCAGCCTTTTTCATGGTTCAATTTTGGGAGTATAATTTTTTCATGAGAGCTTGTCATGTATTCGTTTGAAACTCCAATATTAGCTCTCTCTCTCTCTCTCTCTCTCTCTCTCTCCCCGTATGTATGTATATATAAAATAATATTTATACTGATTATCATGTTATAAATTTGTATCTTTATACTTTGTACTTCAAAAAAAAAATTACTTCTTAATAAATTAAGTTATTATTCTGATCTAATTTAGATTTAAATAAAAACATATCTATTCATTTTTAATTGAATTTGAAATTAAATTACAAAAAATTTAAAAATTATTTTTGCATTACACGGGCTATATTAGCTGTGTAATTGTTTATGTGATAGACACAAGATGTGAGACACAACTCTCACTCTCCCTTTCATTGACATTAGAGTTTAAATTACTTATCATAAATTTAAGGGTAGCAATTAGATTCATTAATTCACAATTCACTATTAAAAAAGTTTAACTAAGATAATAAATATATAAAAAGTTAAATACTTGATAACATGTAATTAGATGATAGTATAAAAAATTTTTGGATAAATTATTCTAACTTTTCCTCTATTTACCTGTTTTTCACAAACCTTTCTCTATTTTCAAAACCTATACATACTCCCTAACTATTTTTAAAAATCTACACATATCTTCCTAAGTACTTACACATATCTCTTTTATATTTAAAAAACACACTATACATAAATTCCTTGAGAAAGAAGATTTATATAGGTTTTAGAAATAAAGAGGTATTAAATCCAAATATTAATTCTCTAAAAATAGATATCAATCCAATATAATTTATGTTAAAAATAATTAGGGTTTCCCCATCCCCAAATGTTAAAATTTAACTATACATAATAGGATTTAGACACAGCATCTCACTGCTCTTTTCTTTTGCACACATGCCTACGAGCAACTTCTCCATTATGTTCTATCTTACAGCCCCCTTTCTCATGTTCTATCATTCTCTTCTTACATTACTTGTGCCGCTTTACCCAAACTGCAAAATTGTTCATCCTCTCTGCATATCGTTTTCATTTAGGTAGTTGCTCATATATACTTTGTACCCATTTGGACCAATTTTTTAAACAAAAAATATCAATTTGTGATCGTTTTCAAACTATTTTTCTATTTAGCCTTTTTTTTTAATACTTTTTGTTACACTGTGACATTTGAGCTGGTCCACGTGACATAAGCTCATATGCCATAGTGTAAGGAAAAAAAAAAAGCCACAATTATAATTGTTGGTAAAATAAATGAAGAAATTTGTAAAAAAAAAAAATTAGTCATGGCAAATTAGTCATGGTTATAACTATGACTTAATTAGGCAAATAAATTTGAAAAAAAGGGAAAATGTTGATGGTCACGAAACAAATTTGTGAAATATGTTACAAATGGCTTTTGTTACTTCAAATAAGTAAGATTTTTTTCTTGTTACAAATCAATATAATATGTAAAAGTAAGGTCCTAATTCGTAGAATTCTGATAAGTAATACTCTCTAGTGTAACACATCTCCTATTTTTCTTCTTGACACATGGCACTTTCTCATAACATTCTTATCAAATAATCGTAATTTAAAATCAAGCATTTAATATTGATTATAGTCAACATTTATTTAAAAGTTTAATTTGATTAGAATTCCTAATTGACTAATCAAATTTTAATATCATATCAATCAACAATTAAGATATGATAATTAAGAATTTTTAGCCTTCTGTCAATGATATAAATAGTTATGAATGGATTAATTAATATCAATAAATAATTAAAGAAGATATCCCAGTAATTAATAGTTTAAAATTTGAATTTTTAAAATATTATAAATTTTGAATACTTTCTTAAATATAATTTAGTATAAATATAAGTACAATTTCTATTCGTAGAAGAAGCATTCATTCATACCCTTTCCTGATATATTCTTTATCCATTCGTACTCTTTTACATGATCTGTTGTTATTCATGGTCTGATGCGTATTCTACTACTATTGATAGTTTTCATTTATTGTAGTTTATTCTCTTTGTCACATATCTTTGTGATCTCCTTGAGGTTTATTTTTCGTAAAAAATTTTAATTTTATAGTTGATTTCTTATTTATTATTCATACCTTTTTTTTACACCAAATAAATTTGTGCTTGTTTTTATGTAATTATTAAAAGCAGTTAGTTAACTTATGAGGAGTGCGATATTTAATTAAGAAAATCTTACACTTAGTAGAGTTACTTTTCAACCAAATTTTAGACACAATTTTTTTTAAAAAAATATTGAGACTTGATTAAGGGTTTTTTGTTTAAATATTTCTATTATAGGATCAATAACTTTACATATCTCTCTTCTTACATTGACTCTCTGTGTTCATCCAAATTAGTTTTATTATGCTACTTTAATTAATCATAGAAATGGAGGCAAATATGTTGAAAAAACTCCATGAGAGCATGCATTGTCCAACCACAATGTATTCAAAATCTCAATACATGATTTGTTTTCATTTTTTTCAATTCACCAATTCAAGTTCTGTTTAGTATTTAATGCATTATAATATGTATTTCTTTGAAATTATGATATAAGATTTTTAAATTAATTACTTTTATTTATTATTTATAGAATTTAATACATTATATCATATTTTATATTATTTCGTGCATGACACGTGTATTTCTAGCAAGTGGCACATTCATAATAAAACACATATCCTCCCTAATTAAAATTTAAGTTTTGAAATTATAATCAATTCTGAATATTATATTTGTTAATAAAATAAAATTGCTCATAAAAATATTCAACATCTAAACAAAGTTAATAACATTGTTAAAATAATTTAAAGTGATATAATTAATTTATATAATTTAAATAATTATTTCAAAATTTACACAGTCAAAATCTGACAACAGACATATTCAAATTCAAAATGATACAATTTTGAACAATTATCATTATTTAATACATAAATTAATATTTAAAGAAGTGTTTCAAAAATTATTATTAATGTATTTTATTAAGCGCTATTAAAGTATTTTACTTCTTTATCAATAAGCATTGATATTATTAGTGTCTTAATAAATATTTAAGATTATAATTTGATACTCTAATTATTAAAATAACTAATTAAATATTATTTTGATTCTAACAATCTTAATAATAAAATCTTGATAGCTAATTTATTAAAAATTTAAAATTATAATCAATTTTGAATATTTTTTTTAAATATAATTTATTATAAATATGATTGCATTAATCAAATAAATAATAAGTTATAAATATTATAAATTTAAAATTTAAAATTTAAAATTATAATCAATTTTAAATATTTCCTTAAATATATTTTATTATAAATATAGATATTTTTCACTTTCTTTAATGCATTATATCAACTTTCATATTAATGATATACAAAATTATGCATTTAATATTGATTATAATTAATATTTATTTAAAAATTTAATTCGATTAGAATCCCTGATTATAATCATGTATGTGTATTGATTATAATCAACATTTATTTAAAAGTTACAATACATTGGTGAATCTTCTTTTTGGATGAAGATTTTTTATTTTTTAAAAAAAAAATAAATTACTCTTATCTTATTGTTTCACCTAAAAAGGGTTAAGGTTTTAGTCCATAGGTACACCTAAATCAACAAAAATATTATCAATTTTTTTAAAAAAAGGATATGAGCATGAAAATATTTGTACAATTGTCATTAAATAGAATATTAATATATTATGATATATATGATAAACTAATATGGTATTTTGCATGTAATGGAAGTGAAATTTAAAAAATTAAATTTTATTATCAATAAGAATTATTATTTCTATAAGTTTTTCTATTTAAAATATTTTTTTTAGAGGATAAAAATTATTGTCAAAACAAAATATAAGTTATGACCAGCATCAATCACAGATATTATCGTCATTTGAATTTCTTGCAAATGTTTATCCAATCATTATATATTTTAAAAAAAAAATTATAGAATCAAATCAATTTTCACTTATATTTTCAAAAATAATTTTATTACACATTGTTACATATTTATGTCTATTAAAGTATTGGTATTTTTTTAAAATTCAAGAAGTTTTATTTTTTCGTTGCAATAATCATAAATTCAACGACTCATCATCATAAGACATAACACATTATTATTGTATTTTTTTTAAAAAATTAATACGTAGTTACTTTAAAATGATTAAATGGGATTATTATGATATTTTATTAAAAAATTATTTTTTAATAATTTATATATAATATGTTGCTTTTATATCTTTTTCATTTTTTATAAAATTTTATAAAGTGTATAGTACCAAAATTTTAATTTTTTTCATAATTATAAGAGCTTTAATAATTCACTATCACAACACATGTAGACAAAAAAAAAATACAATAATATAATTAATTATTTACTTTTACTATTTGTTATGATTTATATTTAAAATTAGACTAACAATTTAGTTAGCAAATTTGTTAGGTTTTATGTAAGATATTTTTTCCTCATAGAAATTATGTCAAGTTCTATATATATTATTTTTCATAATGATATTTTAAATATTTATATTTACAAATATTCATGTATAAGTTTTTTTTCTTTATGGATATTTTTTAGTATATTATACATAAATTCATAATATATTTGTTATTTTTAATTATTATTTATATATATTTAATAATTATATAATAATATTTTTATACCGTACATTAAATGGGTAAAAATTTAGTTTTTTTTTTTAAAATTTAATTATGGTTGTAACTGTGAAGGAGGTGGTCGAAAAAAGTGTTTTTTGAAGCACTGAATTTAGTGAAAAATATTGGTTACAGTTATAAATGTGGTTAAATTAAGCCAAAAAATTAGTAGAAAACATTAGCTTCGATTATAATCGTGAATAATTAAGCTGTGAAATGAGTAGAAAACATTAGCCATGGTGAATTGAATTTGCAGCAGTTGAAAAAAAGTGAGGAAGAGGGCGCAGAATGAACTTTATTGAATGACAAGACAGTAGAATTAAGATTCTCCTTGCGCTGCTTGCCGTGGGCTTCACAGCTCCTTTGGGTATGTTATCTTCTTTTATAAGCTCTTTGGGCTCATGAGTCATGGGCCCCATTATATTCTCTCTCCTCAATCCCACGCTTTCCAAAAATGCTTTGTCTTTGACCCCCAAAAAAAAAAAAGAAAATCAGATTTGTCTTGGCATTGGCATTTGATTTTTGAAATATTGCAGCCACCAAAGTTGATCAAGCTTGTATATGCCTTCTCCTTTAATTTCCTCCAGTACTGCTGCGCCTAACAATTTCAATTTCTGCCTAATACTCACCGCGTGTTTCAAGCTGATATATTATGCAATTATCCAAATTATTTATTGGAAAAAGAATATTTTAGAATTCTTAAACTTTGAATTATTTGAAAATTATTATCATAAATTTTAAAACCATTTTAATTAATACTCAAATTATAAGAATTATTCAAATTAATCATTCTATTTATTTTTCATTAAGTTACTTAACAAAGATATAGTTATATACACGTAATTTTTAATGACGTAATACTATAATTTTTATCATATTTGAATAAATCTAAAATTTTTATTTTAAATTAATATTTTATTTATTTTATATATTTATTTAATTATATGATTTTAAGAAATTAAAAGAAGAATACGATTTACTTAAAAAAACACATGAGTATTTAACTATATGAAATAATCAATTTGGGTCATACAAATATTTAATTACATGAAAGGATCAATTTTAGCAATTTTTATATTTTGAATATTAATTACAATAATTTTAAAATTTGTGATAGTAATTTATAAATTACCCAAAATTTAAGGAGTGTGAGTGCTATTTTTCCTTATTTATCTAATAACTTCTTTTGGGTAAAAAAAATCAACAATACTAAAATATGCATTATTAGCCGATTATCACTGCTACACAACTTCAAGGTTTGTTGTTTGGTGTGTTCTTAGGCTCATTTCGATGAGTTTATAAGAAAAGTTCTTTTTTATATGAGTTTTTTAAAAAGATATTTTTAAAGAAAATAAAAGCTCTTTTATGTTTAGATACATTATTTAAGAAGTAATTTTTTTTTAAATTTAAAAAACTTTCTTATGTTATAAAAAATATTTTTTTTAGAAGCACAAGAATGTAGCTTCTAAAACAAGCACAAAAGTGCATCAACTTTTTTTTAAAAAAAAATACATCAAAATATACTAAAACAAAAAAAAACACTTTTCTTTAAATAATATTTTCTTATCAAGAAATACACATCTAAATGAACACTTCGTTGAGTTTTAGAGTTTGTAAGACAAAGTAAAGTTATTCGTAGGTATGTTAGTTTGTTAGACTTGTTTTCATATAAGAATTCATGCTTTATGCTGTGACCATATGATTGTATGCTAGATGTGTTCTAACATGCTAACATACAACTGCAAGATTGGTAGTTTGTTGTGTTAGTGTTAGTGATTTACACTGATCGTTGAATTTGTCAAATAAGCCAAAAGCAATTCAGAATCTTGAAAACCCACAAAGGTATTAAGTAATGTGATAAAAATTTGGGGATGAAACACACCAAAAAAAAATAAAAATATTTGTGCAGCGTTATAATTGAATGAGGTCAACTCAACAGGGTTGGAATAATGAGAGTAATATTTATTCTCAGTGACAAAAGAGAAAATTGAGTATGTATTTAGATTAATTTATTTTGTGATTAAAATAATTTATAATTAAAAATTTTTTTAAAAGCTTTTTTAAAAAATAATTTTTTTAAATAAGCTATTCCCAGGTACTTGCTAGTCTTTTGAGTTTTTAGATAATATGAATTAGTAATATAAAAAAATGAAGAAGGATTGGAGATGATAATTAAGATAAGACACCACACATAACGATAGAATGACATAAATTATGTTTTATTATAAATGTTTTCATAAAGGTGAGAGTGAAATTTTTAAAGAGAAATTAGTTTATGTGACATTGTTGGAAAAATATGAATTGTATTTTATAATACATAGAAGATATCAAATTTTTGAACAAAAGTTAGGTTAAAAAAATTTATGATATTGTTTTTTGATTTAGAAGCGAACCACCGAAGTTAACACATTCCAATTTTAAAAATTGAAATCAGTGTTTGTTAAGATACAAATTTATTGACAAATTTATGTTGTTAGTAATGTATGTATAGTTAAAATTAAAACATAAAATCTTTAATGAGCCTCAATTCAAATAATACTAAATTTCTTTGATTATTATTAGATCATTACTTCACCTCTGTTTTCGCTTGCTTCTACTTTTTTAACAATTGGTTGTAGACTTATTTTGTAATTAAAATTTATGAAATGTTAACGTAGTGAAAAGTGAATTATATTTATAAGTGTAAAAATTATGATTTAATTTTTAAAAAATATATATCATAAAAAAATATATCATTATCACTATTATAAGACGATTTAAATATATCAAACTTACACTCTTGTTAAAAAAAAATAAAACCTAAAATGTCAAATATCTTACCCGTCCACCCTTATGCCAAGAACAAAGAGTCGTTGGGCATTAGAATATCTAATGCAATATTCTTGTTTGCTTGTGTACGTGTGTGTGGGTGTTTTTTTTTTTAATTTATGTTTTTTGTCTTTGTGGGGGCTAAAACGCACTTGTTTGTTTGTTTAATTGCTTTCTGTGGAACTGGGAACTGTATCTGCACGCCTCTCCGCCCTCCGTAGGGTTTTTTTGTCTTTACGGTTTTATAAAATTCTCAGACTTCATTCTGAATTTCTCCACCTGTATTTCACTTCTGTCGGCTACTACCTCTTCCCAAGTTCCCCATTCCCCTTCAGGGCAGAGGTATCCTTGCAGAGAGTCCTTACCTTCCCTCCTATCTCCCTGTTTCTTTTCTTTGCCCCTTCAGCTCTGAAATTTCTGTCTCAGTGTGCTTGTCTGAAATGATATTCTATTTGGGTCATACTGAATTTTTTTGGAATTATAATGATGCAGGTCTTAATGGGTGTCATTGATTTTTACCATTCTGCTGCTTTTTGCTTGATTAAGTCCAACACGAGTGTGCAGACAGTGGGGTTGACACCCAGACCCAGTTGTTCATTTGAGGGGAAGCAGAGGAAGTTTGTGGCCATGGCCTCCGCCATTCCTGTAGAGCAAGTCAGTAATAGCCCGCTGCAGTTGACCGGGGACTCCTTCATCAGAGAGCATTTGAGGAAGTTGGCTCCTTATCAGCCCATTTTGCCTTTTGAGGTAGGTGCACGTTTTATTAATTTTGTTGCTTCTCTGTATTTACTGCCACAATGTTATTTTTCCTGAAGTATTCTGGGCGACGAGTACACTTACTGATTAATAATTTAGTTTTTGTGTTCCACTGTTAGCTCTTGTAGTATATTGCACACCTTTTCTTATGTTTGTTAATTCTTTTTAAATTTGTTTTTTTTTTTTTCTGTGTGATTGGTAGGTCACTTGCATACACACTGCACACATTACAAAGTTGGAAACTGTAATTTCATTTCCCTGTTTATCATCAAGAGGCAAGGATTTCTCCATTAGACCATAACTTCTCTAACATTTGGCATAGATCCCAGCACTTTAATGCAATGTAATAAAAAGGGATGAGGCTTTCTGCTACAGGTTTTATCTTCTCGTCTTGGACGCAAGCCTGAGGATATTGTCAAGTTAGATGCTAATGAAAATCCTTATGGTCCTCCTCCAGAGGCAAGTTCTTAGTCTATTTCTCTGTCGGTCTATTCTAAACTATTGAGTAAAAATGGAAAATTATTATCTGGTAATATGATGTTAAACATTGACAGTTAAATTGTAGTATCATCTTTCAATTTTGTTTTTCAAGTTTTTAATGTTGAAGGTCTGTTTAAGTTTATGCCAGGATCTTCCTGAGCATTAGTGCATTACACCATTGTATTATCTCCTGAGTTGGCTAGCAGAGGTTTGGCAGGTATTGGAGGCCCTGGGATCAATAAGATTCCCATATGTCTACCCTGATCCCGAGAGCCGCAGATTGCGTGGAGCCCTTGCCCAAGATTCAGGCCTTGAATCTGAATATATTCTTGCAGGATGTGGTGCAGATGAGCTTATTGATTTGATCATGCGGTAAGAACCAATACCTTTTCTGTTTTAGATAAGCCTCAGATTCTTTTCTCTGTAATGATAGTTTTCAGCATAGCTATGAAAATTAACTATTTTTTTTCTGTTGTCTTGATATATGATTTACATATATATACTACAGTTGTGTGCTTGATCCTGGAGACAAGATTGTGGACTGCCCTCCGACCTTCACAATGTATGAATTTGATGCCGCAGTTAATGGAGCACTTGTCATCAAAGGTCAGAACAAGATTTCCCGAACATTGATTTTAAATTTGTTATCTTTGAAGATTATAGAATATAGATAATTTTTTACTTGTCAAATGAGAAACTGAGATCCTTAAACAGATTGAATCTTAGATGGTAAAGCGGCTCATGATCTATATCTTTAGCTTTTAGACTTATCAATTAAAAACTGTTCCTTCTTCTTATCTTGATATTATAAATCATTTTAAATTTCCCGAACATTGATTTTAAATTTGTTATCTTTGAAGATTATGGAATATAGATAATTTTTTACTTGTCAAATGAGAAACTGAGATCCTTAAACAGATTGAATCTTAGTTGGTAAAGCAGCTCATGATCTATATCTTTAGCTTTTAGACTTATCAATTAAAAACTGTTCCTACTTCTTATCTTGATATTATAAATCATTTTATACTTGTCAAATAAAATAAAGAGATCCCTAAACAGATTAACTTTTATTATATTGTGAAGTGGCTCATATCTCATGATTATAGATATTTAGCTTTTAGACTTATCAACTAAAAGGGTCTTCTGTTTTATGACTGATTTAGCCTTTTAACTTTTTATGTTTCCTTTTGCCCTCTAAGCGTCCTTTGGTTTTTCTTATCATGCCATGTCAGATGTGCATAACCATATACATTATTCAAATTGTAGTTCCAAGGAGGGCAGACTTCAGCTTGAATGTGGAACACATCACAGAGGTTGTTAAACAAGAGAAGCCCAAATGCATATTTTTAACATCTCCAAATAATCCTGATGGAAGGTAACTGTCTGCTATCCTTTCTTCTGTTTTCTTACTCTAGACATGTGTATCATTGTATTGTTTTATTTTTCCAGGAGTTCCTTGTGAGAATTTTTTGTTTAAAAATTGCAGTTTTTTCAGTTACATTACAGTTACAGTTACACTATAATATACCTTGGGATTTGGACAGTCATTAGTGTATAACTGGAATATGCTATCTGTTTCTCTTGTATTAAAGTGTGTAAATGCAATATTATAGTGTCATCTCAGAAATTATACAACAATGTAGGCAATCTTTCAATATTGCTTTAGTAATACTGCAGATTGCTGTTACATCATTAGTATGCTGGAAATTTGAGTTTCCCTTATGTTAGCTTCTGATCAAGTATATTATGTTCTAACAATTGTACAACAGTATAATTAATGATGAAGTTCTCTTAAAGATACTTGAGCTTCCCTTATTAGTGGTGCTGGACGAAGCATACATTGAGTTTTCAGGAATTGAATCGAGGATGAGATGGGTGAAGAAACATGAGAATTTGATTGTTCTACGGACATTTAGCAAAAGAGCTGGTATGTTTAAACTTTTTCTTTTCTCCCCTTTACAAGGGAAATTGAAAATGAACTAAGAATTCACCTTGTTCCCTAATTAGGTTTGAGTGATAGCATCATTTCTACATGTTATATACATGTATTTTGAGCCATTTATTTGTTTCTTGATTATATAATTACTTGGAATTTTAGTTGAGACTATTTTATTGATTTTCATTCTATATTAAGCAGTAAAAACTCTTACGTCTCTTCTGTGTCACTCTGGAACAATCTCTTTTGGGCATGCCACTAGCAGATGATTTTTTGCTACTTGTTGTTTGTTATTAAGTTGTGAATTGTGACAAGGATTAGAGATTTGTGGGTTACATGACTAAAACTGAATATGTGAGAGTTTGATTTATTTGAGATTAAGAGAGAGAGAGAGAGAGAGAGAGAGAGGGAGGGAGAGGGGGGGGAGGACTTGTGAAATATGATTGGCATATAACACCTTATAGTCTACAATTATAGTATCTTGTGTTAATGAATCAAACTGGTGGGATCATGTAAGAAGTAGCTCCTAGATTAAAGATCTCCTAAAATAAAGTCTATTTGGATTGAATAACTCTGTTATTATATATAAAACCATTCCTGGATCTCAACCTAATAGTTTAAGCTTCTAGGAGAGGTGGTTCTTGACTTGATAACAAGCCTTTATGACCTAGTGATTAAGAGTTTGATCCTTGCCACCTGAGATTTTTAATAATTAAGTTAGATTTCAGCATAAGATGAAATAGACCTGTGCATTGTCTATGCTTCAAGTCCTAAGAGCTCTTGTTTGAGGAAGCGTGTTAGAGATTTAAAACCATTCCTAGATCTCCACCTAACAACTTAATATTTTTGGAGAGTAACGAGAGTTGGTTGTTGACAAATTCACTTGGAAGCTGAATACTAGACTTTATGAGTGCATGATCAGAAAAGGATTTGTGCAGAGGATGTTAAGCTGGATATCTAGTAACATGAATATTTTAATGAAGCAAGCAATGAAAAAACGAGGGTGTTTGAAGATGCAGATAGCCTTAAGTTGAGATGCTATTGTCTAAGTGGTTTGTCCATGTACAACATATAGATGCAGTGGTTCCAATAAAGTTAAACGATTCAAGAATCATATAGAATAGATAGAAGCTCATGATGAAAGTGGTTGGTGTGAACAAGAGCCAAAATGGAAGAATAGTTTATATAGGACTGAAATGGGAAAGAGAATTTGTATGGTGGATTTGAATGACTTTGAATAAGTAGTTTTGTTGTCAACCCCAAAATCAAATTATCTATGCAAAATTTTTCAATTTATGGATTATATGTTGATGTTTCATATGTTTCTTGTTGAAAACTTGAAATGATATTCACAAAATTTTGTTTCTGATTCCTCATATTGTGTGCTTATAACTTAGGTTTTCCTTATTCTAGTGTGAATCGTTAAATTCCTAATTTCCATATGAACTAATGTCTCAGGTTTAGCTGGACTTCGTGTGGGATATGGAGCTTTTCCTTTGAGTATAATTGAGTATCTTTGGAGAGCAAAGCAACCTTATAATGTATCTGTTGCTGCTGAAATTTCTGCATGTGCAGCATTGCAAAATCCTATCTATCTGGAGGTTTTTCTTTTGTACTCTTGGATATAAAGCTCATACGTCTGTTTTGATTGTTTATGCACTAGTATATTATGTTTATTGAAAGCCAACTAATGAGGGAGTCAACATACAGAATGTTAAAGATGCTTTGGTGAAAGAAAGAGGGAGGCTTTATGACCTTTTGAAGGAAGTTCCATTCCTTCGACCATTTCCAAGCTATTCTAATTTTTCATTCTTTGTGAGGTTACATCTGGCATGGATGCAAAGAAGCTAAAGGTACCTTAATTTCCATATCTTTCTACTATTATTTTTTTTCTTTTATTTACTTTTTTTAATCAATGTTTGGGATAATTATTGTGTGGTGCCAAATTAGGCACTGTATTAGAGTTTGGTATTTGATTTGACAGACAGACACCTATTTTCCCAAAATTTCCATTCGCAAAACCAATCTCCACAGCATAATAACCTGACTAAAAAAAAGTGGTTATCATGTTGTGGAGAATAGTTGTTTTGTTAATGTTTTTACTACCTGAGGTTTTCTAATGAAATAACCTTACTTCCATTTCCACAACAGAATTACTATACTTTTTGTTGTGGTTATTCTGTTGTGAGAAGTGGTTATTGAAATGGTAATTTTAGAAACATATAGGATACACACCAAACTGGAATATAGTTGGCATCGAATGGTACCATATAATAACTGACCCCAAAAGTTTTCAACTCTTTAATTACTGGTGGCGCTGCTGTAGAAATTATCAATATTCTTTGGCATCTTATATTTTGTGTTCAATTTCATGCATTCTCATGATAAAATGTATACTTGTCTTAGCAAAGGGTTTGCTTTATCCTCATATATTTTGTGATCTAATATATGATCTAGACATCACCAAGTCACATGTACAAAGAATGGAAGAAAAATTGAACACATTGATCCCAAAAGGGTAATGATAATTGCACATATCCTTAGCGTAACATATCTCACAATCTTCTGTTTAACCAACTATCAAATGGATTTAACTACTTAACTACATATAATTAAACACTTGCTGAGATGATAGGGGTAATTGATTAACCAACCGTCAAATATGTTTAACCAATAATATACCTATATATAACCATGAATTTAAAAGAAACTGTGGCAGGAAATTCATAGTTTAAACAAATGATTAACTGGATGTGATTAAGTGGTTAAATTAGTTTGTGATGGGTCTCGGCCCATTTCCAAAGTCTACATTAGGAGACCCAAGCAGGGGAGAAAGAGATAAATGAGGCCAGGATGAGGGCAGTAATGGAATTCTGGATGGGGGACAGGAGGGACAAGACGAGGAGGCCGTTAACTTGGAAAAGGGGCACGATGAGGAGGTGGTGGAGAGAGAAAACCTCAACAAACAATCCAGCTGTCGGAGGGATTGGAGCTGAGGAGGAAAGGAGGAATCTTACGAGCAGAGGAGAGTGTTTTTTAAGGGAATGGGTAGAGAATTCTGTGAGTGAAGTAGGGAGGCCTTAGGCCTGGGGAAGAGACTGTCTTGGCAGGCTCTGAGTATCTTTCATTGTGTTTTCAATTGTATTTGGGAGTGTTTTCTGATCCAGAGGGGGTTACCTCTGTTGTAAGGGCTGAGTTCCCATTGTTGCATAAATAAAATCTATCTTTTTCATCCAGTTGTATCAGTTTGATAGTTGGTTAATCTGAATTATCTATGTTTGTGAGGTATGTGAGACCAATAGTAAGTACAACTATCATTTCTCATTCCAAAATTATAGTCTTTCTTAACTATCCATGTTTTTCGACTTCTAATTTCTGTTGGTGGATGGTAAGTGGGGGATGGCAGGTTTTCACTGTTTCTTATCTATGTTATTAGCCTCGCCTCAAAATTCTGTGTTTGCTAAGAAATGTTGGAGCCTTGTGTTGTTATCAAGGAAGACCTGTGGCTTAGTTGTTTTGTTTGTAATATTTGCATCAGGTTTTGATTCATGTGTCACCTGATAAAAGCAGTTAACAAAAGTTCTGTATATTATTTTATGCTATTCCTTATTCTCAACTTGGACATCATTTATTTGAACACAGGAGGACCTTGCACAAATGGGGGTGATGATTCGTCACTACAACAAAAAAGAGCTGAAAGGGTACGTTCGTGTATCTGTTGGGAAGCCTGAACACACAGATGCACTAATGAAGTGCCTAAGGAGACTTTCATAGTTCTTGTATCCAGAAATGTTTCTTGGAAACCCATAACTTTAGAAAGGAAATTTGAATGTAATAGATGTTGACACACTTAATGGATAAGTGTAATTGCTGAACTTCCCTTCGCCATGGGAAGTTGATGACTTTTACCCTTTTTGCCTGATTTTAATAAAAACTAGTTATTATCATTTTTATTTTTTTGGACAATGTTTTAAAGCATTTGTTGACTCTTGCTTAGCGTGAACCATTGATTTTGATCTGTCAGACACCAAGAGAGCTCATTGTAATATTAAAGCTATTAAAATTCTTGTTCACCGGTGTGTTTGGTTTACTTTTTGCTTTCATTGTTAGTTCATATGTTTTCACTTATAATTATAAAAATATTACCTTTTTTTGATATTTTTTGTTTTCAGAATTTTGTAAAGAATTGTTTTTACCATCTTATTGACAAAATTTTAAAAACAAAACAAGAGATAAAATGAAAATAAGAGATATTTTTCTAATTATTAATAGAAACATATTAATTAAAAATAAAAAATAAAAAATAAATTAAACTCATTCTAAGCTTTTCAAGATGAGAATGGTGAAACCATCAACGAAATGTTTGCTAGATTTAAAGTTTTCGCCAACCGGGAAAACTTTACCAATTTCTAAACTTGTGAGGAAAGTCTTGACATGTGTACCTAAGGTGTGGAGGCGAAATATCATAGCCATACAAGAAACCAAAGACTTCAGTGTCATGTCTCTTGGTGAGCTCAAAGGAAACTTGTTGACGCACGAGATGATACATCTTGTTGAGGAAGAAGATGAGCCAACATGAAGAAAGACCATTTTTCTAAAACAGCCACACAAAGTCATGAAAATGGTGAAGAAGATGATGAAGAACCATTCACTTCAAATCTTCAAATAAAAGAAGTTGCTTTCATAACCAAGAAATTTGCAAAGTTTTCGATAGAAGATAACGTATATGAGGACCACCATGCTTTGTGAAAAAATCCCTCAACAAAACTGTCTGGTTTTCATTGTAATGACAAAAACTGTGCTTTGTGAAAAGTAATAATTTACCAAAATTAATATCTTTGCACCAATTGCTAGTTAATGCTCTTTCTTAAATCATTGCTTGATAAGCCAAATTTCGAAAAGGCTTCATATGAGCTTTGGAAAGGGACGAAAAAATAAGATTAGATACTTTCATACGTCCAAGTATTCATTCATAACAACGAGAAAGATCATCTTGGAAAATTTGATGCCAAATCCAACGCAGGTGTATGTCTGCTACAACTAGTAAGGCTTGTAGAGTATTTAACAAAAGAACGCTAGTTACAAAATAATCTATTCATGTTGTTTTTATGAGTTTCACCAAATTCCTTTGAGAAAGTTTGATGATGATGTAGACGAGGAACTTAGCAGATTAAACATCAATGACCATGAAGTAGATGCTCCAACTTGAGAAGCACACCAAGAAAAACGGAATGATCAAGGAGATGAAGGTTGCACCAGAAAGAGACAAACCAGAAGCACGTACCTAAGAATGCAAGCAAACATAAACTTCTAAGAAAGTGGGGGATCCGGAACTTTCCAACATATCCAATGGAATTCATTATTGGAGATCCATCACAAAGAATAAAAGGAAGGTCAACTTAGAAGGGAGAACAATCTAGCTTTCTTGTGTCAACATAAGACAAGACAATTGATGAAGCTCTACAAGGTGAAAGATGGATCCCAGCAATGCAAGTTGAATTCAATCACAAATGAATCAAGTTAATTTGGTCTCTTGTGCCACCATCAAGGACACTACATTAATGTCCGAAGTGTGTCTTTTGGAACAAGTTAGATAAGCAAGGGATTGTGGGAAAAAACAAGGTTAGGCTAGTTGCCCAAAGTTTCAATCAACAGAGGGATATTGATTTTGATGAGACATTTGCACTGGTTGCTGGAATTGAATAAGTTAGAATGTTAAATTCATTTTCAATCTTTTAAAGGTTTTAAACTCTATTCAAATGGATGTGAAAAGTATATTTTTAAATAATTTTATAAATGAAAAGGTTTGTGTAAAGCAACCACAGGTTTGAAAGTGTTGAGTTTTCAAACCATCTCTTGAAGTTTATTAAAGCCCTATGTGTCTCGAAGATAACTCCACAAACATGATATGAGAGACTTACAAAATTTCTTTTGGTTAAATATAATTTCAAGAGGAAAAATGGATACCGCATTTATAGAAGAGCAATGAGTATAATACACTTATTTTTCAGTTGTATGTTGATGTTGTGGTATCAAACTTACTGTTATTAAACACCATTTTATTGGAAATGAACTTGGATGTCAAATGGTGAGCATAAGTATGCTATTTTAGATTTTCCTACTCAAGTTTGTGAATCTTGTGCCTATATCACAAAATCTTTTAGCAAGTAAAATATTCTCTTTCAGTCATCTTGTTGTATATACTCGTTATTGTATGTTACTTAATGATATTCATGGTATGGTCAACACTACAACAAATACTCTTCAGTGACAAAATATGCCAAAAATCCATACAATTTTGCTAGAAATCTTGAGAGAAACTGCTGTCTTTGTGGTTAAAGAAATATGCTCCTTGCCATGATTACTCGAGTTTGAAGGGCCAGCACCTAGGGAAACTAAATTACTCTAAATGCATCGACCCGATGAAGGGTGAACCTTTAAGATCACTCGAAAAGCGATTTATTTATGGTTGATGCAAAAGTTTACATGAAGATGTCCTTCCCCACCAACAAAAATATGCAAAGGATCTATAGGAAAGGCACATGTGCTACTTCATGAAAGCAGATGGACCTCAATCAGGAGCCGATTAAGATAGAAAGAAAAGAATAAAGAGTCCACTATTAGAATAATCTAATAGTCTTGTGATTTACAACCAATTGATATTTTGATTTGCAAAAACAAATTAATATTGTGATCCATTTAAAATGAGTTTGGGACACCTGACATGATTAGTGTGAACAACATAGCGTGGGCCTTAATCTGGCAAGCATATGATGGGTGAGCCTTAATCTGGCAAGCATATGATGGGAGGACCCTACATTAAATTTACTTGCTAGCCCCATTGACAGTTGATTTAGAGAGGAATGAGTTATACAGGAAGATAAGTTTTTCCCTACTTGTAGGTCTTTAGATTAGCCTAAGGATTTTAGCACACAGGAATCACATTTACAACAAGTTAGATTTATATTGGTGTTCTAATTTTCATACAATTAAAAACTTATTTATATAAAAAAATAAATATAAATTATTTACTTGATGTGATAGCATAATTTTTTTAAAGATAACAACATCGTTTCTAATCAAATTATAAAAAAAATAAACTTAAACTTATTATTAATTATACACACACACACACACACATAGAAAAGATATTTTCTCATAAGGGATATTTATATTATTTATATCAACTTTGGTTTTATTCCACAATAATTCTTATGTATTAAACAGTAGTGTGGCTTGGAAAGATATTTTATTTCAAAAGTTACTAAACTATAGATTAAGAATGGTCATTCCATTCCACTTCAGTTTGATTTCATAAAATTATCATTCTGTATATCATACGTTATGATTAGTCTTCTCAGCTTTTGATTCATTTCATTAATCATTGGAAATTTATCACGCTATATATAGATTCTGAAATGGTGACAAAACATTTTGAATTCAATGGGAAACAGCAATCTTTAATTTGTTTTGGTATAAGTGAATTTACTATTAGTTTAGAGTAATTGATATTGAAGTGTGAAGGGAAATGTTAGGTAGAGAGTTCAAACCGCTTAACCCTGATTCTTGCAGGTTAAGCGGTTCAATTGTACTCTGGACTTTTTTTTTTTTTTTAAGTTGATGTTTTTACCAGCTGATCCATACTGTGTTTCTACCCATACAATGAAGATTCTCAAGCTTAACATATTGACTTTAACGGTGCGTTTGGAATCATGAAAATTTAAATTGAATTGGATTAATTTGAGTTATATTAAATTAAATTAAATTAGAAATTAATTCTTGTGTTGGGAATTCATTATAAAAATTATGATTTAAATTGATTTAGAAATCAAATTTTATATTTGGAATACAAAAAACAAGAATTGAATTGATTTTATTTTAAAAAATTTACATTTTTATCCTTTCTTTTAATAAACATTCTCTTTCATTTCTAAATAAATGATTAAGGGTAGAAGAATAAATTTGAATAAATTCCATCCAAATCCACTCAAATTCTCTCATTTTTAATAGAATTTTTAAAAACAACTTAATTAAAATTTATGAGATTTTTAAGGATTTCTAAATCTTATCAATTCACATTTTATAATTTTCCAAATAAGAAATTTCTTTTACAAATGAAATCTAATCATAAAATTATTGATTCCAAACGCACCCTAAGAGATATGGTAATATGGTGTACGAACATGAATAAGTAATGTATTCTTTTTTAGGGATGATTTCTTAATGTACATATAGTCTTGCTATTGGTAATTTAAACTTTTTTCACATGCAGTTCTAGGAAACTCGCGTTTCTTTTGTTTGAATGACATTCTTTTTCTTGCTTTTATGCTGTAATATTTAACTATTGTACCTAAAAAGTTCATCTTCATACATTGTAATTTATTCAATGACATTATGAAACTTTGATTACCAGCTTGCTCTACGAAAATAAAGTATCTGTCATTTTAAGCCAACTTGTGATTAGTCATGTTCAGAAATCTGAACTTTTCGTAAAACAATAAGCATATATTAGAAAATTCACTAGTGAAGGGTAAAAAAACTTGAGCAAACACTCATTTTAATATCTCAAATATATTGGTAACACTAATTTAGTTTTTTTTAAAAAATTAACATCAATTTGGTCTCTAAATGATTGAAAGTGACATTAATTTAGTTTTCTATGAAATTTAAAATCAATTTAGTCCGTCGATCATAAAAAGTTTTATTAGTTTAGTCACTAAATCTACATCAGATTGATCAATTAATCAAAAGTTTTACTAATGGTGTTCTCACGATGCGTAACATAAGAATTATTTTGATATTACTTTTCATAATTGAAAAATTAAATTGATGTTAATTTTTTTTGAAAAATTAAATTAATGTTGCATGTATTTTTGAGGGACTAAAATAGGAATTTACTCATTAATAATATATATGAATTTCATGTTCACTCCAAGTCAAGCAATAGGCTAAATAGTTTTGCCTCTATTTCCTATATTTATATTTATATTTGAGTTATTTCTTTTAATTTAATGCATAAATATAGGAAAGAAATTAAAGAGGACATTGCAAAACTAACTTGTCAATTAATTTTATTTACCTATCTATATACAATATATTAAAGTATGCTCCTTCAAGTCATAGAGAGCTAGTCATCTTATGTGCAGACTTTGTCTCTTTCAAGTCATATAGTATTACGTTATGTTATGTGATGACGTGACTTTCTTCAAAGATTAGTCACGTTATCTTATGTGTTGACATAGCCTTCCTAATGATTCATACAAGCTACATATACTATATTATCTTATGAGTTGACATGGTGGCTTCCTTCAAACCATATAACTCTACGTCATGTTATGTACTAGCATACCCTTTATCAAAAACTCTTCCAAACCATGTAACGCCACGTTAGATCTATCAAAATCGGTTCCGGCTAGTGATTCAACTCAACATTTTAGTGAGTTTGGTTGCTTAAAATTTAGCTTACAAATAAATGGGTCATTTTAACCTAGCTCACTTAACTTGTGGATTAAGTAAGTTTGGGTCAAGTTGGCTTGTGAGTTAAATGAGTTGCTTAAAATTTGAATTTTTTGTTATTTTTTCTTGTTGAATTTGGGATTTATGGATTATTACTTATGTAAATTAGTGATTATGACTTATGAATTATGATGCAACTTAAGTTTAATGACTATTACATGATTTTAGATATTTTATAACCTAGATTAGATGATTATTTTATGATTTTTTAATTTATTTTAATGTATTTTATGCATTTTAATTTTTTTATTTTTAGTGGGTCAACCGTTTAACCCACCAATCCTGGTGAGTCGAGTCAGGTTGATCATTTTTTAGCTCATTCCCAAAGTGAGCCAACTCGGCTTAACTCACTTAGTCCCCACCCCGGGACGAGCTAACCTAAGTGAGTCAGGTTGGCCCACTTTGATAGCTCTACACCACGTAATGTCATATATTAACATGGTTTTATCTAAAAAAAATTTCAAGTCATTTATTACCACATAATGTTAGATGGTAACGTGGTCCCCTCCAAACAAATATACAATTTTATTAAAAGAGTAAAAGCTTTTAATATTCAATAAATAATTTATATTTATGATGAAATATATTGATGGCATAAACTCGTCATGATACTTTATGATAACATTCCAACTATATTAGATAACTTATATTTGTTGGTTTTATTATATTCTCTATAGTCACGGTAAGATAATTAACATGCATATAAATCAAAATTACAATTAAAAATATTTGATTAAGGACATACAATCATAAAAAATATACAAATAAATTTAAAAATAATTTCCTACCAAAGGAAAGAAAATGAAATATATTGCTGCATATTTAATTCATAAATTAAGTTATCATAACAAAAATATGTATAAATTATTAATTTTTTTTTATGAATATTAATGTGCAAATACTGATCACACATATTCATAGACTAATCTAGCACTACAAAAATATTGATAAATTAACTACAAATATTAATTTGTAGACGATTACAAAACTATTCATGGATCATACTTAAAAAATTTGTTATAATATTAATATACAGGCGTCTGCACATTGCATGGGCAAATAGACTAATAATATATTATTATTAATCTTATGAAATTTTTTAATTACTTATAAAATAAGAAAATATTAACATAACATTTGGTACACAGGAGTAGTGATTTCATTTAATGGAATTGGAGATTCTTTTGTTTGTTGGTAGAAAGAAACATGGGATGTAATCCACAAAACTAGGAATGAAGAGTGGGATTGGGATTCTAATGTGACATTTGATACATAAAAATGTTGATTTCATTTCATGCTCATTTCATGGAATTGAGAATTGCTTTGTTTGTTAGCAAAAGTAAGCATAGAGTAAAATATCCATTTCAAGTTTCATTCCACAAAATTATGAAAATGGTGCATGGAGTTCGTTCCCTCCAAGAGAGGTGGGATCGTGATTCCTAGTTACATGAAATGAGATTTAACTATTCTTTTCACAATATACCTTTATTAATTCTATAAAATGACAATTATAATTATTCTAATTAAATTTAATCCACTTAAATCTTATGGGCAATAGAGGATAGGATATGGAAACGAATCCAAGGCTGGAAGAAAGAACTATTATCCAAAGGAAATAAGGAAATTTTATCAAAAGCTGTGGCACAAGCAATACCCACTTACCCAATGTCTTTCTTCAAAATTCCAATATCCTTGTGCAAAGAGCTTGGGACTTGATGTGTAAATTCTGATAGGGATCACAAACAAATGACAAAACAATTCACTGGATAAGTTGGGATAAACTTTGTTGGCCTAAGGAAATATTGGTGGCATGGGGTTTAGGGACTTACACCTAGTCTTTCTATCCTAGCCAAATAAGGATGGAGATTAATGCGTTTTCCAAACTCATGCAACAAGAATTTTGAGGGCTAGATATTTTCTCAATGCTCATATATGTTCAAACCCATCTTATACTTAGCCCAGCATCTTCGCTAGCAGGAAGAGAACTTCTTTAAAAAAAAAAGGGTTATATGGAGGATTGAGAGTGGTACCTTTATTAATATTTGGGAAGACCAGTGGATAGCGTGTTTGAACCACTTCAAACCTAGTAGACCAGTGCAGAATGATGCTGGTTTTGATCTTGTAGCTCAACCTATTGATCATTATGCTAGAACTTGGAAGGCTGACCTGGTAAACTCCTTGTTTTCGCAAGAAAATGCCAAAAGAATCTTGCAAATCCCCCTATGCCAAGTCCCTAGTATTGATTCACCATATTGGTTCCATGATAGGAGGGGAGCGTTTTCGGTGAAAAGTGCATATAAGTTAGCTATGGAGATGAAATTATCAAGTTAAGTAGCTACAGTGTAGGAAAAATCCATGATCTCAAAACACTTGCTCCTCTATGGAAAAGGATTTGGAAAATGGAGATTCCTCCTAAAGTTAGAGGCTTCGTCTGGCGGGTCTGCAGAGATATTTTACCAACTCAAATCCAGCTTGCACTAAGAGGGGTGGATGCAGGGGGTGCATGCTACCTTTGTGGTAAAGATCTTGAGACATTCAGCATCTATTTTGACTCTGTCCTTCCATAAAGGAAGTAATCAACCAATTTGTTCCATAAGCTGCATCTTTAAGAGACTATATGGTCTTCTCACATCCTGAAGCTGATGAGACCCTTCAATCCAAATAGGATGGAAAGTCTAGGTATGAGTTGGTGGGCAAGAATTCAAGTTTGGCTAGGTAAAAACCCAAACATCCCCTCTCGCATTGGCCTTACATGCGTCTGTCACCCTCCAAAAGTTTAAAGAAGCTAGGTTTAAAGGTCCCAGCCATACTATTATCAGATCATCTCAGGGTTCATGGCAAACACCATCCACAAATTTTGTTAAAATAAATGTGGATGTTGTTATCAATTTACCTTCTCAATCCTTCGGCATTGGCGTGGTAATTCATGACTCAAGGGGGAAATTCTTAACTGGTCGATGTGGATGTTGCAAAAAATGTGCCTTATAGAGGGGAGCTCATAGTAGCTAAAGAAGGTCTACTCCTTGCCTGGGAACTAGGCTATCAACATCTCGCATTGGCCTTACATGCGTCTGTGACCCTCCAAAAATTTAAAGAAGCTAGGTTTGAAGGTCCCAGCTATACTATTATCATATTATCTCAAGATTCATGGCAAACACCATCCACAAATTTTGTTAAAATAAATGTGGATGTTGTTATCAATTTACCTTCTCAATCCTTCAGAATTGGCATGGTAATTCGTGACGCAAGTGGAAATTCCTAACTGGTAGACATTGCAGAAAAATGTGCCTCATTGATTCTTATAGAGGGAAGGGAGCTCATAGCAGCTAAAGAGGGCCTATTCCTTGCCTGAGAACTAGGCTATCAACATATGTGGCTTGAAGGTGACGCATAATAGGTTGTCAAAATATGTTGAAGGATGATTGTGAGGACCTATCCCCAAATGGTTCCACTGCTAGAGACATTAATCTAGTTGCTTCTTTGTTTCTTGCTTTTGATTATGGTTATGTTAGTAGAAACTAAATAAGTTGTTGATTCCCTTGCCAAGTATGCTCTGCATGCTAATAGCTCTGAAACTTGGCTAGAGGATCCTCTTGATGTAATCCTCAATTGTCTTCTTTCTGATTTGGCCATTTATTGAATCAGCATTTTGTATTAAAAAAGATTTACAGGTAATGGAGGATGGCATCATTAAAAAAAATTTAGATAAGAGGCAAGATAATTAAAAACTTAATTATTATAATGTTTATTCATTTCAAATGACGATGAACACATGAACTTTTTTCATTTTTACAAATAAAACAATATTTGTTCTTTTTTATCAAGTAACAATATTTATTATTATTAAGTTATAAAAAAAATTAAATTTGAACACTATTCTCAAGAATATACATTTATATTACATATATAATATAGACATGAAAAAATTTAAAACTTTTTTTTATGAGGGCATTCATGTCATTTAGATTAATTTTTATTCCATTCCATATTGATTCCATGTATCAATTCAAATGCTACCAAACTATAGACTGAAAGTAAGCATTCCATTCATGTCATTCTGATTGCATATAATCATCATTTCATATACCAAAATATTACGTAAGTTCTATGAAATGAGATTTAAGTTTACTTTTCCCAACCTACTCTCATAAGTTTTACAAAATAATAATGATTAGCCTTATTAAATTTAACACACTTAAGGCTGCTTTCACTAAAAAAAATTTAAATTAGAGGCAAAATAAATAAAAGTTTAATGATTACATTGTTTATTAATGTCAAATGACAATATATACACTTTAACTTTTTTTTTCATAAATAAACTAATGTATTTTTCTTTGAGGAACAACATATATTGTTATTAAGTTATAAAAAAAAAGTACTTGAACATTGCTTTCAAGAATTTACATTCATATTTCATATATAAGATATACACGAAAATTAATTTTTTTTTTGTTTATCTTACAAGAAGCATTCATATAATTTAAATCAATTTTTAGTTTTATTCTATATTGATTTTATGTACCAATTCAAAAATTACCAAACTATGGATTGGGAGTGGACAACATGCCATTCCATTCATATTCCAATCTTAGTCTTTAGAATTACCATTCCATGTACCAAATGTTATGTAAATATTTTTTGTTATTTTCAATATATTAAATACTTTTTCCTTTTCATTTAATACTTTCTATTTGAAAACAATTTTAAATCCTCCTAAATAATCAACCTAATAATCATTTTTATTAAGAAAGTATTAAATGTGTTTTAGGTTTTTAAGATGTTAAATGCCCCTATCTTTTTTATTTAATACTTTCATTAGTGAGTTTTAGGAGAATTATTATGCTAATTATTTTTTTGGTTATATTGTAACGGTATCCTCATATATATCAGTTTTTGTGTCACCCCCATAATGGTTTGGTGTATTTAAGAGAATTGGTTTCCCTAAGTGTTAGCCCAAGATAATTTGGACCAAAGGAACAAGGTAGGGAGTTATAATTCTAATGTCTTTGAATTTGCAGCTTTTAGGATTCAGGTTAGAAATTGAGAATGGCTTGGACTTAGTGGCGCAGACACATGTTTGAGGGTGGGCACAGGCCCATACTGATTTTGATAAAAATAATTAAATGATAGTTTTATTTACAAAGTAATCACTCTATTAATTAGTTAAAATAGGACCCAACAATTTACCCAAAAAAAAGTGTGACTCCACTAGCATTACCATATTGATTGGATTTAAAAAGTTAACTCACTTTTAATTTGAACTTATCATAATTATATTTCATGTATTTCATTTTTTTCTCTTAATTCTTTTTTTTTTTCCTCTCTCTCCCATTAAGGTTATCTATAGTTTATAGGCACTTTTACTATCTCATCTTACTTATTGATTACCATATTAATAGCTTTATCTCTTTCTCCTTCTTGAATCTTGTGCATCTCTCACTGTTTGTTGTAATTGTGTTTCAATTTTAATGTATATACTATAGGATATATTCTAATAACTTTTTCCTTTTTCTCTTTTGTACATTGTATTTTTTTTTTTTCATATTTGGCTGTTGTATAGGATATGCCAATAACTAATTCCTTCAATTATTGACATGTCAATAGCTTATTCCTTCAAGTTTGATTAAAATCGATGGTATTACATAATAACTTTAATTTAATAAAAACTGTAAGCTAAATTTATTTCTTAATTTTAATTCTATTTTTGATATAATTATAGAAGACAATTATATAAGGGTACTTTTCATATTTATAATTACAATGATAATAGTTTTTCTTTTTTTTTACGATCAAAGATAAGTTGATATATTATGACAATGTAGCAAACTGAAGTACATCACCGAGCAAGGATGGAGGTTCATGCAGCTAAACCAATCTCCCAGATACATGCTGAGCTCACCGAGCTAGCTGATGGACAGCTACGTTAGCTTTCTTAGAGAAAAAATCAAAACTACTTTCAACTCCCTGATGTCATCATATACTAATTAAGCCCATCTTTGATAAGTCTTCCACTCCTTTGGTAAGATCACCAATGACCCTCCTTTAAGTGCTTCTAGCAGTGTTGGATTGCTGAATATATGGTCAATAGGCAGAGAAACACAGCCACACAATTGACTCCAATGGTTTCTCGCTATTATTCCAATCCCTCCCTTGTTCAGGTCTTTAAAGCAGGCTACATCCACGTTAAGCTTAATGGCTCCCACTGACCTTGTTAAGTTTAAATATATTTGGATGTCCCTGCTGTTCTCAGAGTCCTAACTCCGCCACTGCTTGGGCTAGTTATTTTTCAATTCTTTGACATTGTTATATGAAATTACATTGCTAACTATAAAAGGCTTCCAAACATAAAAATCAGAAATAGTAGGTCTAATTCAAATATCAGGCCCCAAGCCCCGTCTTTTTACCCAAAAAAAAAATATCAGGCTCCAATTCTAGGCACCAAACAAGGCTCAAACACTACTCAAAGATTTAATATAGAAACAAAACAAATATTAAATTCCATCATTTAATTTTCAAGCTTCCTTCTGTCTCATTACTACATTTTTCTCCCTTCTCTCTTCCACCTTCACCTCTATACACTAGCCAAAACCAACACCTAAAAAATATGTGATGCAAACAACTGGAAAATGGATTGGAGATTTGGAGGTTACATGCAAAACGAAGTGTGGCGAGGTCGTAGAATATGGAGGATGCTGCAAGGGAGATGGTGGTGGTGGTGGTGGTCACTGACAGCTTGATGTTTTGTTCGTGTATGGGACAGAGAGGAGAATAATGTGAGCATTAAATGAGACGCGGAGAGAAAACTTGAGAATTAAATGATGAAATTTAAGATGATTTCTAATACCAATGTGAGAATTAAATGAGATGAAGAGAGAAACTTGAGAATTAAATGATGAAATTTAATTAGAGGATTTCTTTGTCACCAAAATGAATTAAATGATAAAATTTAAGACAATTTGTTTCATTGTTTCTCATAAAAATGAATTAGATATGCTAATAGGAGTTGGCTCACTTGGTCGGCCTTTCGCTCGTGCTTCGACTTGACTTATATTTGATTCTTGGGTTCTTTTATTAGTGGGTCATCTATAAGTATTCCTGTAAGCGTTCAATGGCCTGGGAGCATGCCTTGATCCTGGATTGGGACTAGCCTTTTCCTCAACCAAAATTTTCTATCACAAAAAAAAAAATGAATTAGATATCTAAAATTTAATGTCTTATGTAAAAAGAGGTAACGATATTTATATTCAGATAAAAATTGGCACTATTGTCAATAAGTCATTAATGGTATTTAAGGTTCTTTGGAATATTTTTTTAAAAAATTTTGGATCGAATTCCACCCAAACAGTTTTGCTTGAACCTTATTGTTATGGCTTTTATAAACTCTAAAATATTCGCAAGTGCACAAATCATACAATCTCACAGAGACTTTGAGTTAAGTTCTAAGTATTGATAAATTTTTCTAATCTAATTGGACAAAAAAATTCGGACTCTAAAATTAAAATAATACAGAAATTAAATTACTCAAAACAAAACTAAAAATTAATAAACACAATAAAATAAATTAGAAATGTAACCAAATGCAAATTAATTAAGGATCAGAATTTATCAAGATTAATTTTAACATGTCATATATTATTTTCAGATAATTATCTCATGAACATCTAGCGGTTAAGCATGTATTCACAGAAAATATATCGATTAAGTCCTAAAAATCACAATCAATTGAATGCTTTATTTACCTAATTAATAGTAAATTATCAAATCACCAACTGTATCCCTATATAGAAATCACAATTGATATCCAACAATTACTATTAACACTCATATAGGAACAACAAACTCAAAGTATGAGAAAAACATGAATAAACTCATCTAAAACTTTATTCAAACTAATTGATAGACAAATAAAATAATAAACATCAATATCTCTAAAACTGGGTAATAATATATAATCTAATACATTTTTACTAAAACTAACAAGATTTCATCATCACCTTAGCAAACAAATATAAAGAAACATACACGGTTTAAATGATAACATCTCCTTAATTCTTACACTCTTGTATGGTGTGGTACCCTCATGCACCATCTTCTGCTTCGTGCTACGAAGCCCCTTTGGCTCACCTCCTTCTTCCTCCCTTTGTTTGCTGTCATTGGTTGTCTTTTTATAGTCACATTGGTTTATCTTCTTGTCCAAGTAAGTGTTTATGGCCCATAAATCTCCATATCTAAGGCAATATCTTCACTTGATTATGGGATCTGTTTTGGATTATGTATGCATTCAAAACAAAATTAGCATCAAATCTACTCCAAATTTTTAATATCTAACTAAATCTATTCCAAATCTTTAATATCTTTCAAGATTCATATTGTGTGTAAGTAATTGCTTGCATAATTTTTTATACTAAAATTTTTTTTCTTTTACTATTGTTCTCTCTCAATCATTGAATGTCTTAGTTATTATTTTTTATTATAATTTAATATATTTTTAAATGTTTTATAATATGATATATATAATTTTTTATATGTACATTATATACCTTGCCTCACCCGTACCTTAATCTTTTGGGAAGTGTTCTGTTCATTCTCGTCTTATGTCATTGTCGTATCTGATATCCAAACCCGCATCTGTGCATTATAGATGGAGGGTTGTTCCACTGGGAGCTGGAGTCTAGTCTTTGTTACAGCGATTGTAGTCTTGTAGTTCAGTAGGGAAGATTATGTTTTCAATCATAGAGTCAGAAAATCGAGACTTGTTGATCAGAATTCGGAGTAGGGTTCGTACGTGAAACAGAACTAGTCATCATGCGTATGGTTTGAACCCTGGTGCTCGTATGGTGCAAGTTGGTTGTCAAGCTCCTCCTATTGGTTGGACCAAGATTAACACTGATGGGTCCTATCTTCGTTCAGGTGGGTGACAGCTGCTTGCACTGGCATAGTGCGAGAGGAATCTGGTACTTTTATATATATCTTGCTAGCTTCACTTGTAATCTAGGAACGCGTTCAATTACGCACCCATGCACAACTGTGAGGCATTAATTATTCATGGTCTTATTCGGCTAACAAATTCTTTGGTTCTTGTCATAGCTCTTACTCTGATAGACAAAGGGTGCTGCTTATCCTATCCTTGCCTCTCCCCTGCTACATAGATTTTAAATTGTGGTTGTATTTACGTTCTAATCAAGGTTGCGTTACAGCTGTTATGTATTAACATGAACTGATTGCATTGGTCTATGAAGTTTCAAGCTACTTTCAAAGAAGCTAATGGTTGGTCGCACATTGGAAATGGGAATTATGACCTTCAGCGATGTTCCTCCTTTTCTGGCCTTCCCTCTGTTAATTAGCACATGTCTTGGGTGCGCTCTTTGATAGGTTCCTGTCACAATGAGAACTTCCTAAACAACTGATACACCTCACGTCTTTCTTTTTTTTCTTTTTTTTTTTAGGATGTTAGTTTTTCAATCAATCGAGACAAAGTGTTCTTTTTGGACGATTTTAAGGTACACCTCCCACATAAGTCTCATGTATTCACATGAATTAATTTCTAAAAATGTTTCTTGAATGCCATGATGTTTGCATCAGTCTTTATTCCTTCTTATTTGGAAAAGAAAAAATAGAAAAAGAATATATTGAAATATGCATTTTTTTTATTTTATTATTAAAAAAATAATAAAAAATGGTGTAATATAAATAGTGTGTAAATAACATTATTGATTAATTTCTTTAATTGTTGGTTCAAAGCTTTGAATTTAAGTCATAAAAAACTCCTCAATTATGAGTATTAACAATGTTATTTCACATTTCAATCTTACACCTTTATCTATAAGGTTACCTTTTATGATAAAAAAAAAAGAGAGATAAAAAATAAAAAAAATTAAATTTTTTTTTATTATCATTATAAAAATAATATTTTTAAATAAGCATATAGCCCATAAGTTATTATATATATATATATATATATATATAAAACGAATGAAAACTAAATTAAATTTCTACAAAATTTATGATTAACTAACGTTTTATTTTAATTTTAATTTTTATAATATTTATGGATTAATTAGTTATAGTTTTATTATTATTATGAATTAATTAATTAAAAAAATTATTCTCTAAATTTAAGATGAGTTTAAATTTCAAAAACAGTTGTAATTATTTTATAAAGAATATATCTAAATATATAAATATAAAAATAAATATATCTTAGAAATAGTGAAATTTGAAAACTGAGTAATTTTGAACACACAAGATTTAAAAAAGAGAAAGAAAAAAAAAGTGTATACAAAGAATCCTTTAATAACAGTAGGAGATTCCTTCATAACAGTACAGATGACTTACCGTAAAAGGGATTACCATCACCGTAAACATCTTACATTTATTATTTACCTAAATTTTGAATTAAAACTGCAGATACATGCTCTTATTGCAATCTCAATAATAATGATGATAAGGACATTTTAAATGTAAAAAATTCAAACAAACTCGAAAAGATATAGAAAGAAAATGAAGTAAGATGATAGAAAATTTTAAAGAAAGAAAACAAGAATTGTGGGTGAAAATTTTGGAGAAGGAAAGATGGCGACGGGAAGTCTTCCATCCACCTCTATTTAAAGATTTTATATTTTTGTCATTTTTTTTTTTTTGTAATATTTAACTTCGATCAAAGAAGAAAAGAGTAGATTCTTTTGCGAATCTGCAATTATATATTCTTTTTGACAATATGCTATAAAATGAGGCGGTTTCTAAGAGTCCATGAGATTCCCAAAGTGGGAATGTGCATTTTTTTTTTAATAAAGTAGCCTACAAGACGGCTGGCTTTGTTTTGAGCATTTTCCGGCACGTCTCATGCGCCCATGTACGGAAAGCATGTGCCACTGCCATTTTGCAGTAGAAAGTAGATTCTTGAGAATTTTTAACCAAAAAAAAAGGAAATTTTTGTGTAAGTATTGTGATCAGAAAACACCCTCCATGTGAGTGGTTTCTGAACACATCTAACGATCAACGTATTTATATAAATAATTTTGAAAAACTGGATTTTGAAAAACAAAAAAAAAATTCAGTATCCGTACACAAAAGCCATGTATTTACCAATGTTCTGAAAATCAGACCGGACCGGGCGGTTCAACCGGTCGGACCGGGAACCGGTCTCCTCTCCGGTTCGGGCTGTTTCTCAAAACCGGAGAAGTCAAAAATCGGTCAAAAACCGGTAAACCGGTACCAAATCGGGTGAACCGGCTAAACCGGTACCGGTCCGTACGGTTACCGGTTCTGATTTTACAAAAAAAAAAAAATACCAAACGGCGTCGGTGCCGCGCTGCATCGCTCGCTGGAAGTCGGAAACAACTGTGTGCTAGTTAGTACTGGCGAATCAGCCCCCTCCGCGTCAACCATCGCCGTCGATAACTCTGATTTCGACGACTCCACTGCTTTCGTGATCCGAGCTCGCAACCGGATCGGCCTCCTTCAAGTCATCACCAAGGTTTTCAACGATCTCGACTTTCAACGATCTCGGCCTCAGCATCGACAAGGCCACCGCTAAATTTGAGGGTGACTTCTTTATCAAGAAGTTTTTCGTCACCGATTCCAATGGGAACAAGATCGAAGACTCGGAGAGCTTGGAGAGGATCAAGCGAGCTTTGACGGAGGCGATTAGCGCCGATGATGGGTCGGTTTCAGTGGCGACCGGCGAAGACTGTGGCAAGCAGAGGAGCAGAGCAGAGCAAATGAGAAGAGCAAAGGAGCAGGCAGTCGAAGATGGATTCGTGTTCGGTTCGGTGTTCCAGGCTTCCAGCTCCCAGCTGCTGCAAGTCTGAGGTGACGTGATAGGCTGAGCAGCCTAAGCTCACTACAATTAAGTGCTTATGCAGTTCTGCTACATAGTCGGATAGTCCACTTTATTAGGTCCCTTTTGAAGCTTTTTTTTTTTAATCTTTTATAATACTTTGGTTTTCTTCTTTTTAATTAGTACTATTCTCTTATCGTGTCCTTCAATTGTTCTGACTTTCAATGATTTCTGTATTCTGTCGTGGGAAATGTTTATTGTATATAAAAAATAAATTTCTGTAATTTATATTAAAAAATTATAAATTATTAATTGTGTTAAGAAGAAAAAAAATAATAAATGAAAATAATAAAAATATATAAATAAAGTAAAAAAAATATTATTTTAAAGTAACATTACTTTTGTATAAATCATCAACTCTAGATTGGTGGAAAAGGACAAAAGCAGAGAAGGCATTTAGCTTAATGAACAGGTTTTTTAAAATTATTCTATCAGTCTTCAGAATGGAAAAAATAAATATATAAATAATTATGTATATATTTATATTTATATTTATATATAAATATATATTTAATTATATTCCGATTCGACCACGATTCGACCATTAAACCTTGAATCAGTACCTCAACTAGTTCAATAACCGATTTAGTTTATTTTCAGAACCTTGGTATTTACATGAATTAATTTCTTTAAGAGGGGATAAAAGCTTTGAACTTAAGCAATAAAAACTCCGCTGACTATTAACAATATTATTTTTACATTTTTATTTTATAATTTTTTCATACATTTAATTTTTTGTGATAAACAATAAAAATAAACTAAATTTTTCTTCTTTATTACCGTTCAAAGTAAGTATAAATTTAAAGTATAAAAATAATATTTTGAATGAGCATATGGCCCACAAATTATTATTGATAATTTTATATTTAACCTTAAATACAAACTTTAAAAGACTAAACAATACCTTATAAAAAGATAATTGGGAGGGGAGGGCAACAGCAGAAAATTGATAGTTAATGGGACATCTCACTTTCTAGCCATAAAATAGCAATGATTATTTATGGAATTCCATGGCTCATAAAAGATTGGCAACCAAACATAAGTCTTCCTTTCACTAGTAGTCTAGTGGCTGTAGCACAGATAAGGCAAATTGTTCTAGCACTAGTAATCAACAGAGACGAGAAAGTAGACTAGGGTGTATTATTGATTGATTAACCATGCACGCTTACAGTGACTACATTCCTCTGAGCACCCAAAATGGACCAAATACAAAATAAGGACAGTGCTGGGTCCTGCCTAGCACAGGATCATGCACAGCCACATCAAACTTCCCAATTAAAATGACTGTCATTACTCACTGATGCCACAAAAATGGCAATTATAGCATTTGTTGCATAGAAATGCTTTATGCAAATCAGCTTCAAATAAAAAATATATATATCTATATTCATATTAAACAGGAGAACAAGAAAGATCCAAGTTCGACTATTTAATGGAAACCTCCCGCGGTGGTGGTTGCAGCCTCCTTCAAATCCGGCGGCGGCGGCGGCGATGGCAGCAGGATTATCGATAATACGCCGCTGGCGGCGGCTGCCACGGCACCCAGCACGAACGCTGGCAAGTTACCACCGCCAAACAGGTTATCCCAATGTCCACTCACCAGAGACATCATCAGCTGTATACATATTTATAGATAACAAGTCAAATATATTAATTTGGTATCTCTTTATAACATGAGTGAAAAAATTCGGAAATAAATTTTAGATAAAAAATTATATAAAAAAATCTCTCTTATATTTTTTATCTTTAATTTTAATGAAACAAAAAATGACTCCAAAAGTGTAATTTTTAATAAATTTATGAAATAAAAGTAATTAAGTGGCAAAATTAAGTATGAAGTGAATTGATTCTAACCTCTGGTATGACAATTGCAAGATTGAGAACTCCCAGAGATAACCCTGAAAATTTTGAAGCAAAGCAGAAAGGTTATATATTTTAGTTTATGATGATTGGATATATGAATTGCCCCAATTTGGAGAAAAAAAGTTATTAATTAAAAGATCTAAATTCTCTTATGTTACAAGATCATTTCATTAAAAAAAGATAAACACAAAATTTAAATAAACATAAAATTTATTTTTCAATAATTTATCTAAATGAAGTGTAAGGTTTAATAATTATAATTTAAATTTTACTACATCATTTTTAAATTTTTTTATTATTTAACTAATAAAAGAGAATTTAAATATTTAATTAAATGGATTGAGTGTCATACCTTGGCCTGCCCCTGATGTGTGGGAGAATATAGATGCTAGAGCATAAGGGATGGTGAAAGTTATCTGCAACAAATGGCACAGCAAAAAGAGCATATTAGTTTACTTTAGCACATGGATCCAGAAAGCTTCTCACCTTTTCTTATTCCTTTCACCGTTTTCCTAACATGTTGCACTTTTCAGTTTTCAGTTTCAACTTTTTTTGTTTTTAGTAAAAAGGAAAAGGGTGGATGAAAATAAGAAAAGAAATAGTTATGGATTTATATAAGGACAGAAAAGCATTCTGTTGTTTGCAAATTGCACTGCAAAGGGAGACGGTATTAAACGTCAAATCAAAAGCCAGTTGGCCTCTTGAGAGCACTATTTTATGGGAACAGTGTTTTATGAGAAAAATTTTATCATTATTATTTTTATTTTAACAAAATTAAGTTTATAAAATAATTTTAATAAACGAAACTTTATAAAATTACTGTTAATTTATATAAAAAAAGAAGCCAGTTGTCTCGATGTGTCAATATTTTAAGTTAAAATAACACTTTAAATGTGAAAGTGTTATTTTAATATTTTTATTAAATAAAAAAATTTATTTAAAAGTGTATTAATAAAAATATTCTTATAATTTTAATTTATATAATATTTATATAAATTTAATTTAACAATTATATTAATAAAAATTATATTATATAAAAAATTATTAAATAATGTAAAAAATTATTATAAAAGATAAATATTAATTAATTAGAGAAACAGAGACTTAATTACTCGAGAAACAGAGACTTAATTACTCAATGTGCCAGACAAACAGAAAATGACATCATCACTAAATTACAAAAGCACCAAAACCACAAGCAACTAGATGCTGGACAAGGAAAACTCCAACCGCTAATTTATAAAACCAATCACAATCACTGAGTTATTATATTGAGGACACGTTTATCATACAAAAAGTGAAACAGAATACTTAGATAGAGAAATTTTGAAATAAATATTTATTTATATAAAGACTCAAATAAATATTTAATACGAAGATTTTATAAGCTATATTATATATGCACATCTTTTTTTTTTAAATGTTCTACTCATATCAAATATTGGTTTATATATTTACGTAAGCACTGAATAACCAAAAATTAGGTTATGATAGGAATAATTTTTTTTATATTACAATCAGGACTGTTACGTGAAAATTAAAAGATTTCAATATATATATAACGAATAAAAATAAAATAAAATTTCTACAAAATTTATAATTAACTAGTCTTTTATTTTAATTTTAATTTTAATTTATATAATATTTATGGATTAATTAGTTATAGTTATTATAATTATAAATTAATTTTATAAAGAATATATCTAAATATAAAAATAAATATATTTTAGAAATAGTGAAATTTGAAAACTGAGTAATTTTGAACACAATATTTAAAAAAGAGAACGAAAAAAAAAATGTATACAAAGAATCCTTAATAATAGTAGGAGATTCCTTCGAAACAGTATAGATGACTTACCGCAAAAGGGATTCCCATCACCGTGAACAAAGCCAACGCACCGGCCTTCACCCCAGCAGGCGGGGGCAGGGGGACTGGAGCACCGCTGCTATCCACCGTGAACCGCCGCGAGTGCTCAGCCAACTTGGTGATCAGCACCGTCAATGCCAAGCACACCGCCAGCAAGAAGTTGACGATCCCCCAGAGCCTCTTCACCCCGCCAACCCCACGAGCCAGCGGCTCCACCCCCAGCGCCGTAGCACCTTGCGCCACCGAGCCCAGCATGAGCCCCAACGTGCCCCACCGCACCCCCTTGGAGTAGGCGTTCTCTTCCCCAACCTTGATCTCTCCTCCGTACACGTCACGCCCCATCCAATCGGTGTCGTACAGCAAGAAGGGGAACCAAGCAATCCAGTTGAAAAACGTCACCAGAAGAAGGAGCCACATGGGCCTATTCAGCTCCCGAAAAGCACCGAGTAATTCCCCGAAGCATGCCAAGCCTCCGGACCCTGTTTCTTCCTCCTCGTCCGCTTCCTTCGGAGACGACAGCGTTTTCTCCTTCACGTAGGTGAAAGCGGCGGTGACCAGCGTCAGAAGCAACGTAATGGAGAGGAAAAAGCAGCTCTTGAGGTTGGCGCAGTAAATGTCGCAGGCCTTGGTTTTCGTGAACGGGAACATGTTGTGGAGGTGCTCGGAGGCCCCGGCGGCGTAGCCGAGGACGTTCCCGACGCCCATGAAGAACGAGAAGAAGGCGTTGGCGGTGCGGGTCTTGCGCTGGTCGCCGTCTGCGAGGTCGGCGAGGAACGCCCGGCTGGGGCCCTGCAGCATGTTGTTGGCGACGTCGAAGATCCAGAAACCGACCACGAAGATGACGATGGGCGGGGGGCGGGACTTCTTGGCCAGGGAGTCGCCGAACATGTGGCCGAGGTCGGCAGCGTAGCCAATCAGGAAGACGGCGACGGCGACTGAGAAGGAGCCGGCCGCGATGAAGGGGCGACGGCGGCCGAAGCGGGAGGTGCAGCGGTCGCTGTAGTAGCCGACAATGGGCTGGACCAGCATGCCGGAGATGGGGCCGCAGAGCCAGATGTAGGCAGCCCACGTGTGGGGGATGCCGAGGAGTTGGACATAGGGGGTCAGCAGGGACAGCTGCAGGGCCCACCCGAACTGGACGCCCGCGGCGATGGACGCCACCGCCATGATCTTGCGCAGCGGGCTTGGGTCCGGCGGGGATGCCGGAGCCACCGCTGGCTCCACATGAAGGGAAGAAGGTTTGCTGTTGTGGTTGGTTTTGGTGGCAGAGAGAGGCTCCATGAGGGAGGACCTAGCTATTGACACACACACACAGAAGGAGGGAGTGTGTGTGTTTTTCTGTGTTTCTCCCTCTAATTTAAGAGGAGAAACGGTGTAGAAACACTAAGAGTTGGAGAATATATAATGGGAATGGATGAGCCGACAAGTTATTGCATATTTTTAAAATATCTACCAAGCATATTCACTCTTAATTTTAAAAATTTATATAAATTTTATGTTATGAAAATACTTTCTAAAACATAAATTTAGTATGCTGAGCATGCAATAAATTTTCTGAATAGGATGGGAGTTGCATGTCCAGAAAAGGATAACCTTGCACATGGTAAAATTTTCATTGTGTGGTGGTGGCTTGGCGTCGGGCTCTGTTCTTTTTTTAAAAAATTTTTTGCTGTCAGATGAAGATAAGATTTCATTGATATAGAAACGAAAGGAGACACAACAACTCCAAAGTCTAACGGGGGAATCAAATCCATCCTGTAAAAGTGGGAAGGAAACAAGAACATATGATTTGGAACTTTACACGGACTTAATAGTTTGAGAGTCTTCCACCGATATTTAATCATTGAGTTCTTGTTTGAGGTGATACAATGCATTGTGCATTTGTGTGGAAAGATTCGAAACCGCTTGAGCAAATGGACATGTTAGGAAATTGCGGCTTGCTGATTCTTGCTCATAAGAGCATAGCGGGCAACAAGAGCATTGTGCAAAACTGTTTACCCATTGCTTGGAACGAGAGAAAAATGAGAAGGAAGAAATGAGGTGGAGAGAAAATGGAATTTTCTCCTGCTTGGATGCAGGTAGAAAAGGGAGAAGAAGGAAAGAAAAAAAAATATAGTGGACCTCACCCGAAAGATTTCTTCGCTCCATTGAGAAGAGGACATAGTAAATATTGTAAAATTACAATTCTGTTCATCTTCTATTATGCTAAGCACACCGCGCGCCGACACACTTCTTCTGTTAACAGGTCTTCTATCAACTAGTTCAGTCATACAAAGAGATAACACAAAAAATAAATTTGACAAGAAAGGCAAAGGAGAGGAGTTGGGGGAGGGGCCATGGGGGGGGGGGTGGGTGGGGCGTTGTTGAAGGGACGGGGAAGGAGAGGGAGTAGCGAAGGGGTGGGGGAAGGCGGGGGAGGGAGAGGGGGGAATGGATTAGGGGCAATGGAGTGGCACAGAGGAAAGGGTAATGGGAAAAGGCAGGAAAGGAAGGGGGAAGGGGAAGGGGAAGGGGAAGGGGTTGGATGAAAAAAGGGAGAAACAGGAAAATTTTCAAGTTATTATTATAATATAAAATTTATAAAAATATTTTAATTGATATATATATATATATATATAAAATTTTATTTTCCATTTTAAATTTTTTTAAAAAATTTAATAAAGTATTTAAAATTAAATTGAAATTTATAATTTGAATATCAATAACTTAAATTTTTAAATTAATATTTATTATGAAATATATTTATTTATATATTTTGTAATAAGTGTGTTTAGAAATTTAAAATGAAAACTAATATATAGTTAATAAATATTAATAATTAAAAATAATTAATAATTCATTGAACACAAATAAAAAAATAAAATTATAAACAAAAATATTTTTTTATAATTACATTTTGTAGTTACAATCACTTTTAAATATAAAAAGTTATCTTTTTATTTTTTCATAAAATTATTTTTATTTAATTAATTAATTTTTATAATTATAATAAAGTTATAATTAATTAATTTATAAAATAATTACATAACTAAAAATTAAAGAAATACCGCTCAAGACCCTAGTTTATATTATGAGTTCATAAAATAAATAATATGATTGTATTCATAAATATTGACCATGACAAAATTATTCATTTACATACAAAATTCAAAAAAAAAAAGAGAAGAACCTCCTCTTTCTGCAGTAATGATAACTCGTTAACTTAGAAAATAATTTTAATTAGGTTTGAAAGGGATAGATAACTAATCCATTAAGTTAGTTAGAGTTGGTTCTGTAATTCTGTTATAGGTGAGTAATATAAATGCAACACTGCTACATGTAATTCGGTAAGATTGTTTTTGTTTCATTATGCAATACACCTTTTTCCTTATCTCTTACTCAACTCTCTTCTGTTGTGATACATTTATGGTATTAGAGCTCATGAGAACTCTTACAATGGAGGATTCGTTACAAGCTCTTGCAATGGAGAACAACTCTTCATCATCTTCCACTACAGCATCTCGATTCGTGTTGCAAACCTTTTCAAACCCAGTGTCATTTAACTTCATGAACACAACTTCCTACCTTGGAAGCAACAAGCCATGGCTACAATTAAAGGTTTCAAACGCTAGAAATTTATTAATGGAGTGGGTGTCAGAGAGAAAAATTCGCAACAGAGAAAGATTGAATAATAGAGAATTATAGTGAATCATATATGCACTGGGAGTAAAAGATCAACTATTATTGTCTTGGTTACTTGCATCAATGTCAGAATCATCGACTAAAATAATGGTTGGCTGCAAGAATTCTTGTCAAGTTCGGAGGAGATTGGAGGTGTTTTTTACTTATCAAACAAAGGCCGAGGCAAAGCAGCTAAAGATTCAGTTACAGAATATCAAGAAAGGTGCCACATCAATAAGCATTTCTCTTAGAAATCAAGAAAATTGTGGATATGTTAGTAGCAGTTGGTGAAACTATGATGGAATCTATTCTTGTGGATATCTTCGGATCAAATTGAGGCAATTTTTGATGGACTTTTAGATGAATATGATGGATTTATCACCTAAGTGACTTGAAGAACAGAACCATATACCGTTACTAAAATAGAAGCACTACTCATGGCACAAGAAGAAAAAACACGAGGTGCAGTATTGAATTGATCAATATGCAAGCCAACTTGGTAGATGCACCATCGAATGCTAGAAATTAAAACCATCCTTCTTATCGTAACTTATATCAGAAGTATAATTCTGGACATGACGCGGGGGATTTTCATGGAAATGGATTTAGAGGTTCAAGAGGACGTTTTGGAAGAGGAGGCAGATCCAATTCTTATTCCAAGCCTTAATATCTGGGGTGTGGTAAATTTGGACATTTAGCATGGCATTATTACCATAAGTTTGATCAGTAATACTCAGGTTCAATCCACCGTCAGAATCAAAATCAACCTGCTGTAAATATGATTGTGTCTACTTCTCAAAATCCACAACAGAACTATCAACGTGTTGCAACCCCTGTGACAGCAATGTTAGCAACACTAGAGCCATTGTTGATCCAATGTGGTACATGTTGGTAATGGTGTTGGCTTATTTATTCAACACATAGGACATTCAAATTTGATTTCTAAATCTTCCCCCTATCCTTTATCACTAACCAACCAAAGATTACCAAAAATCTCTTAAGTGTTTCTAAGTTTGCCAAAGACAATAATGTCTTCTTTGAATCTCACTCTAACATGTGTTTTGTCAAATCACTGGATACCAAGAAGGTAATCCTGTAAGGGAGAATTAAGAATGGCCTTTATTGCTTTGATGAAATGAAGACTACATCTTCTCCACTTAATAGATAAAGTTTTTCTCATACCCCATATGTATATAGTACATATGCCTCTACTTTGTTCCAATTGGTAATGCCTTTAATATCAATACTAGAAATTTTGGTCTTAGAGACGGAATAAATCTGTCTCTAAACCATAAAAATTCCGTCGTTAAGGTATTTAGCGATGGAATCGAACACGGAATGGAAAACGTTGCTGAAAGTGGCATTGCTAAATTCTTAAACACGGATTTTTAAATTTGTCTCCAACTAGAGATGACTAAATTCCATCTCTAAAAATAAAATTTTTATCTCTACATAGAAAACGAAACCATGTCCAATATATCAGTTAGAGATAGAAATGATAAAATTTTCATATTTTTGTCTATAATATATGAAAAAAAAATGGTGTCCAATTAAAAATCAAAGACGAAATTTTCAGTCTTTGATTTCATAGCTGAATATCAAACACAGAAAATCCATTGCTAAGCTTGCAGAATGGTAAAAGAACCATTATAATTGTTAGCTTACCATTCTAATTGTTTTCACTTGCATATAAATATTAAGTAGCAAACCAGAAAATCTCCAATTATACCTAGAATTGTTCAATTAACAAAAGAAGTAGTTTATGTAATAAATTGTCTAGAAGTATAGTTACAAATGTTTAAAAATTATCTGAAATAGTTGATAAATAAAACATAATACATCAAAATCTTTAAAATAAGATCAAGAGTCTGCATCAAAGTCTTCACCATCAATGTCCTAATCATCACGTGTGCAATCCGCCTCTGGTGTAGGCTTTTTAGGAGTAGGGTCTAAGTCCAATCTCTAAAGGATGCGATGAATGATATCCTCCTATTGATGGATCATTCCAACCCTTTTCTACAAATTGTAAACAACCTTATCCTTCTGTTGTAGCTTTGATGTTAAAGCAGCAATGGTTGTCTTGAGAGCCTCTAGCTCTAAGACTGAACAAGTTTTAGACCCAGAAGCATAGGAGGATGGAATCAGAGAGGCAGCCTCTACGCCCAGACCATATAAGCGTCTTTTTTGTTAATGCCTTCAACAACATCCATGTATATGCAGTTATAGGATTGATGGCTGGATCCCTCGCCCACTGCTTTCTATGAGTCCTTCCTGGAAAACCGTCATTTGGTACTCCCTTTGCAAAAAAAAAAAGTTAAATTTGCTTAGTTTAAAAATAATGTGATAATATAGCATCCCTGAGTTATGTTAAAACTTGTACTTACAGTCACGGATTGTGTCTTTTGAAAAATCCACTTGGAAGGTTTCCCCTTCTACATATGAATATGATGGAAGACCTCATAGGATGCAGGCAAAGTGTCACTCTGTGTTCTCTAAAAAGATAAAAGAAATTTAAAATAAACTTATCAATGTAAGTTGACTAAACTTAAAATACATTAAAATATAATACAAAATACTTACCAATCTCTTCTTTTATTCTACTGCTGGAATGGACCCCCTAGTGTATAGTGACACTCCCATATCGGATTTTCTGTTCTCACTATTTTTCTTTGACTTCTCCAACCAAGCACGATCTTGCTAGAGAAAGTTCAATTCATCCCTAACTTACATAGGGATCAATTTTCCAGGATCTGCCCTACTCCAAATCTTATTCATTACATTCTTGAGTGAGTCATATCCTTTGTGGTCGAAGCCCTTTTTGATTTGTCTATCAATAGAAGGCAACCACTTATATTTTCTTTACATGCAAGAATAAAATTAACTTGTACATTAACCACAATCTAAATCATAAAAACATATTAATTGGCAATCATTAAATATAATAAAGTACACTACCACAAATTCAATAAACCACATGTTCCAGTTCGCATTGTCCATCGCCTTCCAATTACTCCAAGCTCCTTCAAACTTAGACTTTACAATGGTGGTAATAATGGTTGGTGGTCCCAACGTTGGGTCAAACCTGTAAGTAAACCATTCTCATATATATAATATAAGAGACATAAGAAAATTATAAAACAAATAAAAATTATTAATACTTATGTCAACTTTGGTCTTGGGTGAATCCGTATACAGCCATCAGCATCTCTGATTCTAGGAGTAGGAGTAGGAGTGCTGGGTGAAGCATCTATATGGAGATGTGAGGATGTATTGGGTGAAGGAGTTGTGTGGAGATGTAAGGAAGATGTGAGGGGTGAGAGGTAATATTGGGAGAAGATCCTGTATGAAGATGAAAAGAAGGGCTAAGTAAGGAGACACGTGAGTATGTGGTGATGGGATGGGAGAAGAATCAGATGCACTTTCACATCTACCCACACCTCTACCTCTACTTATACCTCTACCTCTACATCTATCATCAATACTTGTAATAAAAAAATGAATTAAATTAAACCAAGTAACATAAAAATTTAAATAAAGCAACTAACAAAAACAAACGAACAAACAAGCTTGGTGGAAGCCCATTAATACATTGTTTGGTTAGCATATATTACATTTCAGAATTAACTTAATTAGAAAATCTTTTATCAAAATATTTTTGCTCGTATTTTTTTCTCATTTTACTTCTTCGTCCACAAGTAATTCTTCTTCTTCTTCATATGAAAGTTCCACATCTTCATCTTCTTTTTCTAGATCAACTTGGATTAAGGAGGATCCATTTACTTTTTCAACTGCACCAGTTATATCAACTAAATTTTGCTCAAGATCATCATTTGCAATTGTCATTAATAATTAAGGAATATCGTTGTCTTTTCATTCTATTGGAATATTTAACATCTATACCTATTATATCAAGTAATATCAAGTAATATTATGATTTGCAATATGTGGAAGAGGTCAGAATAAACGTTCCTCTGGCTGAAAGGCTTTCCCTCAAGCATTGTGAAGCTGAGGACGAACACGCCCTGTGTTCGATAGAGTTTTGTGGCCCGTTTGTCTCAAAGTTAACCTTGGTTACTTCATAGTTGGTGCTGTTCTTTCCACCACCAGACCCATCTAATGTCCACAATGATTCCATAGGGTTGCAGATGATGGCATCCTGCAGCACTAATTGGGAACTGTGTGATGAAATGTATTTGTGAGCTTGGAGACTTCTAGAGCACTTCGATGGAGGGAAATATCTCAAATTGAAAGTGGATACAATAGGGGTAAGCTTTCTTTTCCTTTTCCTAATTATATTGGTTTCACTTGTTTGGGGCTATTAATTTGATTGGCGGTCCAAAAGGGGACACCTCAATGATCCTATTAAGTGGATGGGTTGGTATTTAAGAGAGGCAAATAGGCTATCAAGGTTGTATAATTGCATATGTGGTTGTGGTTGTTATTACTTTAATATTGTAAAAATTAGAAAAAAAGAGTATATAGATATCCTAAATTTTGAATCGTTTGCAAATAACTCCATAAACTTTAAAATCATACTAATTAATATCTAAACTATAACAATTACACAAATCAACCCTTATATCCACTTTTTATTTATTCCAAATCGAATAAAAAAAGATTTAAAATAAATAGAAGGTGGATGGAAGGGTTGATTTGTGTAATTGTTATGGTTTATGTATTAATTATGATGATTTTAAAGTTTAAAGGGTTATTAGCAAATGACCCAAAGTTTAAAGAGTCTGTATATTCTTTTTCCTAAAAATTATAAATTTGGATATGTTTAGTATGTGATAAAAATAAGAGGTAAATTTTTATAGATGAGATTTATATATAAATATTATACATGAAATTGAAAATTTAAACTTTTTTTCTCATGCAGTTACTAAGATTCCAGCAAACTCGTGTTTCTTTTGCTTGAATTACATTCTTTTTCTTGCTTTTATGCTGTGATTTTAACTACTGTACCTAAAAGTTCATCTTCATACATTGTATTTAATTCAATGGCATTATGAAACTTTGATTACCAGCAAGCTCTATGAAAATAAAGTATTTGTCATTTCAAGCCAACTTGTAATTAGTCAAGTTCGGAAATCTAAACTTTTTGTAAAACAATAAGCATATATTAGAAAATTCACTAGTGAAGGGTTAAAAAAACTAGAGTAAACATCCATTTTAATCCTTGGAAGATACTGATGACCTCAATTTGGTTCTACAAAAAAAGTTAACATTAATTTAGTCCCTTAATTTTAGAAAGTGATACCAATTTGATCCCTTGATCAAAAGCTTCATTAATGATGTTCTTATGGTGTGCAATATAAAGACTATTTTTTTATGTCACATTTCACAACTGAAAAACTAAAATGATGTTGACTTTCTTTGAAGAACTAAATTGATGTCACATATATCTTTGAGAGACTAAAATGAGTATTTACTTAAAAAATTTTATGAATTTCATGTTCACTCCAAGTCAGGCAATAAGCTAAGTAGTTTTGCCTCTATTTCATATATTTATTTTATTGTTGAGTTATTTCTGTTAACTTGATCCATAAATGTAGGGAAGAAATTAAAGACTAGGACAATGAAAAACTAAATTTTCAATTGATTTTATTTATCTATTTATATACAATATATTAAAGTATGTTCCTCTAAGCCATAAAGTGCTACATCATTTTATGTATTGACGTAGTCTCTTTCAAGTCATATAGCATTACGTCATGTTATATGATGTTGTAACCTTCTCCAAAGACTAGTCTCGTTATCTTGTGTCCCAACATGGCCTTCCCAATGACTTATACACGCTATGTAATGCCACGTCATCTCACATCATCTTATAAGATGATGTATATAACTCTAAGCCATATAACTCCACATCATGTTATGTATTTGATGCACCCTCCTTCAAAAATTCCTCCAAATCATGTAACACCATGTAATGCCATATGCTTATGTTGTCTCATCCAAAGATTCTTATAAGTTATTTAACATCACATAATATTTGGTGGTGACGTGGTTTTCTCCAAATAAATTCAAAATTTCTTTAAAGAGTAAAAATTTTTAATATTCAGCAATGGTTTATATTTATAGTGAAAGATATTAACGACATAAATTATTCGTGATACTTTTATAAATAACATTATCACTATATTAGATAACTTATATTTGTTGGTTTTATTATGTTCTCTATAGTCATGGTAAGATAACATGCATATAAATCAAAATCACAGTTCACAATATTTGATTAAGGACATACAATCATAAAAAAATATACAAATAAATTTAAAAAATGAAATACATTGCTGCATATTTAATTCATAAATTAAGATATCATAATAAAAATATGTACAGATTCTATTGAATTTTTTTATGAATATTTTTTTATATGAAATTCAACCTTATCAATAAGCATCAAAAGATAAATAATCCAAAATACAACTTGGAGGAATTTTAAAATCAAGATTAGTCTAGCATCATGGATTTTAAAATCAAGATTAGAAAGAATCCAAGGATCTTCCCATATCTGAATTGTAGTATCGTCTTTCACCCTTCAAAGCAGCCCCAAATCAAAAATCTTTTGTCCTTCCATAATGCTGTGCCAAGTAAACGATGGATTAGATCCAACATGCGCTTTTAAGCATCATCCATTAGGGAAGTATTTTTCCTTCAGAATTCTTGCAACCAGGGAATCAGGATTGCATATAATTCTCCAACATTGCTTAGCTAACATAGCCAATTGAAAGAATAGAGATAATGAAAACCTAAACCTCCCGTAGCAAAGCTTTTCCCAACTCCTCTAATGGATCTTCCTTACAACAATCTAATTTCCCCACCAAAAATTGTTCATCATGTTTTCCAAGTCTTTACTAAGAGAAGAGAAGAAATTAAAACATGACTAGTGTAAGTGGGGTATGTTTGAATAGTTCTAAGAACCACTCCGAAGACCAAGTCTTCGGAAACGTTGGCCGGAACTCCGAAGACTAAGTCTTAAGGTGGTCCACGTTCTCCACGTCCGCATTTCGCGTTCGTTCCTCGTTCAGAAACCGCCCACTTCGGTTGCACGTCCGCAACTGCTTCTGTGATGGGCAGAAGCTATTTAAGAGGATGTGTGTTCATGGTTTCGGGTCCCCTGAGCTTGCTTTCGTATTCAGTCTGACATACACCATCAAAGTGACGAGAGTGAAAGCTTAGAAGCACCACTGAAACCAAAGTTCGGAATTTCAAAATTACAGCAATGGCCGGAGGTATTTATGATCCTATTTTTCCGCATTTGATCTAATTGCTTTATGAAGTGTGTTATAAGCATGATTAGATCATTTAGATTTTTTAACTAACATTTGGTATCAGAGCCAGATATCAATGCCTCTGCCTTGTTTTTTAGTTTTTGGCAATGTTCTATCATGAAACCTTTGATTTCGTGTTTGAAATTCAGATGTTTTTAATAGAAAGTTAGATAGGAAATCATTAGGTAATTGAATTTCTATCGATTCTGTGCTTTCAAACGTATATTTTGGTGTAAAAATGGGTTAGAAACCGTCGGGTTTCATTTCGGGTCGGAACCGGGTCGAAGCGACCCGGCTGGAGGTTGAAGACGACATAAACGACAAGTCGTTTTTGGGTCTGCGATAAACGACAAGTCGTTTTGGGTCGCAGTATCTCTCTTCAACGACATAAACGACAAGTCGTTTTGGACTCTGAGGTAAACGACAGGTCGTTTTGGTCGTCTGCTGTCGTTTTGATCTGTCAAAAATAATAACTCTCTGGTCCTGCTGGGTTTCGAACCCAGGACCTGGCAGACTGCACCTCCTCTGCCAGTTGTGCTGCGCGTGCTTCTGGCATGAAATTGCAGCTTTATTTGATTTTAACCATTCTGAAACACGTTTTGTACGAAAAAAAAAAAAAAAAAAAAAGAAAAAAAAGTTGGCATTTAATTTTATTGCTTATGGTTTATTACAATAATTTATGTCTGGAAATTAATTAATGTCTAGTGACCTATATAATTTAATTAATTAGAGATTAGCCACAGCATCTTTAATTATTTAAATTATATATTAAGAATCTTTAGGTCACATAAGGTACATGACATTAATTGTAATTGATCATATGTGATATAATAAATTTTGTCCCACAGAAATTTTTATTGTATTTTATTTGATTAATTAGGATAAAATATCAAGTTGTATTCTTAATTTACCCACAGGGATTAAGAAATATAATTTGATAGTTTTATCATAAAGTTCTATATGAATCTTATTGAATTAGAATTTTAGCCCACAGGCAAATTTTATGTCACTAGATTCATGATTTTTCAAGCATGATTTACATTGGTAAAACATGATATATGGTTTATTAGTCTCAAATTTTAAATTATAAGCATGTACGTTTATTATTTGCAGTCATGCAGCCTGTGAATTTCTCTGATATGCAATGTGAAATTCCCGAACTGAGGGGTGATAATTACAAGATTTGGAAGGAGAGAATTCTTCTTCAATTGGGTTGGATGGACATTGATTATGCTATAAGGAAAGATGAACCGCCACAGATTACTGAAAATAGTGAACCATATGATGTTGATCTTTATGAAAAATGGGAGCGATCTAATCGTCTCTCTGTCATGTTCATAAAGACTAAAATATCTGCTGGCATTCGGGATTCAGTCGAGCAGCATAGCAATGTCAGGGAACTTCTAAAGGCCATAGATGAGCAATTTGAGTCTTCGGACAAAGCTTTTGGCAAGTACCCTGATTATGAAATTTTCATCCATGAAGCTCACTACTACAAGAGGTGTGCGTGAGCACATTATGCATATGCGAGATATAGCGGCTCAGTTGAAAAACCTTGAGGTGGATATGTCTGATTCTTTCCTTGTGCACTTCATTCTGAATACTCTCCCACCGCAATACAGTCCCTTCAAGATATCTTATAATACACATAAAGAAAAATGGTCTATTAATGAACTCTTGACCATGTGTGTTCAAGAAGAGGGGAGGTTGCAAATGGAACAGGGAGAGAGTTCCATGATGACGACTGAGAGGAAGGATCAGAGCCAAGCCAAGAAGAAGGGGAAAGGTAAAATACCACCCCAAGGTGGAATTAAGAAGGAATCCAAGTGTTTCTTCTGTAAAAAGAAGGGGCACATGAAGAAGGATTGTATTAAATTCCAACAATGACTTGAGAAAAAAGGTATGTCAACCTCATTTGTTTGTTATGAATCTAATATGTTTGATGTTAATCATAACACATGGTGGATTGATTCTGGTTCTACAATCCATGTTTCAAATACCTTGCAGGGTATGCAAAACCTAAGGAAGCCAGTAGGAAGTGAACTTTACATCTATTCAGGAAGCAAGATTAGTTCACCTGTGGAGGCTATAGGGACCTGCAGCTTAGTTTTGAGTAGTGGCTTTAATTTGTATTTGGAAAAGACCTTTTATGTTCCTAACATTTCTAAGAACTTAATTTCAATTTCAAGACTTGTACCTTTTGGTTATTCCTTTTCATTTTATGAGACATCTTTCAGTTTGTTTTATAAATCTAAAGTTGTTGGGAATGGTACATTGTCTGATGGTCTTTTCTATATTAATTTGCGAAATGACACTACTTATGACGCTATGCATGTCAATGTTGGCATGAAACGATGTGTTATGAATGAAGATTCCTCTATGTTGTGGCATCGGAGATTAGGACATATCTCCATTCAGAGAATTAAGAGATTAGTAAATGATGGAGTACTTAGTACTTTAGATTTTACTGATTTTGAAACTTGTGTGAACTGCATTAAGGGAAAGCAGACAAACAAGTCAAAGAAAGGTGCCAAGAGGAGTACCGAACTGTTAGAAATCATACATACAGATATTTGTTGTCCAGACATGGATGCATATGGTCAAAAATACTTCATCTCTTTTATAGATGATTATTCACGATACATGTATCTCTACATGCTTAATAATAAGTATGAAGCATTAGATGCCTTCAAGGTATTTAAAACTGAAGTAGAGAAACAATGCGGTAAGCAAATCAAGATCGTGAGATCAGATAGAGGTGGAGAATATTATGGTAGATACACTGGAGACGGACAAGCACCTGGTCCTATTTGCGAGGTTTCTTGAACAGCATGGGATAGTTGCCCAATACACCATGCCTGGTTCTCCAAATCAGAACGGTGTAGCAGAAAGGAGAAACCGAACATTATTGGATATGGTGCGAAGTATGCTTAGTAACTCTAAGCTACCTAAGTCCTTATGGGTTGAAGCGCTGAAGACGACAGTGTACATATTAAACCGAGTTCCAACTAAGGCCGTCCCAAAGACGCCATTTGAGTTATTTAAGGGTTGGAAACCAAGTTTGCGACATGTACGCATTTGGGGATGTCCGTCTGAGGTTAGAATTTATAACCCGCAAGAGAAGAAACTGGACCCAAGGACCATTAGTGGGTATTTCATTGGATATGCTGAAAGGTCTAAGGGATACAGATTTTATTGTCCATCTCACACTACTAGGATTGTGGAATCTAGAAATGCCAAATTTCTAGAAAATGACTTGATCAGTGGGAGCGATCAATCTGGAGACTTTGTTTCTGAGAAAGATCATTCGGATGCTCAACCATCCACTTCAAGCATGAGATTGGTTGTTGTTCATAATACCCCTTTAGTTCAACCGGGTATTGTACAACCAGTTATTGAGAATCCACAATCAGATGCTGATATTGATATGGTGGATCAAGTTGCTGATGAGGAACAAGAAATTATTGTTCAACCAGTTGAACAACAAACTCCTCAAGAAGATCATGCAACATTAAGGAGATCTACTAGAATAAGGAGATCAGCGATACCTAGTGACTATATTGTGTATCTACAGGAATCTGACTATAATATTGGAGCCGAAAATGATCCTGAAACGTTTTCACAAGCCATGAGTTGTAAAGAATCAAATTTATGGTATGATGCTATGAAGGATGAGATGAATTCTATGGCATCTAATGGAGTCTGGGATCTTGTTCAGTTGCCTGATGGTACAAAAGCCATTGGATGTAAATGGGTCTTTAAGACAAAGAAGGACTCATTAGGCAACATTGAGAGATATAAAGCAAGACTCGTAGCCAAAGGATTTAATCAAAAGGAAGGAATCGACTACAAAGAGACATTTTCTCCTGTATCTAAGAAAGATTCTCTTCGTATCATTCTAGCATTAGTTGCATATTTTGACCTAGAGTTGCAACAAATGGATGTGAAAACTGCATTTCTCAATGGAGATCTAGAGGAAGAGGTTTACATGAAACAACCAGAAGGATTTTCCTCTAGTGATGGTGAGCATTTGGTGTGCAAGCTTAAGAAATCCATATATGGATTGAAACAAGCCTCCCGTCAATGGTATTTGAAATTTCATGATGTCATTTCTTCATTTGGTTTCGTGGAGAACATTATGGATCAATGTATATACCAGAAGGTTAGTGGGAGTAAGATTTGTTTCCTTATTCTATATGTGGATGATATTTTACTTGCAGCCAATGATAAAGGTTTACTATATGAGGTGAAACAATTCCTCTCTGAAAACTTTGACATGAAGGATATGGGTGATGCCTCTTATGTTATTGGCATCAAGATACATAGAGACAGATTTCGAGGTATTCTCGGTTTGTCTCAAGAGACCTATATCAACAAAGTTTTAGAGAGATTTCGGATGAAGGATTGTTCACCGAGTGTAGCTCCCATTGTAAAGGGTGACAGGTTCGATTTGAACCAATGCCCCAAAAATGATATTGAGCGGGAACAAATGAAGAACATTCCCTATGCTTCAGTTGTTGGAAGCCTTATGTATGCTCAGGTTTGCACAAGACCTGACATTGCATTTGCTGTTGGGATGTTAGGAAGATATCAGAGTAATCCAGGTTTAGACCACTGGAGAGCTGCAAAGAAAGTGTTGAGATACCTTCAAGGGACCAAGGACTACATGCTTATGTATAGACGAACAGATAATTTGGAAGTGATTGGCTACTCTGATTCAGACTACGCTGGCTGCATTGATTCATGAAAATCAACTTCAGGATATGTTTTTATGCTAGCTAGTGGAGCTGTGTCTTGGAGAAGTGCCAAGCAGACCTTGACTGCTACTTCCACTATGGAGGCTGAGTTCGTGTCTTGTTTTGAGGCTACCTCACATGGTGTATGGATGAGGAGTTTTTATTTCTGGGCTTAGAGTTATGATTCGATTTCTAGGCCATTGAGAATATATTGTGACAATTCAGCTGCTGTTTTTATGGCTAAGAATAACAGAAGTGGTAGTCGAAGCAAGCATATCGACATTAAGTATCTAGCCATAAGAGAACGTGTTAAAGATAAAACAGTGGTTATTGAGCACATTAGCACTGAATTGATGATTGCTGATCCTTTAACTAAAGGCATGCCACCACTGAAATTTAAGGATCATGTAAATAGAATGGGACTTGGTTCCCTTATGTAGTTTTCGTTGTAAGAACGATATTATTTTAATGAAACTCTATTTGTGATGTTTTCTCATTTCAGTTTATGCGCATATTCATTTATTCATTTTGAGAAATATCAATAAAGTTTGGACCTAGAATAAACATTGGGTTTATTCATTAAGTTATATGGGCTTGAGAAATATGATACATTGTGATACATGGAAGATAATACTCACCTTTAGAGGACCTATCGCCATGATTCATGTATTTTATCTCTCACTGTAGTATATGATGGAATATGTGGACCAAGTGGGAGAATGTTTGAATGGTTCTAAGAACCACTCCGAAGACCAAGTCTTCGGAAACGTTGGCCGGAACTTCGAAGACTAAGTCTTAAGGTGGTCCACGTTCTCCACGTCCGCATTTCGCGTTCGTTCCTCGTTCAGAAACCGCCCACTTCGGTTGCACGTCCGCAACTGCTTCTGTGATGGGCAGAAGCTATTTAAGAGGATGTGTGTTCATGGTTTCGGGTCCCTGAGCTTGCTTTCGTATTCAGTCTGACATACACCATCAAAGTGACGAGAGTGAAAGCTTAGAAGCACCACTGAAACCAAAGTTCGGAGTTTCAAAATTACAGCAATGGCCGGAGATATTTATGATCCTATTTTTCCGCATTTGATCTAATTGCTTTATGAAGTGTGTTATAAGCATGATTAGATCATTTAGATTTTTTAACTAACAGGGTATAGATTGAGCAACTGATTTAATAAATACCTCCTTACCACCCTTGGACAGCAACTTTTATTTCAAGCCTTGTATCCTTTTCTAAGCTCGAGATTTTAGGGATTGGATTGCTCTATTTTTGACTATGGGGACAATATAAATGTGACACCATAGCGGCACCCTTGCAGACCTTAAGAAGAGAAAGAAGTTGTTGCTCCTCCGCATGGTAAAGCAAAGATGATAGATCTTTACCATATAAAACAAATAAGTAAGGGGATAATAGATACCCTTGTCTTAGACCCCGCGAAAGCCTGAAAGATTCCTCAGGAATTCCATTAATCATAACTATATATGATACATAATAAAAACACATTTCATAACTCGGCCAATCCATACTTCATTAAAGCCCATTTTATATAGCATTATTCTACTGTGTCATACGCTTTACTCATGTCTAACTTCATAGCATGATAACCTTCCTTACCATATCTCTTCTGTCTTAGAGCATGAATCAGCTCATAGGCTATTAAGACATTATCCATGATGTATTGATTCTACATAAAAGCACTTTGTGACTATGAAATAATTGAAGGAAGGATAATCTTCAATATTAATATGCAAGTACCCACACATATTCATAAACTAATCTAACATTACAAAAATATTGATAAATTATGTTAAAAAAATTAGCTACAAATATTAATTAGCAGACGATTACAAAAATATTCATGGTTCATATTTAAAAAATTTATTATAAATATTAACATGTAGGTCTTCGTGCATTGCCCAGGCTAATGAACTAGTTAAATATTATTATTAAGCTTATGAATTTTTTTAATTATTTAAAGAAGAACATATTAACATAACACTTGATACACAAGAGTAGTGATTTCATTTTATGAAATTGAGGATTCTTATATTTGTTGGTTAAAAGAAACGTGGAATAGAATCCCTCAATCTACCAAATTAGGAATGGAGAGTGGGATTGGGATTCTAATATGACATTTAATATGTAAAAATAATAATTTTATTCTATACTCATTCTATTGGATAGATGATTCCTATGTTTATTTGTAAAATTAAGCAAAGAGAAATATCCATTACACGTCTCATTCCACAAAACTAAGAATGAAGTATAAAGCTGATTCCATTATCTCCAAAACAGGTGGAATTGGGATTCTAAACACCATAGAATGAGATTTAACTATTTTTTTCCTAATATACCCTTATTAGTCTTATAAAATAACAATTATTATTCTTGTTAAATTTAATTCACTTAAATATTATGTGCAATAGAGGATAGGATATGGAAACAAATCCAAGGTTGGAAGAAAAAATTAACCAAAGGAGGTAAGGAAAATTTATTAAAGGTTGTGGCACAAGCAATATCCACTTACTTAATATCTTGCTTCAAAATTTCAATATCCTTGTGCAAAGAGCTTGGGAACATGATATGTAATTCTGGTGGGGATCACAAGCAGATGACAAAAAAATTCACTGGATAAGTCAGGATAAACTCTGTTGGCCTAAGGAAATTGGTGGCATGGGGTTCAGGGACTTACACCTCTTTAATCTTGCTATGCTAGCCAAATAAGGGTGGAGATTAGTGAATTTTCCATACTCACTTGTAGTGAGACTTTGAGGGCTAGATACCACCCTGTTGCAACTTTCTCAATGCCCATACAAGTTCAAACCCATCTTATACTTGGCACAGCATCCTAGCAGGAAGATAACTTCTCAAAAAAGGGGTTCTATGGAGGATTGAGAGTGGTATTTAGTGGGAAAGAATTCAAGTTTGGCAGGGTAAAAACCCAAATGTCCCCTCTCGCACTAACTTACATGCGTCTGTCACCCTCCAAAAGTTTAAACAAGCCAAGTTCGAAGGTCCCAATCATACTACTGTCAGATCATTAGAGGGTTCATGGCAACTACTATCCACAAATTTTGTTAAAATAAATGTGGATGTTGTTATCAATTTACCTTCTCAATCCTTTGGCATTGGCATGGTAATTCGTGACTCAAAGGGGGAATTCTTAACTGGTAGGTTCTGCAGAAAAATGTGCCCCATTGATTCTTATAGAAAGGAGCTCATCGCAGCTAAAGGGGGCGTACTCCTTGTTTGGGAACTAGGTTATCAACGTGTGTGGCTTGAAAGTGATGCATAACCGGCGGTCAAAATGTTGAAGGATGATTATGAGGACCTATCCTCAAATGGATCCATTGCTAGAGACATTAATCTGGTTGCTTCTTGATTTCTTGCTTTTGATTGTTGCTGATTCCCTTGCCAAGTATGATCCGCATGCTAATAGCTCTGGAATTTGGCTGGAGGATCCGCTTAATGTAATCCTCAATTGTCTTATTTCCAATTTGGCCATTAATTGAATTAGCATTTCATATTAAAAAGATCTTATGAGTAATAGAGGGTGACATCGTTAGAAAAATATAAATAAGAAGTAACATGATTAAAAGTTTATTCACTATAAGGAATTTGACTTTTAGTGACGGCAAAAGATTGTTACCAAAAGTCTTAAAATCGTGAGTATAACCTAAAAAATTTATATTGACGGACATTTCTTTTCATGAAATTTAATTTGCTATACTAATAGCTTTTTGTCTATCACTATAAGCTTTAAAAACAATATGTTTACTTATGAGTTAAACACTCGGATATTTACCCATAGTTTTTTATTCTGTTACTATAGGTTGTAGTGATAGTAAATAAAATCATCATTAAAATGCTCAAACATTTACCTACAATTGTGATTTCGTCACTATAAGGTTTACTAACAAATTTGATATAATGTTAAAATTCCTAAGTAAAACTTATAGCAACGGATATGTTTTATGGGTAAAACCCTACTGTGATGATTCTTGCAATTACAAATAATTCGTGGGTAAAACTTGAAATAATTATTTTTAAGCATAATTTATCTTTTAAATTTAATTATCACATTTCAAATTATATATATACTAAAAAATAAATACATTTAAAAGCTAAATTATTGAAACTTGTCCATTCATATTAAAAATAAAATCAAGTCTTACAAAAATCTCAATATTACAAAAAAATTAAATTGGTGCATATACAATTGCACCCATTGTCTAATTATACCCCAAAAAAAATATTATCTAATGTCTAATTGTATCAAAAGAAAAATATTGTCTAAGTCAATCACCAAGTTTAAATAAAGATGAACAAATTAGTCTCCTAATTTACACTTATAAGTAAAAATAAAATACAATAATTAATAATTTACTCATTATAAAAAATATTAATAACTTAAATTACTTAATTAATACTAAATATATACTATTTTCATTATTTTTATTGTTACCCGAACATAGAGACTTTACATGACCTTGGTAATTAAGGACACTAAAAACATCCGGAGCCTTTCCAACACAATGGAATACAAATTATTGATAAACCTCTTGAGCTGAAACAGGGCATAACAAGAACAAATCCAAAAGAGAATATATGTCAGAAGGAATCACCAAAAAACAACAAATCTCAGTCCATTTCAAATGGCACACAATACGTATTCAGATAAGAATCCAAGAGCTTCAATTACAAAACCAACTCAATATAGGGGAGCCAATCTTTGAATCAAATTATACATATTTGTAAAATCAGGACAAAAATGACTACCTACCTTCATTTATGACCCCCACAAGAAGCAAAGCCAGAGGACCTCTGTTCTAGGCTTCCAGCCCCAGGTCAGCAATGTTTGAATATTGCTATCAAGTACTGTTCCAAGGTTTTATTTATATTTTTTTATGTTAAATTGAATTCTTTTAATTTTTTTGTCTTGTCATACAAGTGGATTTAAAAATATGAGCTTGTACGGGTGGATTAGCTGTGTACCCACTACGTGTAGTCCAATAGCATCTGGACATGATGCTCCACATAAAATGACCTGTTTTCAAGTCTCTGCTGGTAGTGCAGGAAAAATGCAAAAATTCTGAAATTTTTACTGCTGTATGTCTTGTCTCTGCTGGTTGTGCAGGAAAAATGCAAAAGTTCTGAAGGAAAAATGCAAAAATTCTGATACTGCTGTATGTCTTGTCTCTGCTGGTAGTGCAGGAAAAATGCAAAAGTTCTGAAATTTTTACTGCTGTATGTCTTGTCTCTTGACCTTTATGAAATGGGGAGCATCATGTCCAGATGCTATCGAACTACACTTTGATCATGAGTAGACAGCTAATCCACCCGTACAAGTTCATAGTTTTAAATCTAATTGTATGACAAGACAAAAAAAATTAAAAGAATTCAATTTAACATAAAAAAATATAAATAAAATCTTGGAACAGTACTTGATAGCAATATCCAAACATTGCTGACCTGGGGCTGGAAGCCTAGAACAGAGGTCCTCTGGCTTTGCTTCTTGTGGGGGTCATAAATGAAGGTAGTCATTTTTGTCCTGATTTTACAAATATGTATAATTTGATTCAAAGATTGGCTCCACTATATTGAGTTGGTTTTATAATTGAAGCTCTTGGATTCTTATCTGAATACGTATTGTGTGCCATTTGAAATGGACTGAGATTTGTTGCTTTTTCGTGATTCCTTCTACCATATATTTCCTTTTGGATTTGTTCTTGTTATACTCTGATTCAGCTTAAAAGCTTATTAATAATAAATTATTATTTTAATTTTTTAAAAATTTATTTGACATTAATTTATTTTTTAAAATATATATAACATTAAATTAATTATTTAAAAATTTAAAAATAATATTAAAATAATTTTTTAAAAATATGTGATATTAAATTAATATTTTAAAAATTTAAAGTGATATTAAAATAATTTTTTAAAATTATATTTAAAAAAAAATTATTTTAATATCACTTTAAATTTTTAAAAAATTAATTTGATATATTTTAAAAAATTATTTTAATATCACTTTAAATTTTTAAAATATTAATTTGATATCACATATATTTAAAAAATTAAATTAATATTAAATATATTTAAATAATTAAATTAATATTAAATAAATTTTTAAAATATTAAAATAATAATTTAATCCAATTTGTATTCCATTGTTTTGTTTTGAAAAGGCTCCAGATGCTTCTATGTTGTGTTCGGAGGAGGCATTTTAAAATTTCAAAGAATTTAAAATACAAAGTAATTAAATTACATCAATTTAATTGCCGTGGTTTATGAAATTCCTTGTTTGGGTAATTGTTTGTTTAGAACCTAGAGAAACTTCCACGTGAGAGACCAAACAGTGGCAGAGCTTGATGGATCATCCAGAAATGCCGACGAAGTTAAGAGTGGAGCTTAGCTGGATTGCCATGAGAGACTTTTTCTTCAGCAATTGAAGCGAAACCATTTACAGAGACAGGGATATATGTGCTAATATTTGCTTCAGCCACCGTGAATGCTACGCTGCTAGCAATGCATTTTCAACCTTGGGAATGGCAGATCTGGCGAGGAGGCAAGACGATGAGGATTCCAGCAACGAAGTTGCAGTGGACTGGAATTTGTGATTTGGATTTGTGTGTTTATGGTCATCGTTTTGGTTTGCATAATGCTGGTGAAGATTGCCCGAAGGTAGATGAAGAACCTACCTTGGTCATCGAACACTTCCTTTGATTGATGATTGTGGCAGCCGTGGCAAGTCCTTGGAGGACAGTGACTTGGCCACACAGCAACAATGCTTGAGCAGGGAAAGCACGAGCAGGTGGAGGTGCAGGTGCAAGAGTGCACGACGATGGTGAGGAGAGGAGTTCCTTGAGAATTTTTGGAGAATTTCTAAAATTCCACCTATTCAGGTGGAATTTCAAATCCTGAGTAGGTGGAATTTCAAATCCCTAATTTTAAGGGATAAAATTCCCTTTTCAAATGCTGAAGTATTTTTAAATTTCTGTCATTCTTTATTCAAACAAGGTATTCTGTGACATGGTATTTTAAATTCTGTCTAAAATTACATTACCATCTTAAAATGCTTTATCCAAACAGACTCTAAATTTTTTTTGTTAAGATGTTAGCTTTTGGATCAATCGAAGATTAAGTGTTTTTTTTTCTTTCAAAGGCACACCTTCTTCATATAAATTTGATGTATTTAGATGAATTAATTTTTCTTTTAAGTGTTGGCTCCAAATCTTTGAACTTTAAGTCATGCAAAACTCTTCAGTTATAGTGAGTTTGTGGCCCATAAGTTATTATTGATAATTTTATTTAACCGTAAATACAAGCCATTAAAAAGTCTAAACACTATGTTATAAAAAAGATAATTGGGAGGGGAGGCAACTGCAGAAAATTGATAGTTACTTGTACATCTCACTTTCTGGCCACGAAACAATTACACCTTTCTTTTATATTAAAAAAAAAGATAAAAAGAGAAATTTACTTTATATCTTCGTCTTTCTTTTTTTTTTTTTTTTGTAATAAGAGAGTATAGAAGAAAAGTATAGACAAAAGAGTGTAAGAGTAATATTTCAGAGTAATATTTTTTTTTTTTTATAAAATTCCATGGCTCATAGAAGATTGGAAACCAAACATAAGTCTTCCTTCACTAGAAGTCTAGTAGCTGTAGTAGAGATAAGACAGATAGAGAAAGTAGACCAGGGAGTACCTAACTCTCTTCCCAAACATGTATTACTAATTGATTAACCATGCATGCTTACTCAATCACTACATTCCTCTGAGCACCCACAAGGCTGGGTCCTGCCTAGCACATGATCATGTACAGCCACATCAAACTTTACAATTAAAACTGACCGTTATTACTTATTGATGCCACAAAAATGGAACTTGTAGCATTTTGTTACATCTAAATGCCTTATGCACAACAGCTTCAAATAAAAAAGGATATATATATATATATACACACACACACACATTAAACAGGAGAACAAAAAGAAAGATGGAAGTTCAACTAATTAATGGAAACCTCCCTGCGGTGGCAGTTGCAGCCTTCATCAAATCCGGTGGCGGCGACGGCTGCAGGATTATCGATAATACGCTGCTGATGGCGGCTGCCACGGCACCCACCACGAACGCTGGCAAATTTCCACCGCCAAACAGTTTATCCCAATGTCCACTCACCAGAGACACCATCATCTACATAGGTAAAGATAATAAGTCAAATATATCAATTTGGTATCTCTTTAAAAATGAGAGTGAAAAATTTAGAGATATATTTTTACATTTTATATAAAAAATTATATTAAAAAAACTCTCTTCTATTTTTTATCTTTTATCTTCAATTTTAATGAAATAAAAAAATGACTCCAAAAGTGTGATTTTTAATAAATGTATGAAATAAAAGTAATTAATTAAACGGCAAAAGTATGAAGTGAATTGATTCTAACCTGTGGTATGACAATTGCAAGATTGAGAACTCCCAGAGATAACCCTGAAGATTTTGAAGCAAAGCAGAAAGGTTATATATTTTAGGTGATGATGATTGGGTATATGAATTGCCCCCAATTTAGATTAAAGCAAAAATGTTTATTTAATGGATTATGAGTGTCATATACCTTGGCCTGCCCCTGAGGTGTGGGAGAAGTATAGATGCAAGAGCAAAAGGGACGCTGGAAAGTTATCTGCAACACATGGCACAGCAAAGAGTATTAGTTTACTTTAGCACATCCTAAAGCTTTTCAGTTTTTCTTATTCTTTTCACCGTTTTTTCTAACTTGTTATATAACCTATTGTCATGTCGCACTTTTCAGTTTTCAGTTTCAACTTGTTTTTTCTAATAAAAAGGAAAAGGAATAACTAAAATAAGAAAATAAATAGTTATGGACCTTTATATAAGGACCATCGCATAAAAGCGTTACTATTGTTTGCAATTTTCAATGCAAAGGGAGAAAGTATTAAGGGTGTCAATGTCAAAGCAAAAATTTACTTGAGACATAAAATTGTCTTCAACAATGTGTCAATATATTTAATAATTTTTTAAGTAAAATTTTAACACTTTTGAATATAAAATTATTTTTATGAGATGAGAGAAAACTCATTTGAATATATATTGAAGAAAATATTTTTTATAATTTGATATTTATATCATAATTTTAATAATATCTAAATAAGTATAATTCAATAATGTTTTTAAAAATATTATAATTATACTCTAAAAGTAATTCTATTTTACAATATTCAAATAAAATTAATTTTTTTTAAAAAAATTCTTTTATCATAACTTTATTGATAATAAATTTTTTAACATAAATTTATTTTCAATTTAACTCAAAAAAGAACTTATACTCTTTTTAATAATTACACATTTAAACGTAATTTTGATAAATAATATTTAAATAACTTCAATTATAATATCAAAATCACTTCTTAAATAAAAAAATTTAAACATAAATTCATGATCATACAAATCTATTTTTAAAAAAAATTAAATTTATAAAATTAAGTTAATCTAAAATTAAATTTATAAATTTTAATATAAAGACATACTAAATATATCAACCTTGTCTAAAAAATGAACTCAATCCTTCATATGAAAAGTATTTCCTACTTTCATGTTTTTCAGTTTCTTATTTTATTTTTATTTATTTTTTGTCAAATAGCCAAACTTAAGAATTTCGTGAATTTCATGGGATATTTTTTTTTTTTTATTTCTTTTATTTTTTTTTGTTTTTCTGTCATTATATTGTCCCTTTACGCTCTTAGTAGCAAAATGAAAGCATATTTGATTTTTCCATTTTCTATTTTTATTTTCATAAAAATATAAAATATATTTAAAAACATGGTTGAATTTTATTAAAAATTACTAAACAAGTTTTAAAATAAGCCAAATATGAAAATAACAAATACCTGTTTTTTCATAATTTTTTAAAATAGGAAAATTGAAATTGCCATTGTGTCTTTGTAATTATATTAAAATCATATCAGTTAAATATATTTTCTAAAATTTAAAAATCAAAAAATAAATATTTGAAAAAAAGAAGACGTTAAATTTCAATAAATTAAAGAAAATTATTTTCAAGTTTTATTTTTCTATTAATAGAATAAGTTCATTTGAAATTTTATCAATTATCTCTAGAAAAACCAAAAAAAAAAGATTTTTTTGCCTTAAGAAAAAGAAATTACCTCACTTAGTTATTTTAACAGTTTTTTTTAAAATATGTAAGACTATATACTTTATTGACGATATAAAGTTATTTTAATAATTTTTTAAATATGTGTGACACCAAAGTTCATTTTTTATGCTGATGAAAAAAAAATTCATGCGAAGAAATAGGAAATTAAATAAGGATAGTTTTCATTGGATGATTATTTTTATTAAATCCATAGTTGGACTCAAAATTTCTATTATATAGATCATATTTATAAAATTTCTCTTTTATACTCTAATGACATGTTTAAAGATTAATGTTATATATATATTTTAAATATAAAAAATATAAATTATTTGATTATATCTTTATTGATATTTCTTTTTTTTTTGAAATTTCACAAAAATTATTGATATGATATATAAGTTTAATTAAATGGTTGAATTGATAAAAATTATAATTAGATAAGTACAGGTGTACGTGAATCTTAAATGAAGAGTTTTTAAAGAATTAATAATTTTACCAAAACAAATTAATATGAGTATTCCTCAGACACAATGGTATAAGTTTACAAATTAAAATAGTATTATAACTTAATTGAAATAGTTTATTATGTAAATTTTTAATTTAAGTTAACAAGTTAAAATATTAAAAAGAAACCACGTATATAGAGAGAGAAACTTAATCACTCAATACGCCAAACAAAAAGAAAATGACATCGCATTGATTTACAAAAGCAACCAAAACAAAAAGGGAGCTAGATTCTAGTCAATGAAAAACTCCAATGGCTAATTTATAAAATCAATCAAAATCTTTTTTATTAAAAAAATCAATCAATCGAAATCTACTACGCAATAATTGATCATCAACAGAATATTTAGACAAAATTTTTTTTAAATAAATATGCATCTATATATATATATATATAGACACTTCAAATAAACATTTGATATATATAAAATTTTATAAATCATATTATATATGCACACTTTTTAAAAAAGAAATTTGACACACACACACATACACACAAACATATATATACTACAAAAATTTATAATTAACTAGCCTTTGATTTTATTTATATAATATTTATAGGTTAATTAGTTATAGTTTTATTATGATTATAATGTAATTAATTAAATAAAAATGATTTTATGAATTTAAGATGATTTTAGATTTTTAAAATAATTAATTTTATCGATTTTGAAAAGAAATATTTAAGTATAAAAATAATTGTATTTTAAAAATAGTGAAATTTGAACACTGAGTAATTTTGAACACAAAAGATTTAAAAAAGAGAAAAGAAAGAAAAAAAAAAGTAGATACAAAACGAGGAATCCTTTAATAATAGTAGGAGATTCCTTCATATAATAGTACGGATGACTAACCGCAAGAGGGATTCCCATCACCGTGAACAAAGCCAAACGCACCGGCCTTCACCCCAGCAGGCGGGGGTTAGGGGGACCGGAGCACCGCTGCGATCCACCGGTGAACCGCCGCGAGTGCTCAGCCAACTTGGTGATCAGCACCGTCAATGCCAAGCACACCGCCAGCAAAAAGTTGACAATCCCCCACAGCTTCTTCACGCCGCCAACCCCACGCGCCAGCGCCTCCACCCCCAGCGCCGTGGCACCCTGCACCACCGAGCCCAGCATTGAGCCCCAACGTGCCCCACCGCACCCCCCTGGAGTATGCGTTCTCTTCCCCAACCTTGATGACTCCTCCATACACGTCACGCCCCATCCAATCAGTGTCGTACAGCAAGAAGGGGAACCAAGCAATCCAGTTGAAACACGTTACCAGAAGAAGGATCCACATGGGCCTCTTCAGCTCCCGAAAAGCACCGAATAATTCCCCGAAGCATGCCAAGCCTCCAGACCCTGTTCCTTCCTCCTCGTCCGCTTCCTTCGGAGACGAGAACGTTTTCTACTTCACGTAGGTGAAAGCGAAGGTTACCAGCGTCAGAAGCAGCGCAATGGAGAGGAAGAAGCAGCTCTTGAGGTTGGCGCAGTAAATATCGCAGGATTTGGTTTTGGTGAACGGGAACATGTTGTGGAGATGCTCGGAGGCCCCGGCGGCGTAGCCAAGGAAGTTGCCGACGGCCATGAAGAGCGAGAAGAAGGCGTTGGCGGTTCGGGTCTTGCGCTGGTCGCCGGAGGCGAGGTCAGCGAGGAGCGCCCGGCAGGGGCCCTGCAGCATATTGTTGGCAACGTCGAGGATCCAGAAGCCGACCACGTAGATGACGATGCCGCGGGGGCGGGTTTTCTCCGCCAGGGAGTCGCCGAGCTTGTGGCCGATGTCGGCTGAGTATCCGATCAGGAACACGGCCACGGCGACGGCGATGGTGCCGGCGACGATGAAGGGGCGGCGGCGGCCAAAGCGGGAGGTGCAGCGGTCGCTGTAGTAGCCGACAGTGGGCTGGACGAGCATGCCGGAGATGGGGCCACAGAGGCCAATGTAGGAGGCCCACGCGTGGGGGATGCCGAGGAGCTGGATGTAGGGGATTAGCAGGGACAGCTGTATGGCCCACCCGAAGTTGATGCCGGCGGCTATGGACGCCACCGCGAAAATCTTGCGCAGCGGGCTCGGTTCCGGCCGGGATGCCGGAGCCACAGTGTGAAGGGAAGAAGGTTTGGTGTTGATGTTGTTTTTGGTGTCAGAGAGAGGCTCCATGAGGGAAGACCTAGCGACACACACACACACAGAAGAAGGGTGTGTTTTTCAGTGTTTCTCTCCCAAGTTGAGAGGAGAATGGCATGCACAGTGATACTGTGGAGAGAGGAAGAGAGTTTGGAGAATATATAATGGGAAGGGATGGGAGAAGGAGAATCTTGCACATGATGGTAAAATTTCAGTGTGTGGTGGTGGCTTGGCGTCGGAATTTTTTTTGTTTTATTTTTTTATTTGCCAGAGGAAGATAAGATTTCGTTGATATAGACACGAAAGGAGATACACAACAACTCCGAAATCAAATAACAGGGGAATGGAACCCAAGGTCGATTCCAAAAATGGGAAGGAAACAAAACATATGATTTGGAACTCTAGATGGACTTAAGTCTTCCACCAATATTTAATCACTGAGCTCGTGTTTGAGGTGATACAATGCATCTGAGAGGAAAGATTCGAAACCACTTGAGCATATATATGGACATGTTAGGAAAATTTGGCTCGCTGGTTCTTGCTCTTAAAGAGCATAGAGGGCAACAAAAGCTAGCTAGAAAGCGCAACACCCCCTTCTCTGTAAATTACTTCCGGTCGCCACAGGGCATTGTGCAAAACTTTTTAATGTCTTCACGGCAATTTTGTATCCAGAAGCAACCGTATATATATATATAACTTTGACCGATGGTAATGCCAAACAATGAAACAAGTCTTCTTTGCCTTGGATGGAGTATGCATTGCCATGCCCACCAAGGGTTATGACCCAAACCTGCTTCCTTGGGGTTGGACTTAACAGATATTCTTATACCCTACGTATAATGCATGAACTTGGGTCTTCACTGGTAACAGGTGAGAAAGAAAAGCTCAAGCAAAAGTTCTAAAATACTCTTAGAGGCTGTTTGTTTTGTTTACTATTTTTATTTTGGTTAATAAATTTTCAGTTATAATGATAAAAATCTTATTTTATTTTCATTATGTTTCTTGTTTTTAAACTTTTGTCACTTTCACAAAATTTTGAAAACATGAATTAGAATAAAAATAACATAATATTTTTGTAATTATTAATAAAAATACATTAATTAAAAATAAAAATAAAAAATAAACTAAACACTCTTGTTGATTGAACATGATAATATAAAATTTGATTGTATAAGATAATAGAATAAAGCCTGAATAGTATAAAAGAGCATTTAAACTCTAATATTATTAAGTGTTGGGTTATAATAATATTATATTATTTATATTATGGGCTTATGATATAAATAATCTCATTATATACATAAATATTGACTATGACAAAATTATCCATTTACAAAAAAAAAATAAAAAGAAAAAACTCCTCTTTCTCTTTAGAGGCCGAAGTCCTCTTCCATAGAAAAAAATGGCACAGCCTTCATTTGAATGCAAAATAATTAAAAGAAAAAGTTCAAGCACTTTCGAAGAGCCCTAGTCAAGAATGATGCCTCTTCTTGTACGATTTTTATTTTATAAAGATACATCAGAGGTTGTTGCCATAAAAAATTAAAAAAAAAATCACAATACACCTCCTCTGCATCTATCACTGTGGCTACGTCGTCTTCCGCTTGGAAATTTTGGGAAAATTGAAATGGACATCTCCTTCTCAGGTCATATCAAAAATTTGGGGGAATTTAAATGGACATCTGCTCAGGTCACATCAAGGGTAGGAGGAGAGAGGATAAAGTTATACGGTTATAATACGATAAAAAAAACTTAATCATATTTGGTTATACTATCATATTGGTGTACTGAACATTTGTTAAAATTTGATAGTATTTACTTATGCTATCAAGTTATCTTTATATGACATGCCAAACACAATTTTAAAATACACACTCGACGATTGAGATTTTATATAAATTTTAGTATATAAAATTATAAATTTAATCCAATTACCTATATTATTAAACTATGATAATTATCATATTTTTACTGAAAGTTCGTAAGAATACCAAGACATTGTGAAGAAATATGTAAGACTGATGTTGGATGGTGGGATAAATTCGGACCTGTTTGTTGGCTCCTTTTTGGATCAGATGAAACCATCCGGTCTTCAACAAAAGAGATATAAGTTTCACTGACTTGTACTTTTCTAATTTCTACTATGCATTTGGTCCAAGACATCTCCGTTAGAAAAAGCAAGCCACCTGTAAAATGAAAAATTCTTATATAGGCATTATCTATTTCAGATAATCTATTTAGTAATTAACATGTGTACAATTTAATGAATCATATTATAAATGTATTTATATCACCCTTTAAAATGTTAATAACACAAGAAATTTTTATATATTATTAGAGTAAGTGTTTTTCTTTATTCCGTACAAGTAGATGCAAGAAAACAAATAAACACATGATATCAGGTTTTACATCATTTTAATATACTTGTCTTGTATCCATTTGTATAGAGTAAGAAAAAATATTATTCTAGAAACATACAAAAATTTATCTAATAACACATGTAAACTATTAAATGAAGTGCTTAAGGTAAGTAATTCCTACCTAAGAATTCTTCCCGTAATATAATACCTCACCAATGTCATAAAATATCTCAAAAGATGTCTATATGGAACAATCAGCTGGATTTATTCATCTCAGTTTTTCAACTCGTGTGTAAACAAGCCTTAAGGTCCCGATATCAATCTTTGAAGAAATTTGTACGGTCCTATGGTTTCATCTATTCCTACTTTGATATCATGTCATAAACTAACTATCTTAAAACTTTAAACTCTTAAGTAAAGACAAATGAATAGTTTCATATATCTGACTAGTCACAACTAAAAACGTCAACACAAGACATCACCAACACCCATAGGACCATCTCTAGCAAGGCTAGCAATACAAAAACAAACCAGAAACTCCAACCAACAACTCTCACTCCTCTCACTGACCCATTCCCAGAAACCATACGTACAACATAACCCCTATGCAAAATAACCAACTCCCACTCCCCACCTTCAAGCTTCATCAACATAGAACCACCAACCTAGCTGGCTCCCTTCCACTGATCCAAGTTCATTAATGCTCCACGCCATGCCACACCTCCATGAACGCACCTTCACCCTTTGCATTGGTTCCATCAAGCCAACCCCAAGCACTAGAATACCACCTTACACAGCCCAACCCACAGGCCTATTCCAAGCTTCCATACACACCACCAGCTACCAAGCCCCACCGCACAGGAACTTGCTACCTTGCTCTGTTTTATAGACTCTCCCTAGTTTTTCAAATTTTCTTTCTTAATTTTGTCTGATTTTGTGATGTGGGTTAATCTCTCTGCATCTTGCGTCATTACTAGTTCGGAGTAAATCTAGTTTTCAGCTTGATTTTACATGCTGATTTGGGTTTATTTTATGGGATAATGTTCCATTTTAATAAAGGAATGAGTAGTTTTTCTTTTGTTTTTACCTGAAAATGTTTAATTTGGGAATTTTTTAAGTACATTGAGACATTTAATTTGTGCTAAATTGGTCATTGGGTTGTCTTAAAATTTACATAGGTAATGTCTCAAGCTCACATATACATGATAAATAACAATGACTAATTGATAAAAGAAAATAAATAACAAATCAACAAAAAAAAGATATTGTAGTTTTGAAAAATGAAATGATAAAGATGTCAATTTGTTGTTTAGATGTATTTAATTTATTTTTTTTCTAAATTGTTCATTTAGTTTGTTGATATGTTTTGATTTTAAATAATATTGTTCTTGTACACACTATATCCTTCTAATTTTATTGAGTCTGTGATTCTTTTATAATCTGATATATAAATTCAATATCCAAGTAAATAGATCATGTGAAATTTGAATGTTCAAATAGAAACATAATATAAGTCATCTAATTTACGACAACTCGTTGATTTAGAAAATAATTTTAATTAGGTTTGTATGGGATAGATAACTAATCCATTAAGTTAGTTATAGTTAGTTATGTAACTCTCTTATAGGTCAGCACTATGAATGCAACACTGCTGCATGTAATTTAGTAGGATCGTTTTCGTTTCACAATGCAATACGCCTCTCTTTTCTTCTCTTACTCAACTCATGAGAGCTCCTACAATGGAGGATTCGTTACAAGCTCCTGCAATGGAGAATAACTCTTCATCATCTTCCACTACAGCATCTCGATTCGTGTTGCAAACCTTTTCAATCCCAATGTCATTTAACTTGATGAACACAACTTCCTACCTTAGAAGCAGCAAGCCATGGCTATGATTAAAGGTTTCAAACTCCAGAAATTTATCCATGGAGTAGGTGTTCTAGAAAAATTTGCAATACAGGAAGTTCGAATAATAGAGAATTATGGTGAAGAATGTATGCGCGCATTGGGAGCAACAAGATCAACTATTATTGTCTTGGTTATTTGCGTCAATGTCAGAATCGCTGACTACAATAATGGTTGGCTGCGAGAATTCTTGCCAAGTTTGGAAGAGATTGGAGGTGTTCTTTATACTTATCAAACAAAGGCCAAGGCAAAGCAGCTAAAAATTCAGTTACAAAATATCAAGAAAGGTGCCTCATCAATAAGCACTTCCCTTAGAAATCAAGAAAATTGTGGATATTTTAGTAGCAATTGGTGAAACTATGGATGCTTCAGATCACATTGAGGCAATTTTTGATGGACTTTCATATGACTATGATGGATTTATCACCTCAGTGAATAGAACCATATACCATTACTGAAATAGAAGCACTACTTATGGCATAAGAAGAAAAAACACATGACGCATAGCATTGAATTGATCAATATACAAGCCAACTTGGTAGATGCACCATCGAAGGCTAGAAATAAAAACTATAGTATCATATTGTAACTCATATCAGAAGTATAATTCTGGGCATGACACGGGATTTTTGTGGAAATGGATTTACAGGTTCAAAAGAACGTTTTGGAATAGGAGGCAGATCCAATTCTTATTCTAAACCACAGTATCTAGTGTGTGGTAAATTTGGACATTAGCATGGAATTATTACTATAAGTTTGATCAGCAATACTCAGGTTTAATCCCCTATCAGAATCAAAATCAACGTACTACAAATATGGTTGTGCCTACTTCTCAAAATCCACAACAAAACTATCAACAATTTGCAACCCCTATGACAGTTATGTTAGCAACACTAGAGACCATTGTTGATCCAATGTGGCACCATAACTCTGGTGGAACACATCATATCACTCATGATGCTAACAACTTGGCCTCGAAGGTTCCATACCAAGGACAAAGCCAAGTACATGTTGGTAATGGAGCTGGCTTATCTATCCAACACATAGGATATTCAAACCTGATTTCTAAATCTCCCCCCTATCTTTTATCACTAACCAATTTGCTTCATGTACCAAAGATTACCAAAAATCTCTTGAGTGTTTCTAAGTTTGTCAAAGACAATAATGTCTTCTTTGAATCTCATTCTAACATGTGTTTTGTCAAATCATAGGATTCCAAGGAGGTAATCCTACAAGGGAGACTTCAGAATGGCCTTTATCGCTTTGATGACATGAAGACTATATCTTCTCCACTTAACAGATCAAGTTTTTCTCATACCCCATTTGTATATAGTACACTATTGTTCCAGGTGATAATTCCTTTAATATCACTACTAGAAATTTTGATCTTAGAGACGGAATCCATCTCTAAACCATAAAAATTCCGTTGTTAAGGTATTTAGTGACAAAATCGAATGTGGAATGGAAACATTGCTGAAAGTGACATTGCTAAATTCTTATATATAAAATTTTCAATCTATCTCTAACTATAGCTAAATTCCGTCTCTAAAAATAAAAATTTCATCTCTAAATAGCAAATGAAACTGTGTCCAATACACCAGTTAGAGACGAAAATGATAAAATTTTCGTATTTCCGTCTCTAATATATGAAAAAAATGGTGTCCAATTAATAATCAAAGACAAAATTTATCAGAGACAATTATAATTCGTCGCTGAATATCATACACAAAAGATTCGTTACTGAGCTTGTAGAATGATAAAAAAGAACCATTCTAATTTTCACCTATACATAAATACCAAGCAACAAACCAGGAAATCTTCAATTATACCCATAATTGTTCAATTAACCAAAGAAATCATTTATTTAATAAAATGTCTAGAATTATAGTTAAAAATATTTAAAAATTGTCCAAAATGATTGATAAATAAAACATAATAATTGAAAATCTATAAAATAAGATCAGGAGTGATCTGCATCAAAGTCTTTGCCATCCACCTCTGGTGCAAACTCTCTAGGAGTAGCGTCCAAGTTCCAATCTCTGGAGGATTGGATCCATAATGTCCTCCTACCGGTGGATCATTCCCTCCTGTTGCTCAACACTCTCGTGCAAATTATAGACAACCTTATCTTTCTATTGCAGCTTTGACGTTAAAGCAGCAATGGTTGTCTTGAGAGCCTCTAGCTCTGAGACAACAACTTTCAAACTCAGAAGTATAGAAGGACATAATCAAAGAAGCAACCTCTACACCCATACCATATACGCGTCTTTTTTTGTTGACGCTTTCGACAACATCCAGAAATATGCTATTGTCGGATTGATGGTTGGACCCCTTGCTTATTGCATTCTGTGAGTCCTTCTCAGACACCTTCCTTTGGTACTCCTATTGCAAACAGTGTTAGTTAAAAATCTAAATGATCTCTAATCATGCTTATAACAAATTTCATAAAGCAATTAGATCAAATGCGAAAAAAAATAGGATCATAAATATTATCTCCGGCCATTGCTGTAATTTTTGAAGCTCCAAACTTTAGTTTCAGTGGTGCTTCTAAGCTTTCACTCTCGTCACTTTGATGGTGTATGTCAGACTGAATACGAAAGCAAGCTCAGGGACCCGAAACCATGAACACACATCCTCTTAAATAGCTTCTGCCCATCACAAAAGCAGTTGCGGACGTGCAATCGAAGTGGGCGGTTTCTGAACGAGGAATGAACGCGAAAATGCGGACGTGGATGAACGTGGACCACCTTAAGACTTAGCTTTCGGATCTCCGGCCAACGTTTCCGAAAGATTACGTGAGTGGTTCTTAGAACAATTCAAACATTCTCCCACTTGGTCCACAATATTCCATCATATACTACAGTAAGAAATAAAATACATGAATCATAGCGATAGGTCCTCTAAAGGTGAGTACTATCTTCCATGTATCACAATGTATCATATTTTCAAGGCCATATATATAACTTAATGAATAAACCTAATGTTTATTCTAGGTCCAAACTTTATTGATATTTCTCAAAATGAATAAATAAATATGCGCATAAACTAAAATGAGAAAACATCACAAATAGAGTTTTTCATTAAAATAATATCGTTCTTACAACGAAAACTACATAAGGGAACCAAGTTCCCCATTCTATCTACATGATCCTTTTATAATTTCAGTGGTGGCAATGCCTTTAGTTAAAGGATCAGCAATCATCAATTCAGTGCTAATGTGTTCAATAACCACTGTTTTATCTTTAACACGTTCTCTTATGGCTAGATACTTAATGTCGATATGCTTGCTTCGACTACCACTTTTCTGTTGTTCTTAGCCATAAAAACAGCAGCTGAATTGTCACAATATATTCTCAATGGCCTAGAAATCGAATCCATAACTCTAAGCCCAGAAATAAAACTCCTCATCCATAACCATGTGAGATAGCCCTCAAAACAAGACACGAACTCAGCCTCCATAGTGGAAGTAGCAGTCAAGGTCTGCTTGGCACTTCTCCAAGACATAGCTCCACTAGTTAGCATAAAAACATATCCTGAAGTTTGATTTTCGTGAATCAATGCAGCCAGTGTAGTCTGAATCAGAGTAGCCAATCACTTCCAAATTATCAGTTCGTCTATATATAAGCATGTAGTCTTTTAGTCCCTTGAAGGTATCTCATCACTTTCTTTGCAGCTCTCCAGTGGTCTAAACCTGGATTACTCTGATATCTTTCTAACATCCCAACAGCAAATGCTATGTCAGGTCTTGTGCAAACCTGAGCATACATAAGGCTTCCAACAACTGAAGCATAGGGAATGTTCTTCATTTGTTCCCGCTCAAGATCATTTTTGGGGCTTTGGTTCAAATCGAACCTGTCACCCTTCACAATAGGAGCTACACTTGGTGAACAATCCTTCATTCGAAATCTCTCTAAAACTTTTGTTGATATAGGTCTCCTTGAGACAAACCAAGAATACTCGAAATCTGTCTCTATGTATCTTGATGCCAATAACATAAGAGGCATCACATATATCCTTCATGTCAAAGTTTTCAGAGAGGAATTGTTTCACCTCATATAGCAAACCTTTATCATTGGCTGCAAGTAATATATCATCCCACATATAGAATGAGGAAACAAATCTTACTCCCACTAACCTTTTGGTATATACATTGATCCATAATGTTATCCACAAAACCAAATAAAGAGATAACATTATGAAATTTCAAAATACCATTGACGGGAGGCTTGTTTCAGTCCATATATGGATTTCTTAAGCTTGCACACCAAATGCTCACCATTACTAGAGGAGAATCCTTCTGGTTGTTTCATGTAAACCTCTTCCTCTAGATCTCCATTGAGAAATGCAGTTTTCACATCCATTTGTTGCAACTCTAAGTCAAAATGTACAACTAATGCTAGAATGATGCGAAGAAAATCTTTCTTAAGATACAGGAGAAAATGTCTCTTTATAATCGATTCCTTCTTTTTGATTAAATCCTTTGGCTACGAGTCTTGCTTTATATCTCTCAATGTTGCCTAATGAGTCCTTCTTTGTCTTAAAGACCCATTTACATCCAATGGCTTTTGCACCATCAGGCAACTGAACAAGATCCTAGACTCCATTAGATGCCATAGAATTCATCTCATCCTTCATAGCATCGTACCATAAATTTTGATTCTTTTACAACTCATGGCTTGTGAAAATATTTCAGGATCATTTTTCAGCTCCAATATTATAGTCAGATTCCTGTAGATACACAATATAGTCACTAGGTATCGCTGATCTCCTTATTCTAGTAGATCTCCTTAATGTTGCATGATCTTCTTGAGGGGTTTATTGTTCAACTGGTTGAACAACAATTTCTTGTTCCTCATCAGCAACTTGATCCACCAAATCAACATCAGCATCTGATTATGGATTCTCAATAACTGGTTGTACAACACCTGGTTGAACTAAAGGGGTATTGTGAACAACAAACTAATCTCGTGCTTGAAATGGATGGTTGAGTATCCGAATGATCTTTCTTAGAAACAAAGTCTCCAGATTGATCGCTCCCACTGATCAAGTCATTTTCTAGAAATTTGGCCATTTCTAGATTCCACAATCCTAGTGGTGTGAGATGGACAATAAAATCTGTATCCTTAAACCTTTCAGCATATCCAATGAAATACCCACTAATGGTCCTTGGGTCCAGTTTCTTCTCTTGTGGGTTATAAATTCTAACCTCAGACAGACATCCCCAAATGCGTACATGTCGGCAAACTCGGTTTCCAACCCTTAAATAACTCAAATGGCGTCTTTGGGACAGCCTTAGTTGGAACTCGGTTTAATATGTACACTGCCGTCTTCAGCGCTTCAACCCATAAGGACTTAGGTAGCCTAGAGTTACTAAGCATACTTCGCACCATATCCAATAATGTTCGGTTTCTCCTTTCTGCTACACCGTTCTGATCTGGAGAACCAGGCATGGTGTATTGGGCAACTATCCCATGATATTCAAGAAACCTCGCAAATGGACCAGGTGCTTGTCCATATCCAGTGTATCTACCATAATATTCTCCACCTCTATCTGATCTCACGATCTTGATTTGCTTACCGCATTGTTTCTCTACTTTAGTTTTAAATACCTTGAAGGCATCTAATGCTTCATACTTATTATTAAGCATGTAGAGATACATGTATCGTGAATAATCATCTATAAAAGAGATGAAGTTTTTGACCATATGCATCCATGTCTGGACAATAAATATCTGTATGTATGATTTCTAACAGTTCGGTACTCCTCTTGGTACCTTTTTTTGACTTGTTTGTCTGCTTTCCCTTAATGCAATTCACACAAGTTTTCAAAATCAGTAAAATCTAAAGTACTAAGTACTCCATCATTTACCAATCTCTTAATTTCTCTGAATGGAGATATGTCCTAATCTTCGCATGCCACACAACATAGAGGAATCTTCATTCATAACACTCGTTTCATGCCAACATTAACATGCATAGCGTCATAAGTAGCGTCATTTCGCAAACTAATATAGAAAAGACCATCAGACAATGTACCATTCCCAACAACTTTAGATTTATAAAACAAACTGAAAGATGTCTCATAAAATGAAAAGGAATAACCAAAAAGGTACAAGTCTTGAAATTGGAAATTAAGTTCTTAGAAAAGCTAGGAACATAAAAGGTCTTTTCCAAATACAAATTAAAGCCACTACTCAAAACTAAGCTGCAGGTCCCTAATAGCCTCCACAGGTGAACTCATCTTGGCTTCCTGAATAGATGTAAAGTTCACTTCCTACTGGCTTCCTTAGGTTTTGCATACCCTGCAAGGTATTTTGAACATGGATTGTAGAACCAGAATCAATCCACCATGTGTTATGATTAACATCAAACATATTAGATTTCATAACAAACAAATGAGGTTGACATACCTTTCTTCTCAAGCCATTGTTGGAATTTAATACAATCCTTCTTCATGTGCCCCTTCTTTTTACAGAAGAAAACTTGAATTCCTTCTTAATTCCACCTTGGGGTGGTATTTTACCTTTCCCTTTTTCTTGGCTTGGCTTTGATCCTTCCTTTCAGTTGTCATCATGGAACTCTCTCCTGTTCCATTTGCAACCTTCCTCTTCTTGAACACACATGATCAAGAGTTCATTAATAGACCATTTTTCTTCATGTGTATTAAAGATATCTTGAAGGGACTGTATTGCGGTGGGAGAGTATTCAGAATGAAATGCACAAGGAAAGAATCAGACATATCCACCTCAAGGTTTTTCAACTGACCCGCTATATCTCGCATCTGCATAATATGCTCACGCACACCTCTTGTAGTAGTGAGCTTCATGGATGAAAATTCATAATCAGGGTACTTGCCAAAGCTTTGTCCGAAGACTTAAATTGCTCATCTATGGCCTTTAGAAGTTCCTGACATTGCTATGCTGCTCGACTGAACCCCGAATGCAAGCAGATATCTTAGTCTTTATGAACATGACAGAGAGACGATTAGATCGCTCCCATTTTTCATAAGATCAACATCATATGGTTCACTATTTTCAGTAATATGTGGTGGTTCATCTTTCCTTATAGCATAATCAATGTCCATCCAACCCAATTGAAGAAGAATTCTCTCCTTCCAAATCTTGTAATTATCACCCCTCAGTTCGGGAATTTCACATTGCATATCAGAAAAATTCACAGGCTAACTGCAAATAATAAACATACATGCTTATAATTTAAAAATTTGAGACTAATAAACTATATATCATGTTTTACCAATGTAAATCATGCTTGGAAAATCATGAATCTAGTAACATAAAATTTGCCTATGGGCTAAAATTCTAATTCAATTAGATTCAATAGAACTTTATGATAAAACTATCAATTATATTTCCTAATCCCTGTAGGTAAATTAAGAATACAACTCGATATTTTATCCTAATTAATCAGATAAAATACAATAAAAATTCCTATGGGACAAAATTTATTATGTCACATATGATCAATTATAATTAATGTCATGTACCTTATGTGACCTAAAGATTCTTAATATATAATTTAAATAATTAAAGATGCTGTGGCTAATCTCTAATTAATTTAAATTATATAGGTCACTAGACATTAATTAATTTCCAGACATAAATTATTGTAATAAACCATAAGCAATAAATTAAATGCCAAGATATTCATGTTATTTAATCTTAATATTGCATGTATAAATTGATGTTAATTAATACCGAACATATAACAATATAACCAAATGAATATTTATCACAAGGTAAGCTTGACATAATGGTATCACTCTCGGTTCTTTAGTTTTTTTTTTATTACAACCAGCATTAAATACATACAACAGCAACATCCATGAATTGTTAAAGTTGAAGCATCAACACAAAATTCAAACAATTTTATTTTGTCTGTTCAAGATGACAAAATTTTTCTTTTCGTACAAAACGTGTTTTAGAATGGTTTAAAACTAAATAAAGCTGTAATCCATACAGAAGGCGCAGCACAATTGGCAGAGGAGGTGCAGTGTGCCAGGTCCTGGTTCGAAACCAGCAGGACCAAGAGCTATTATTTTTGATAGCAGAGGACCAAAACGACATGTCGTCGACCATAGACCAAAACGACTTGTCGTTGACCTCAGAGTCCAAAACGACTTGTCGTTTTTGTCGTTGAAGAGAGACGCTCCGACCCAACGACTGCGTTTATCACAGACCCCAAAAAATTGTTTTATGTCGTCTTCAACTCCAGCCGGGTCGCTTCGACCCGGTTCCGACCCAAAATGAAACCGACGGTTTCTAACCATTTTTACACCAAAATATACGTTTTTATAACACAGAATCGATAGAAATTTCAATTTCCTATGTTTCCTATCTGACTTTCTATTAAAAAGTCTGAATTTCAAACACGAAATCAAAGTTTTCATGTATAGAACATTGCCAAAAACTCCAAGACAAGGCAGAGGTGTTGATGGCTCTGATACCAAATGTTAGTTAAAAATCTAAATGATCTAATCATGCTTTAACAAATTTCATAAAGCAATTAGATCAAATGCGGAAAATAGGATCATAAATACTTCCGGCCATTGCGTAATTTTTAGCTCCAACTTTAGTTTTCAGTGGTGCTTCTAAGCTTTCACTCTCATCACTTTGATGGTGTATGTCAGACTGAATACGAAAAAGCTCAGGGATCCGAAACCATGAACACACATCCTCTTTAGCTTCTGCCCATCACAAAAGCAGTTGCGGACGTGCAATCGAAGTGGACGGTTTCTGAACGAGGAATGAATGTGAAATGCGGACGTGGATGAACGTGGACCACCTTATGTGCCATAGGTGAGGTATCACTCTGTGTTCCCTAAAAAGATAATAAAAATTTAAAATAAACTTATTAATATAAGTTGAATAAACTTAAAATACATTAAAATATACTACAAAATACTTATCAATCTCTTTTTGTGTTCCACTACTGAGATTAAGCCTTCAGTATGCAGTGAAACTCTCATATCGAATTTTCTGTTTTCACTATTTTTCTTGGACTTCTCCAGTTAAGCATGATCCTGCTAAAGAAAGTTTAATTCATCCCTAACCTACATAGGGATCCATTTTTCAGGATCTATCTCTCTCTGAATCTTATTCATTGCATTCTTGAGTATACACTACCACAAATTTAATGAACCACATGTTTTGAACCGTGTCATCCACCACCTTCCAATTCCCCCAAACTCCTTCAAACTTGGACTTTATAATGGTGGTAATAGCGGCCGGTGGTCTCACAGCTAAGTCAAACCTATAAGTAAATCATTCTCATATATTTAATATAAGATAAGATACATTAGAAAATTATAAAAAATATTAAAATTATTAATACTTACATCAACTTTGGTTATGGGTGAATCCATATACGACCATCAGCAACTTTGGTTCAAGGAGTAGGAATAATAGTGCTGGGTAAAACATCTGTATAGAGATGTAAAGATGTCTTTGGTGAAGGAGTTGCATGGGGATGTGAGAAAAATGTGGGGTCTGAGAGGTAATGTTGGGAGAAGATCCTGTATGAGGATGCAAAGAAAGGTTGGGGTGAAGGAGACACGTGAGTATATAGTGATAAGTTAGGAGAAGGATCAAATGCACTCTCACCTGTACCTCTACCCCTACTCTTACCTTTACCTTTACCTTTACTGTCTATCATCTATACTTGTAATGACAAAAATGAATTAAATTAAATCAAGTAGCATAAAAATTTAATTAAGACAATTAACGGAAACAAAGGAACAAAGAAGCTTAGTGGAAGTCCATTAATACATTGTGTTGTTAGTATATATTACATGTCATAATTAACTTAATTAGAAAAATCTTTCATCAAAGTCTTCTTTCTCATCTTTTTCCTCATTTTCTTCTTCATCCACAAGTAATTCTACTTCTTCTTTAGATAAAAGTTCCACATCTTCATCTTCTTTTTCCATATTAACTTATATGAAGGTGGATCTATTTACTTCCTCAACTGCACCAGTTATATAAACTAAACTTTGTGTCATTTATAATTGAGGGATATCATCGTCTTGATAAGGTTGATGTGTTTCAGAGACCTTAGCTTTTGAAGTTTGAATCACATGGTGTGCCTTTGTTTTAATGACACTTTGCCACTCTTTTTGGCATTTAGGATACTTTGTGTGGTACACTTATTTTGCTTGTTGTGCTAGTATGAAAGGATCATATTTTTTATACCTACTCTCTTAATTCAACAATCCTATAATTTTTTATCAATTTTTATCCTTTCATTCAAAGTAGGATCAAACCACTCATATTTGAAAAGAACTAACTTCTTTGTAGGCCATCTAGTGTACTCTAATTCAACAATATCAGTCAACACCCCATAGTAATCATTTTCCATTTGGTTAAGGTCGCCCACTCAGACACATACACCATAGTTTATCATAAGTATCCCTTGATTTTGATCTCTTGTGCAGAATTTATAGCCGTTGATACAATATGTTAGCCATTTATTAACGTTTCTAAGTGGTCTTCAGGCAAAACTTTGAAGTAAAGAATCTTCAATCATATTAACTTGATTGAGCTCTTACACGACCAATTTAGTTAATTATTGTAACAACACAACCAAAAGTTTGTATTAACACAAGTTTGAAGTTAACCTACATGTTCTTTAAACCAACTTGGGAATGATGCAGAAAATTATTTCTGTATTTCTGTGTCATTTATGTCAAGGACAAGTTCCTGCACCATATTTCCATATTGACTGTACATATAAATTACATGAATAAATCAATATATACATGGTAATAAATAAAATTCAAATATATATTGAAATGATGATTAGATGTTTGAGAACCTACTCCAAGAAAGTCTCCACCTAAGGACAATTTAAGAGAACATAAAATTTAGATGCTTCCATATGTCCCTATCATCCAATGTACATAAGGTATACTTTTCATAAGGTTATCCTGCAGAATTGAAAATAGATAATGGTAGATTGGATGAACAACCTTCACTCGATCATCATTACATGACACTCATGCCCGCCGAGATGGAACATCAAGCAAATAGTAGTATGATGCAAAGGTTGAATTTTCCTTTACTAAACATTCTTCACAAATTGAGCCTTCCATGAAAGCTGCATTTGCAACCATTTTTTTTTTACCACTTCCAATGCCTTTAATTTTAGGTTTTTAAATAATCTGTCAAGTCCAATCTACCATTCAAAGTGTCTTACGTCTTTCCCTTGGTGTCAATTACCATGTATAAAATATTAATAAGCACATTTCTTTCAATGTGAATGACATCCTGATTATATTGGAAAAAGTTTGTCTTCCAATAAGGCAATTTCCAAAATATTCTTATTTTGGTCTAATTGTAGGCCATCCCATATCCAGGAATCTATTCTCCTATGGTCTCATATATGGTTGGTAAACGTCTAATCCTTTCTCAGACTTCTTCACCACTCAACCTACGTGGTTGTAATGAGGTTTGAACTTGTCTTTTTTCTAAATACATTCTTATTTCTTTTATATGAATGATCATGAGGCAAGAATTGACGATGGTAGTCAAAAAATGAGATCTTTCTACTATGTTTAAGAGTAAACGCCTTTGAATGCTCCAAACAAGTTGGACAACCAAGTTTACCCATCGTCATCCAATTTGATAACATCCTATATGCAAGAAAGTCATTAATTGTCCACATCAAAGCAACCTTTGTGATAAAGTTTTGTTTCAATGAGATATCATAAGTCACATCACCTGTATTTCATAACTTATTTAACTCATATATAAGAGGTTGCAAATACAAATTAATTTTGGCCTTTGGATTGGATGGATTGGGAATTATGACAAATAATAACATAAATTCCCTTCTCATATACAGGCCAACAAGTATAAACCCTTCTAGTGTTGTCAAATGTGGTAAAACCATCAACATATAACCCTAATCTGACATTCCTAAGGTCTTGTGCAAATTCAGGAAATGTTTTGCCAAACAATTTCCAAGCTTCTCCATCTAACGGATGAGATAAGGAACTTGACTCTCTTCTACATTCACGATGACATCTCATTTGAGTTACAGTTTGCATGGAAGAATAAAGTCTTTGTAGCCTTGGAACAAGTGAGAAATACCATATTTTTTTAAAAGGACATATCTCACTTTGTCCCTTCTAGTGAAGTATTGATACTGGTTTCCCCCACAAAATCTACAATTTTGAAATTCCTTATCATCTGACTTATAATATAACATGCAGACATTAGGATAACAATCAATCTTCATACTCCCCAGTTATAGTTATGCCACTGATTTATTTACCTGATGAAAATTTTTGGGCATACTATTATCATTTAGTATTGCATCAGACATAAGCTATTGTCAGTCTTAAAACTTAGAGCATATAATGAGGCTAACAATTAAGAATAATTTTCATAATCCTCATATAATAGACTTTGTGCATATGTTAACATATTGAAAAAAACTCTGCTTCTAGGTTAGGGTCTTCGCTCATACTTCTTAAACCTCCAACAAAACTTTCTTGCTAGATTTAATTTCCAATTCCTAATCCAGTAGTATCCATTATCATTTGCTCATAATTATTAAAGTCTTCCCTCGCTCTAATGTTGCCATGGTATGAACTGTCAACAACCATTAGGGAAATAGGTGGCATTGACTCACCATAGTTAATACAATAATAGTAATTTTTCATAAATCGCTTCTTACAAAGATGTACATCATCAATAACTACAAACCTCTTATATTTGCATTTCTTACAATGACACCCTATCTTTTCTTTTATCTTATATTGCTCTTGTCTACAAGCAAACTCAATAAACTCTTGAATCCCTGCAAAAAATTCATCGGTGATACTCCTATCAGAATCCACTCTATGATCCATTCACTTCCAATGTTCAGGTACTTTCATTTGGAATCTACCATAATGTGAAATAGCATTTTAGTACCTAGACTTCTTTCTTATTTCTAGATTAACTTTATACATACAAATATTAACCAATCTACTTCATAATTATCTACACTTTTAAGCAATCTAATTCAAATGGAATTGCCAAAATTTTGACATCATTTCCTTTATAATATCAACATTCCCAAATTTATAAGTACTTGTTTCATTGAATTCAGGCAGTTCAGATAACAAGAAAACTTAAATTAACAACACATCGGCCCAAAACAAACAATATGTGGATAATCAACGGGTTATATCAAAATTATAAATAATAATCAATAGACATTGATATTCACCAAAAATAGTGAAAATTATAAGCAAAAACTAAAGAAAATCACAAGGCAAACAAAAACATTGTTTAGACAACTAATTTAACATATTATACCATCAAAGATAAGCATATAATTGTAATCCAATCAAATTATGCAAATAACATATTAATCAATCCAAATACTTATACACGCAGAGAGAAAGAACAAAAAGTGTACCTAGAGAGGGAGAAAGAATCACACACAAACAAGGGAACAGATGTCACTGGAAGGAATGAGGGAGAGTGAGGGAATGCCAAACCATTGACGAAGAAGATGCACACCAAAGAAGGGAGGAGACACTACCAAAATTTTATAAATATTAACCAACCTGCTTCATAATTAGTTAGACTTTTAAGCAATCTAATACCATTTAAACTACCCAAATTTCGGCAGCATTTCCTATATAATATCAACAATTCCAAAATTATAGGTACTTATTTTTTACAAGAAAACTTAAATTATAATGCATCAGCAAAGTTTACTTCATACTATATTAATTGAATCACGCAACCATTAAACTTTTCGACCTTTATTAACCTAAACATAACTAGTCATAGTCCCATTAGTTCAAGCCTAAAACAGAATTCTCTAAATAACCATACACCAAGGGAGTTTAACTTATCATTTATCCTCAATTAGTGTTTAATTCTTGTAGCATACACCAACCAAATTGAACTCTAATTTTTAATTCATTCTTGATACACAACATCCATTCCAATGAAGAATACTCACTTAGACAAAGCCAAAGATTGAATAAATTTTACACTTAAGATTAGGTTAGTACAAGTTTAATTGTAAACCAAATTTTTTTTTTAAGACCAAAAAGAAACAACCAAATTGAATTATTCAAAAATTTAGGACTATATTTTTTAGTAAATCCAATATGTTGCATTGCATAAAATGGACAGAATTCAAACTTAAGCTATTTTTAATCCATTAAAATGAAAGTAGGCAATTAATATATTCCACATTGTTATTCAAATCACCAGCCAGCCAGTCAAATTTCATACCAAGTTTAATTCAATTTTCCTATTCCATAAAATAGATATATTAAATTTAAGTTTCAGACGACCAAGTTTTAGGCCAAATTTTAGAACAAGTTGAAGTAATCATATGAGGCCTATGAACCTTAGGTGTTTCACAATGCAATACATATCCCTTTCTAAAAAGAACCACTGATAAATTTTCAATACTAACATATATAAACAGGTTAAAAATCCAATAAAAATATCAAATCAGACAGGCAAGGACAACCCAAGGGAGAAAGGCACTTCATGAAGGATGAAATAGAGGCGGCACCACCAAAGCCACCAATGACAGAGAAGGGAACTTTGTCAATGATGAAGAAAGAAGCCACAAAGAGAGAGTAGGAAAGGCAGGCAAAGTGAAAGAGAAAAAATGAAAGAATAGGATGAAGAGAGAGGTGTGTAGAGTGAGAAATTGGTAAAGAGAAAAGAATGGGAAAGAGAAATTGGCCAAAAATGGGTTGGGGAAGATGAAAGGAGCCAGCAGCGTCGAGAGGGTTAGGTTTTCGAGGGAGAAATGAGAAAGAAGGAATTAAAACGTGCATTTAGGTTATTTTCAGCAACAGATTCAAAGATGGAAACTTTCGTCTCTAATTAATTGCAAAATTTTTAATTTCAGCAAAATATGATGCAGAATTTCATCATCCAGAGACGGAATTTTTTCGTCTCTAAACTAGACATAGAAAAATTCTGTCACTATATAAAAAAATTATTAAATACAGATTAATTCCATCTCTAATTTACAAATTATTATTTACATAAAAATACATCATGGAGATAGAAAAAATTCTGACTATAAAATATTTTTTAATTTCAAATATAAAAAACCAATTTAGAGACGGGATTAGTGACAATTTTTATAGAGACAGAAAAAATCCTTCTCTAATTCCGTCTCTGAAATCAAATTTATAATTTTGGTTGCTGTGTTACTTTGTTCATGTCTATTTCCATATCTAAGTGTTTTACGTCTTTGAATTCTGTCGCTGATATTGATTTTTCTAGTGGTGATATTTGGCCTTCTAGGTTAGGTTGTGCTTCAAAAAAAAGTAATCAAACATGTGCTACATACTTGTAATATTCCATTTTCAATGAATGAAACATCTATTGTTTGTGAATCTTGTTATACAGGAAAGTTTCATAACCTCCCTTTTTCAATATTTACAACAATATACTTCCAACCGCTTGAACTCATATATACAAATATTTAGGGTCCTTCACCTATACCAAGCACAGATGAAGCACGACACTACATACACTTTATTGATGCATTTTCAAAGTTCACTTGCATTTATTTTATTCACCTAAAGTCCCAAGCCTTCGATGTCTTTCTTCAATTTCACAAACATGTTGAATTGCAATTGAATTCCAAAATCAACGCTGTTCAAATTGATAAAGCAAGGAGTATTTTGTTTTTACTAAATTCCTAATAGCCAATGGTATAACCCACCAATTGAGTTGCCCTTCTCTGCAGAGAGAAAACACAGTCACATTACCAAGGTTGGTCTGACCTTTACGGTAGTAGCTTAATGCCTTTACTTTTTTAGGATCATGCATTTTCTATAGCTGTTAGTATTATAAATAGACTACCTACAAGTGAAATTTCGGTCACATCACTGTGTTTTTCTTGGTTATAGTCCTATACATAAAGGTTACAAATGTTTTTCCTCAAGTGGCATGGTGTATATCACTAAGCATGTCATTTTTTATGAACTAGTCTTTCCATTTCAAACAGATCCTCATAAGTTTTCAACTCACTAGTCACAGATCTCTTTTGAATCACCTTATCCAATTCCTAGTATTCCTACAGTCCATTTAGAATGTCAAAACCTATTTTCAACTTTTTTTAAAAAAAAGAAAGAAAGAGGGAAAAAACATATAAAATGTAGTAGTTAGGACGATGTGAAGGGGAGGTGAGTGTCATAGAAAATTAAGAAAGCTATCAATGATGGCTAGTACATTTAAGGCAAGGAAGAAAAAATGGTGGGTACTCACAAAGAATGAACAGAATGGCTAAAGTGTAGGTCAGTGGAGGTTTGCATACAAAACCATTTGTTTTGCATGCGTAAGACTTCTATAAATAGAGGCCTTCGAAGGCAATGGCATAATGAGAAAGAAGAGTCTCTAGGAGTGAGAGATATATTTGCTAGCATTTATTATCTTGGGAATATTAGAAAAAGAGGTGCTGGTTCAATATAGTTATCATGTATTATGTGAGTATATAAAATGCTTTTGGGTTACTGCCCTAGTATCACCCTACTTTCGTTTAATTTTTTCTTGAAAGCTTATGATGATGATTTTAATATGGTTTATATTCTATTATTGTTGTACACAGTATGATTTATGAGCTTAGAGTTAAATACTCCAATTTCTGAATTGTTATATTTTACTGCACGATTATGATATCTTGAGTTAAATATATTTTTATGGCACCAGTATATCTTAAGCACTACATTGATTTTTGTCCCTATTTATAATTTTAATATTTTATACTATCATTACATGTATAAATTATGCTATTAATATTTTGATAATATATCTGAGAATATCAAAGGTATTAGAAAGAACCCTTGGTATACCATAGTATGATGAATGACCATACGCTTATGAGGTTTATGTATACTTGATGCCCGGTAAAAATACTTAGGGCTAATAAAAATGATTAGTTGATACTCGGTTATAAATACTTGGGGCTATAGAAGTGATTGGTTGATGCCCGGTTAGAAATATTTTGGGCTAAAAGTTTAAAGGCGGATACATATGTTAAGTTATTCTTCTAGTAAAATATGAGAATATTCCTGTAAGAAATTATTATTTGATGAGAAAAAAATTTTTGTGGGAAGGATTCTTTATAAATATAAGATTCTTTGAAGAAAGATTTCCTGAAAGAAAATATTTCTAATATATCAGAATTTGAATTTAATTTTAGTGATTATTAGATAAAAGTTTGGAATACATTTATAATGTTTAATTCTTATTATAAGATAAAGTATACTTGCATTATTTTTCGTTATCGGACTTGTGTGTTCTTGTGCTCATTGAGTTACAAAACTCACCCCTTTTCATATTTCTTTTTCAAAGCCAGATCAAGAATTTTCTGCACCTCCAGCCTAAAAAATTGTTCACTTCTAAAGTGAGACAGATTCCTTTTTATGGAGATGATTGAAGACATAGATATTTGATGTTGCAATCATAGGATTGAGTCCATTTGTCTTGCATATTAAGTATCTGTAATTTAAATAAATAATCATAAAATCTGAACTGCCTATATATATGTAAGATATTTTGACAATATATTTATATATTTGATATAATGAAACTTAAGTAATTATGGTTTTATATTAAAATGCATATGTGATAATGAGGTTTCGGAGATAGAGGTGCCTAATCCTAGCCGATCATATTTCCCTAATATTAGGATGTGACAAAGTTGGTATCAGAGCATGGTCTAGAGGTCTAAGACTGTAAATAGTGAGGGATACGTGTCTAGCATAGGTAGTATACCTGGGGTACTCACTTGCAAGATACTTATCTCTCTTATATCCATGTCGATCAAGTATGTGCATATTTATTTTTTGTTTTATAAATATTTTAAATATTCTAAACTGATTATTATTTAATAGATACTATGGCAAGTCACCCTGAAAACTCTCCTGAGTGCCCTGTGAACCCACAATAAGGGGACGGGATTAAGAAGATCTTGGCAGAGGAATGACTAGTGGAAGAATTATTGATACTAGATTAGATGAACTAATAGAAACGATGAATAATATGCAACAAGTTTTGAGGCGATTAGAGGCTAGGCAACAACAATATCAAAATCAACCTGTTCACAATCCTGAATTGTCAAATCCTATAACAGCACTACCTAGGACAGAGGAGCATTTGATGCCTTAAGAATATAGAGATTTGAAACCTCTTAAGTTCACAGGCACTGATCCTTGTGAGGATCCTAATGTTTTTCTAAAGCAGTTATACCAATTGTGCATGTCATTAGGATGCTCTTCTACTAGAGCTGTGCAAATAGTAAGCTATCAACTCCTTGATGTAGCTTATGATTGGTGGTTTTCTTACATTGAGTGCAGGAACAATAAAGAACCCCTGGCATGACCAAAGTTCAGCAGTGCATTGCTAGATCACTTTCTTTCACAAAGTGTCAGGAGTGCACATGCACTTGAGTTCGAACAACTGGTGCAGTTTGACAATATATAAGTAGCAGAATATGATGTGCAATTCATTAGGCTATCTCATTTCACTCCTCATTTAGTTGCAACTGAGTAGATAAAGTTGGACTGATTCGTGAATGGCCTAAAAGATTACCTATACGATGACTATCACTGAAGGGATGACTTATGCCTAGACTGTTAATGCATCCATGCGATTAAAATGTGATTTAATGCTCAAAATGCTTATATAGAAAATTAGAAAAGGGCAAAAATAGAAGGTTCTATATTTTATAGAACCTAAATTACTCCTGCCACTAGTCATGGTTTTTGAGGAATATTGTAGGGTCAAGGACAAGATAGAATATCAGAACAAGTGACTATGTCACAAGCAACCTCTTTTATTCCTTCATGATTTGGGGAAGTTCCTCCATGTCGTACTTGTGGGACAGGCATACAATCACTTATCAAAAGGATACTGGAGCATACTCTGGATTGGGACAGATGAGACACTTAATCAGATATTGTTCCCTCAAGGAAGGTGGACCCAATAAAAGCGTCATACCTATAGCATCAATAGTTAAACCAACTATGTTAACTCCTACTGGAAGTTGTGGTAGAGACCAACACCTCAGGAAGAGGACAAGCTAGTTTATGCACTCACTCATCAAGATGTCCAGACATGCAATGCAACGATTACTGGTACACTTCGAATATCTTCTCATTCTACCAAAGAATTATTTGATTCTTGCTTAGTAGATTTTGTTATTTTTGGGATGCTTGACTTTGACATAATCTTGAGAATGGACTGGTTGTCTGCACACCATACCATTCTGAACTATCATGACAAGACAGTATCCTTTAAGATACCTAGAAAACCTATCTTCATTTATTAAAGAGATAGGAATATGCAAGAATTACTAAGAAAAGGGAGTGTAGGATTTCTGGCCTTTGTTCAAGATACTAAGCAAGAATCTCCCTCTCTTGAATAAGTCCTTATTGAGAGAGTTTCTATGTGTCTTTCCTGAAGATTTACCTAATCTACCACCAGAGAGAGAAATTGAGTTTAGTATAGAATTAGTGGACAATATCTGACCTATTTCTATTCCTCCATATAGGATGGCATCTGTTGAATTAAAAGAATTAAAATCATAGTTACAAGATCTTTTAGATAAAGGTTTTATACGTCCTAACACTTCTCCTTGGGGTGCAGTAGTACTTTTCGCAAAGAAAACAGATGGATTCTTCATATTATGCATTGATTATTGTCAGTGAATAAGGTAACTGTGAAGAAAAAATACCCTCTACCTAGAATTGATGACTTGTTTGACTAATTACAGAGTGTCAAGTATTTTTTAAAGATTGACTTGCGGTTGGGATATCATCAAATAAGAATTCAAAAGGAGGATATTCCAAAAGCCGTATTTTGGACTCACTATGGTCATTATCAATTTCTAGTAATGTCTTTTGGACTTACTAATGCCCTAGCTGCATTCATGGATTTAATGAATAGGGTATTCAAGCCTTTCCTAGACCAATTTCTCATTGTGATCATAAATGATATCTTTGTATATTCCAAGAATATTAAGGAGCATGAGAAACATCTTCGTGTTGCTTTTCAAATCCTTCGAGATCATAAGTTATATATCAAATCCTCAAAATGTGAATTCTGGCTTTCAAGTGTGGCTTTTCTAGGGCATATAGTTTTCGCATATAGAATAAGTGTTGATCCGAAAAAAGCTGAATCAATTCAGAAGAGGAGACCCATAACTATTACTGAAATACATAGTTTTCTTGGGTTAGCAGGCTACTATAAGAGATTTGTGAAAAACTTTTCTCGCTTAGCAACCTCATTAACCAAATTGACCTAAAATGGAATGAAGCTTGAATGTTTGAAACTTATGAGCGAAGTTTAGAAAACCTCAAAGAATGTTTGGTTAAAGCACCAATTCTAACCTTATCTTCAAAATCTAAAGGATTTGTAGTGTTTTACGATGCATCAAAATTTAGCTTAGGATGTGTCTTATTGCAAAATAATAAAGTTATTGCTTATGCATCTTAACAATTAAAGAGGCATGAGCAAAACTACCTCACCCATAATTTAGAGAGGGTGCAATAATCTTTGCTTTAAAAATTTAGATACATTATCTATATAGTGTGAAGTGTGAAATCTACATAGATCACAAGAGCTTGAAGTATATTTTTGATCAAAAAAATCTGAATTTAAGGCAAAGACGTTGGATTGAACTTTTAAAAGACTATGATTGCACCATACTCTATCACCCAGGCAAGGCAAATATGGTAACAGATGCCCTAAGTAGGAAGTTAATGGGTAGCTTATCCCATATATCGGTAGAAAGAAGAAAAGCTATTAAGGAACTAGAAGAAATATTAGACAATAGAGTGTCATTAGAAATTTCAAACTCAGGAGGTCTCATAGTCAACATACAAGTGACGTCCATTCTTATAAACGAAATTAAAGTATCTTAAGTCTTAGATCCCTATATTAAGTAAAAAAAGGCATTATTAGAGCAAGGAAAAGATGTAGATTTTCGTGTTGACCAAGAAAAGATCATAAGATATAAAGATAGAGTTGTAGTACCTGGAGTGAAAAAACTGCGAAGAAAATTGCTTGAAATGACACATGAATCTTCCTATACAATGCATCCTTGGTCTACTAAGATGTACCATGACTTACAGGAGATGTATTGGTAGGAAGGTATGAAAAAACATATTGTTGAATTTGTAACTAAATGCTTAGTGTGCTAGCAAGTGAAGGCAGAACACCAAAAGCTTGCTGAGACTTTACGAAACCTTGAGATTCCTGAATGAAAATGGGAATGAATTACTATGGATTTTGTCATTGGGTTATCCAAAACCTCAAAAGACTATGATTCTGTATAGGTAATTATTGACAGACTAACGAAGTCTGTTCATTTTCTTCCAGTCAAGATTACTTATACAGCTCAACAATATGCTAGGCTATACCTGGAGGAGATAGTATCATTATATAGAGTCCCAATTTCTATAGTTTTAGATCGTGGATACCAATTCATAGCCAAGTTTTGGCAATCTTTTTAGATGTCTTTATAAAGTCAGCTACACTTTAGTATTGCTTTCCATTCACAAACTGATGGGCAATTAGAGAGGACTATCCAAACTTTGGAAGACATGCTCAGAGCATGTGTACTTGACTTTGATGGAAGTTAGGACCAAATATCTACCTCTGATGAAATTTGCATACAATAACAATTATCAGTCTAATATATAGATGGCACCATTTGAAGCTTTATATGAAAGGCGATGCAGATCACCAATAGGATGGTTTGAAATGAGCGAGTCTAAACTCTTGGGACCTGATTTGATACAAAATTCTTTAGAGAAAGTTTGGGTTATAAGAGACAGACTAAGGACAGACAAAGTAGACAAAACGCATACGGTAACAACAGAAGAAGACCATTAGAGTTTAATGAAGGTGATTATGTATTTTTGCAAGTCTCTCCTTTCAAGGGTTTCATGAGATTTGGTAAGAAAGGTAAACTCAGCCCAAGATATATTGGACCTTTCCAAATCCTGAAGTGCAGAGGTGCTATCACCTATAAGTTATCCCTTCCTCCTAACTTGGATAAGGTACATCTGGTATTTCATTTGTCTATGCTACGAAAGTATCTACTAGATGAGATTCATGTTCTTCAGTCACAAGTGATTGAAGTCGATTTACACTTAAATTATAAAGAGCAACCTATAGCTATAGTAGACTAACAAGTATGAAAATTATGTTCTAAGGAGATATCTCCTCGGTCAAAGTATTGTGACAACATCATAAAGGACAAGAAGCTACTTGGAAGCTAGAAGAAGTAACGAAACAACATCCTCAACTATTTTCTATCTAGGTATTTATATGGCTACATGCATCAATCATGTACTAAAGGATTGAAATTCACGGACAAATTTCTTTAAGAGGGGAAGAATTGTGAGAATCCATTTTCAACTTTAAAATGAAAAAAGAAAAAGGGAAACAACATATTAAAAGTGGTAGTTAGAAGGATAAGAATGGAATGTGAGTGTCGTAGAAAATTGAGAAAGCCATCAATGATGGCTGGCACATTTAAGGCAAGGAAGAAAAAATGGTGGGCGATCGAGAATAATGAACAAAATGGCTAGAGTATAGGCTGGTGGAAGCTTGCATGCAAAACCATTTGTTTTGCATGCGTAAGGCCTTTATAAATAGAAGCCTTCGAAGGCAGCGACATAATGCAAAAGAAAAGTCTCTAGAACTGAGAGATATATTTGCTAGAACCCTTGGTATACCATGGTGTAATAAATGACTATACTATTATGAGGTTTATGTGTGCCTGATGCCTGAGCGGAAAAACTTGGGCATATAGACATGATTAGCTTATGCTCGACTGAAAATACTTAAGGGTATAGAAGTGATTGGCTGATGCTCAGCTGAAAATATTTGAGGCTTAAAGTTTAAAAGCTAGTGCATATATTAAGTTGTTCTGCTAGTAAAGCTTAAGAATATTCCTGTAAGAAATTATTATTTGATGAGAAAATATTTCTGTGAGAAGGATTCTTTATAAATATAAGATTCCTTGAAGAAGGATTTCTTGAAAGAAAATATTTCCGACATATCAGAATTTGAATTCAATTTTAGTGATTATCAGATAAAAGCATTGAAGTATATTTATAACATTTAATCCTTATTATAAGATAAAGCATACTTGTATTATTTTTAGTTAGTGGACTTGAGTATTCTTGTGGTCACTGAGTTACAAAACTCACCCCTTTTCATATTTCTTTTTCAAAACCTGATCAAGAATTTTCTACACCACTAACCTAGAAAACTGTTCACTTCTAAAGTGAGACGGACTCCTTTTTATGAAGATGATTGAAGACATGGATATTTGATATTGCAATCATAGGGTTGGGTCCATTTGTCTTGCACATTAAGTGTTTGTAATTTAAATAAATGATCATGAAATCTGAACTGCTCATGTGTGTGTAAGACATTTTGATAATATATTTATATATTTGATATGGTGAAGCTTAAGTGATTATAGCTTTATATTAAAATGTATATGTGATAATGAGAATTCGGGGATGTGCGTGCCTAATCTCTGACCAATCATATTCTCTAAAATTAGGATATGACATAGAATCAAAAAGAATGCTACTAGTGCTGAAAGATAACCTAGTTCCATTTCTACATTGCCTACTAAAGTCACAAACCACACTAATATTATTGATGTTGTTGTTCTTGTTTCTGACAATCAAATAATTGTCATAGATTAGGTGGTAAATACCCATCATATGGTTACAAGGTCAAAAAAAGGGATTTTTAAGCCAAAACCCTACATAGCATCACTTGAGCCTGAGTCAATACATGATGCATTATCACAAATTGATTGGAAGCTAGCTATGCAGTTAGAGTATGATGCTTTAATGAGGCATGACACTTGGTCATTAGTTTCTCTACCACCAGGTGGAAAAGCAATTGGTTGCAAGTTAGTTTTCAAATTGAAACAAAATCCTGATGGCTCTATTTTAAAACATGAAGCCAGACTAGTGGCAAAAGGCTTTCATCAATAAGAAGGCTTTGATTTCTTTGAAACATTCAGCTTAATTGTGAATCCAACAAGTATTAGAGCTGTCCTCACTCTTGCACTTTCAAAAGGTTGGCCAATCAACCAAATTGATGTCAATAGTGCCTTTCTAAATGGTGACCTCCATGAGGAGGTTTATATGCAGCAAACCTAAAGTCATGGAGATGGTAGCTGGTTTACAAGCTAAAAAAGGCACTATATGGCCTTAAGCAAGCCCTACAGGCTTAGTTTGAAAAAACTGAATAAAGCCTTATACAATATCAGTTTTAGGACAACTAGATGTCACTCTTCTCTTTTTACTAAGTTCACCCCACTGTCTACTCTCATAGTTATCATTTATGTGGATGATATTTTGATAACAGGAAGCTCAACCACGTAAATTGCCAATCTAATATCAAACCTGGACTTAGCATTTGCCTTGAAAGATATAGGAAGTTTGAGTTATTTCTTATGCTAAAAATATTATAATGACAAACCCTAATCTCAACCATATAACATGTATTCACAAAATAATTCAACAACAAATTTCAAGATTATCTAATATATTGGAGAGATCTGATCCCTAGAAGCCAGAAGTGTCTATAGCCACAGCGTTCATGCTGACATCGAAGAGGTACCCTTGTCTACAAAATCTAGATGGAGAGTGTGAAGGAGAGAAACTCCTCTCATTCCCTATATGCTTAGAGCCTTTATGGTTCCAGTGAGGCAACTATAATACATATAAGATGAGAGAAGGGACTTCTCATTTTGTTTACAATATGAGTTAACCTACCCATTATAGAAAACTCATATACAAAGCCCACATATCATCACAATCCATAATAGGTCTAGTGCTTATAAAAGCTAAATAACAAAAGTGATGACAAATGGACTAAACCAAAATATGCTTAACAATATTTGACATTCAATTAATATGAGTTTTTAAGAAATAGATGAATATGTTGGTCTACATAGTATTACAATTCCAATATCTTAGGCATTCAAGCAACTAAAACTTTAGAAGGAAGTCTTCACTTATCAAAGCAGAAGTACATAATAGATATATTGGCTAAACCTAAGATGCCTTTAGCCAAACTAATAGCGACTCCTATGGTTTCAAGACAGAAACTTTATTTGAACAACAGTGCACCAACAGCTGATCCTAAGTTGTGTCGTTCAATAGTAAAGGGATTACAATATGCCACGATTACCAAGCCAAACATTACAATTAGTATTAACAAAGTAAGTCATTTTATGCAACAACCCACAGAGGATCATTGGATAGCTGTTAAACATATATTGAGGTACTTAAAAGGCACTATTGGTCATGGAATCCATCTTAGAAAATCAACAAGTCCGGATATAATGGGCCTTTGTGATGCTGATTAGGGTTTAGACCCTGATGATTGCAAATCAATAATAGGTATATCTATTTTTCTTGTCCTAGATATGATTTCTTGGTCTTCCAAAAAGTAATAGGTGGTGTCACATTCTAGTACAGAAACTGAGTATCGAAGTCTTGTAGTTATGGTAATCAAAATTGTGTGGTTTTAACCCTTATTGTCCAAACTACAAATTCCAGTAATTCACACACCAATTCTATTGTGACAACTTAAGTGCTGTCGTTCTAGCTTCTTATCCTAAACTTCATATATAGTAGGACAAAGCACGTTGAACTCGATCTGTTCTTTGTAAGGGACAAGTTTGTTCAGATACAAGTTGTCGTGTTTCACATTTCATCATAGGATCAAATTGCAAATACTTTGACCAAAGCAGTGTCTAACTCTCTATTTCATCAACTAAGGAACAAACTCAGAGTTGAAAGTCTTTAACCTCTGAGTTTGTGGTGTAAGGGACAGATAACTAAGCTGTTGAGTTAGTTATAGTTGGTTATGTAATATAATTCCATTATAGGTCAGTAGTATAAATGCAACACTTCTATATATGTAATTCAGTAAAACCATTTTCGTTTCATAATACATCTCTCTTCATCTCTTACTCTCTCAACTCTCTTATGCTGTGATACCTTTAATAAGGTCAATATAGCCGTGATGAATCTTTGATCCTGACATCAATTAACCAAGCACTTCCAATTAATCAATTATCATTATTCTTAAAAATCAATTTGAAATAATTAATTATAAATGACGTAGATGTGATGACTTTTTTTCAGAAATAATTTAAAATTAATAACTGTTAATGTAGTTGTGACAACTCTGATTTGCAAGTGATGTAGGTATCAATGGATTTTTAATCCATTAATAAAATTTTCCTTTTAACTTTAATCAATTAACAAAACATTTTTTAATTAATCCATCATCATTTCATTTAATTAATCAATTAATGAATATCTTTTTTAATTTAATAAATCATGAATTTTAATTAAAATCATCCAACAAACAATTATTTTTTAAAAGAAAAACTACGTGACTTTAACTTCACATTGTTAATGGGGATACATAAGTATGCAAATCAATTCAAAATTATAAATATTTTCATTTAATCATTTGTTTATTTTTCTTCATTGTTGTTTGTTATTTTTGTTTTAGGGGTAATTAACATTTTTTGCACAATTATCTTTAGAATAACTGTTTCAGGACGGATGTATCAAAAATATAATAGAACTAAGTTTTTACTCTTCCATGTGCCTAAACAGACTTCTGAACTTAATTTCTTTCTAAAGGTCAGTTAATTTACTAATAAAAAGGTTTCTTTAATTATTTTTTTAAAATAAAAATTAGTAACAACTCTTAAATATTTTAATAAATTTAATTATCTTTTGTCATGGCATCCTTTAGACCGATCATGATAGTTAGGATAAGTGGTAATCAAGCAGCCTATAAGTTAGTTTCCTTAGCTTTCGTTCATCCAACTGCAGCTTGGTTAGAGGGTTTCCCCCATTCTGATTTTTCCCATGTTTTAATTAGCTTCCTGATGAAATTCTTCTATTTTATGGTTAGAAAGAAAAATTATTTTAAAAATTAAGCTTCGATCATAGGATTGAGATAAGCAGGAAATAGAGTAAAAGAATTTTAAGTTCTTGTGATAAGAAAATGAGAACTTTCTAAACAATAAGAAACAAACCCCAACTAATACACCTCAATTTTATTTTATTTTTTTTAAGATAAGAGTATGGTTCGAATTGGAGTAATCAAATAAGTAAGTACACCTTCTTAGTTACGAAGCCAACCCTTTAAATTGATAGAGCTTTAAGCTTTGAACTTTAAGTCATGAAAAAATCCTCAATTATAATGAGTATATGGCCCATTAATTTATTAGTAATTTGGTACTCCGTATAAAAAAAGAACAGTATAATATAATTAATATTATTTACATTTGAATAACATATTAAATAATAATTTATTCAATTAAAATAATTTTATTTAATTATAACTGTATAAGATTATATAAAATAAAATAATTTAATTTTTATTTGTTATAAGATCATGACTAAAAAAAATTATTTTAATTAGATATTATATAATTATGTGTCTTACTTAAATATTATATAAAAATAAATAATATTAATTAAATTATATTATTTATAATTTATAAAGTATACCAAACGAGGCTAAACCCAATGTTATGAAAAGATAATTGGGAGGGGAGGGCAACAGCAGAAATAGTTGATAGTGAGTTCAAATGACTGTTTGATAGTTACTGAAAAGAAATTTGAGTTGTACTGGCATATCTCACTTTCTAGCCATAAAACACTAGCAATTATTTATAGAATTCAGTGGCCCAAAAAAGATTGGAAACTGAGCATAAGTCTTCCATTCACCACAAGTCTAGTAGTCAACAGAGATGAAAGGGGAAAGTAAACTTGGGAGAACCTAACTTTCTTCCCAAACTTGTATTTGTTTATTTATTTTTTTTTTTTTTGGGTACAGCCCAAACATGTATTATTAATTGATTAACCATGCATGCATACTCACTCACTACATGCCGGAAAACACCCAAAATGGACCAAATATTAAAATAAGGACAGGGCTGGGGTCCTGCTAGAACTGGGTCATGTACAGCCACATCAAACTTTACAATTAAAATGACTGTTATTAGTCATTGATGCCCGAAAATGGCAATTGTAGCATTTGTTGCAGCTAAAGGCCTCATGCACAACAGCTTCAAATAAACAAGGTTATCTCGTTTTTTTTTCCCATATTAATCAGGGGATCAAAAAGAAAGATGGAAGTTCGACTAATTAATGGAAACCCCCGGCAGTGGCGGTCGCAGCCTTGGCCAAATCTGCTGGCGGTGATGGCAACAGAAATATCGACAATGTGCCACTGGTGGCGGCCGCCACGGCACCCACCACGAACGCCGGCAAGTTACCACCACCAAAGAGAGCATCCCACGGTCCACTTAACACAGACACCACCATCTGTACGCATAGTTATAGATAATTAGCTAAATAAATTTATTTGGCATCTGTTTAAAATTGAAATTGAAAATTTTAAAATTAAATTTTATATAAAAAAATCACTCTTAATTTTTTTTTACTTTCAATTTTAATGAAATAAAAAAATGACTCCAAAAGTGTAATTTTCAATAAATTGAAGAAATGAAAGTAATTAAGTGGCAAAAATAATGAAGTGAATGAATTCTGACCTGTGGGATGACAATTGCAAGATTGAGAACTCCCAGAGATAACCCTGAAAAATTTCAAACAGAAAAGAAGGTTATACTTTTTTTTTTGTCTTTGTTTAAATTTCTTCATATTTTTTTAATATGAAACTAATTTCGTTAAAAAACAGTTATATAAATAGCCCCCAATTTGATTAAAAAATGTGTAATTAAACAAAAATGTTGATCATTAAATGGGTTACGAGTGCTATACCTTGCCCTGCCCCTGAAGTGTTCGAGAATATAGATGCTAGAGCAAAAGGGATGCTGTAAGTTATCTGCAACACATGGCACAGCAAAAGAGCATTAGTTTACTTTTAGCAAATCCATAAAGCTTTTCAACTTTTCTCATTATGCTTTACACCGTTTTCCAAACTTGTTTTTATAACCTATTCACGTTGCACTTTTCAGTTTTCACTTTCAGCCTTCCTTTTTTTTTTTTCTTACAGAAAAAAGAAAGGATAAATGAAAATAGGAAAAGAAATAGTTATGGATTTTTATATAAGGACAAAAGCGATGCCACTGTTTGCAAATTTCCATGCAAAGGGAGAAAGTATTAATTATATCAACCATGTATATTTTTTTAAGTGAATTCAGCCTTTGATCAAGAGAAAAAGGTAATATCCCTTATCTTATTTGCTAAAGATTAAAATTTAGATAAGTAATATCGGCCTTTTATTATTTATTCCATAAAAAATTTGTTAATTAGGATTGGAAACAAAAAAGTCCTCAATTTTATCTCAAATTCTTCACCAATTTTTTTTCCTCGTTTTCACTTAGTGGGACCCCACTGCTCTACAATACCACCCGCAAAAACAAAAAACAAAAAAACAAAACAAAACAAAGGAAAATGGCGAAAATCTTTTGGCATCGCATCATCGTAAATTCACATGGCTACATGCATGGCCTGTCCAAATCCATATCCAAAAACAAAACCCCAAAAATCAAATTAAAAAAAAACAGAAAGAAAAGTGGTTAATGTCTTCATGTTTTTCAGTTTCTTGTTTTTTTATTTTATTTTTTTTGGCCAAATAGCCAAATTTAAAAATTAATGGTTATTAATCCTGACAATAAATATATAAAATTCATAAAATATATCCAACAAACAAAATTAAAAAAATATAATTAATGACTCACCGCAAGAGGGATTCCCAGCACAGAAAACAAAGCCAGCGCGCCGGCCTTCACCCCGGCCGGCGGCGGGAGGGGATTCTGAGCGCCGCCGTGGCCCACCGCGAACCGCCGCGAGTGCTCGGCCAACTTGGTGATCAGCACCGTCATTGCCAGGCACACGGCGAGCAAGAAGTTGACGATCCCCCACAGCCGCTTCACGCCGCCGACGCCACGCGCCAGCACCTCCATCCCCAACGACGTCGCACCGAGCACCACCGAGTTCAGCATGAGGCCCAATGCACCCGCGCGCACCCCCTTATCGTAGGCCTTCCCCTCCCCAACTTTTCCTCCGTACACCTCGCGCCCCATCCAATCAGTGTCGAACAGCAAGAAGGGGAACCAAGCAATCCAGTTGAGACACGTCACCAGGAGAAGGATCCACATGGGCCTCTTGAGTTCCCGAAAAGCACCGAATATTTGCCCGAAACATGGTAAGCCTCCGGACACGGTTCCTTCCACCTCGTCCGCGTCATCGCCAGCTTCCTTCGGAGACGACAACGTTTTCTCCTTCACGTAGGTGAGAGCCATGGTGGCCACAGTTAGAAGCAGCGCAATGGAGAGGAAGAAGCAGCTCTTGAGGTTGGCGCAGTAAACGTCGCAGGCTTTGGTTTTGGTGAACGGGAAGATGTGGTGGAGGCGGCTGTAGGAGCCTGCGGCGTAGCCCAGGACGTTGCCGACGGCCATGAAGAACGAGAAGAAGGAGTTGGCGCTGCGGGTCTTGCGGTGGTCGCCGGAAGCGAGGTCGGCCAGGAGGGCCCGGCAGGGGCCCTGCAGCATGTTGTTGGCGACGTCGAGGATCCAGAAACCGACCACGAAGATGACGATGGCGCGGGGGCGGGACTTCTTCACCAGGGAGTCGCCGAACATGTGGCCGAGGTCGGCGGCGTAGCCGATGAGGAAGACGGCTACGGCGACGGCAAAGGATCCGGCCGCGATGAAGGGGCGGCGGCGGCCGAAGCGGGAGGTGCAGCGGTCGCTGTGGTAGCCGACGATGGGCTGGACGAGCATGCCGGAGATGGGGCCACAGAGCCAAATGAAGGCGGCCCACGTGTGGGGGATGCCGAGGAGTTGGACATAGGGGGTCAGCAGGGACAGCTGCAGGGCCCACCCGAACTGGACACCGGCGGCGATTGATGCCACCGCCATGATCTTGCGCAGCGGGCTTGGGTCCGGCGGGGATGCCAGAGCCACCGCTGGCTCCACATGGAGGGAAGAAGGTTTTGGTGTTGAGGTTGTTTTTCGTGGCAGAGAGAGGCTCCATGAAGGAGGACCTAGTGAGACAGAGAGGGAGAGAGTGGGGTGTTTGTGTTTCTCAGTGTTTCTCTATGTAGGGAGAGGGAGAGAGTTGGAGGAGAATTTATAACGGGGAAAAATGGGATAATGAGAAGCTCGTACATATATTTTTTATACACTCCCTTTTATCTTTCTTTTTCATATACCCTCTTATTATTTTTTAAAATAAGAAAAAAATTTTATAAAAGTGTCTCTCTTTTTTTTTTTTAATTACAAGATGTAGGATAGGATACCAAAAAAAGTAGTGTAGGAATATTTTTCAAGGGAGTCTTACATATAAGATAAATTTTTAGATAAATATTATTAACTTTAAACATTTTTATTTAATAATTAATATATATATATATATAATTTAATAAATTATATTATAAATACACATTATTTTTTAAAAAATTAATAATACATATTAATTATTTAATAAAATATTTAAAATAGATAATGTTGATCTGAAAATTTCTTTGCACGTAGAAGGAGAATCTGAGCACAGTGGGCACAGGTGGGTATGGTGTCGTTAATTGGCAATGGCATGGTAGGCCTTATCCGTTTGTGGTAGATTAATGGGCGTGTGACTCCCTGGAGGGAAGTCAGTGTGCGTAGACTGGTTTTGGAGCTTCTCATTAAAGTCTGGGTTCTGCGTTTGAGAGTGTCGCTGTAAATTTGCCTTGTCCTGACACGGAGGATTCTTCATGGAGAGAGAGAGAGAGAGAAAGGTCAAAGTGCCATTGCCAGCATAGCAGATCCTATCCTTGCAAGTAGCAACCTCAATATGGTATGGTGGCCTTGGTGGGACTCACCAGATATTCTTACCATGAAATTTTTTTAACTAAACTCAGCGTAAGAAAATATTTTACATGTATAATTAAATATATACTATATTCGGTGTATGAGTTATCATTATTTTTTAAAAAATAAAAATAATCACATAATTAAAATGACATGTAATAAATAATATGACATAAGAAAATTATCTTATACTAAATGTATTTAAGAATTTTTCTTCTTACCACACAATGCATGAACTTTGGTGGTAACAGGAAAGAAAGAAAAAGCTCCAAAAAGGGATATTGTTGCGCGTTTTGCAAACCGAGTTTGTATTTGGCCTATAAGATTATGAGATTTATAATTGACTAATAACAATGGTAGGAAGAATTAGGCACGTGCCTGTGGGAAGACAAACATGGACTAGAACTAGGGAGAGATCTGTGCTGGTAACATATATAATGCATTAACTTTGGTCTTCACTGTGAAAAAGACAAGCTCCGTGAAAGGGGAATTTATTTTCAGATTATGAAAACAAAGTTTGTGTTTGGCAAAGAAGAAGATATTTGGGATTAAAATATTAAAAGTAATGGTAGGAAGAACCATAAGAGTTTGGATATTAAGACAAATACAGACTAACTGGAAAGTAGAGACGGGACATCCAGATCGATCTAGCTGAGCTGGTGGGTAGGTGGAGATTTAAGTACACAGATTAGAGGCTGCAAATTAAAGTTAATGAATCTTAATGTTTTATCAGAGAATTAAAATGAGTGATCATATTAGCACAATTAATTAACTAGAGGCAATAGTTACAAATTGATTAAATTATATATTTGATTCTTATAATTTACATTCATTTTTAATTTAGTTTTTATAATTTTTTTTTTAAACGAGTGCTCATAATTCTAAACGTTTTTATTTTAGTCGTTATTTGGTGTTATCACACCGTCAACTTCTACATATGTAGTGAACGAAGAGTTGGCCATATTAGTATTCACATCGGCATCTGTTTTGTTAAATATGCATAACTTAACGGAAAGAGATTAAATTGAAAACGTTTAGAATTATAAAACTTTGTTTAGAAAGAATATATATATAGCAACCGAATTACAAATGAGTATAAGAACTAAATATTTAATTTAACCTTACAAATATAATATTTATATCTTGCTAGCTATGCAAAAGGGTGAAAATTTGTCCATCGCTTTAATTAATGAAAGGATGAACTTATAATTATCAATTAATTCACTTCAATGAGATAGGTGTGGATATATAACCAATTAATGCAGCTTACCTTAGTAATTAAGTACGTACGGAGAAGAAAAAAGAAAAGTTTATACCAAGAATTAATATCTTTCAAAAAAATAATTGTCTAAATTATTAATTATATTGTACAACATTCCAAATTAGACTGACATTCTTCTGTTCTTTGGATTATGTCCAAGAAGAAAAAGTCAAGTGCTTATAAGGACTTGAATTCTACACTAATTTTTTAATGATGGAAAAAAATTTAAATTCATGTTAAATTTCTGCTTTGTCCACACAATGCTTTCTTTCTTGGTAGAAAGAAAAAAGAAAGCATTGTGTGGACAAAGTAGAAATTAAGAAAGGAAAGAACTTGATTTCTAATTATATAATGAATGTAGAAGACACTCAATAGTCCCGTATATGATATCATCGTTTTTTAAGTTTATGTAGGGGTTGCACCAAAGAAAAGAATTAGTTTGGGTTTTGGTGCTAGGTGAAGATAAACATGAGAATTGCAATACTTGGCTTAATGTTAGAAACAATCATTATTGTAAACCAGATAAGTATATTACTACACTTTAAAACATAGGACTTTTTAAAACATTTATCTTGAGAACAAGTAATCAATAGAATATTTAAAAATTCATTTAGAGTATTAGTATTCTTAGAAAGAAAAAAATCAGGTTCCATAACAATAGTCTAAAACATATTATTCAATAACTAATGTTTAAAGCTGTTATCTACAATAAATTTTTAAAGAATGTAGAGAATTTTTAAATGTTATGTTAAAGTGAATATGGTCAAATTTTAGATATATATATATATATATATATGTGTGTGTGTGTATATATATATATATATATATATATATATATATAATATTTTAAATGACCTTTTGCATGTATTTATTTATTCATTTATATTTATTTGAAATTCTTTAAAGAAAGTTAATTTCCTTTTAAAAAAATTAGAATTTTTTACAAACTAAATTCATCTTTATTTTTTTCTTTTGTCAATATCAAATGCGAAGGTTTAGATAAAAATAATAAATTCAAGTCGTGAAGATTTGTATATATTAAAAAAGTTATATATATTATTGCAGAGACTATATATCATCCACGATTTTGTAAACTAATAATAACAGTTCGATAAAATTTTAAATAATGGTATTTAAAAAAATATATGTGATATATTTGTTTAGAAATTTTTAGCAAGACTAAGCAGTAAGGAAGTGAAAATAACTTGATAAGTTCACTGCTGTTTCACTCATACTAGTAATGAATGAGATGTGTGTGGATTATTATTAATAAGTTAAATTAAGAAAGCTTTAAATTAACAAGGAATTGAAGTGGGGGAGTGATATCATAATCTAACTGAAGGTTTTAATCCACATCAGAGTATGATTCTTTTGAATAAAATATTTAAAAAGCTCATTGCAAACAATGATTTCTTAATCTACTCTCATTAGTAATATCTTAAAGGCAACAAATTGACTTGTATGCTTGTATCTACACCAATAAATAACTGTTCATATGGTTTGAAACAGTACCCAGATAACCGTTGGAGTGCATGCGTTTCAATTTTATTTTCTTAAATTTTAAACCAAAAGTTAAAAAAAAAAATCATATTTTATTATAAAAATAAAATAAAAAAATGATTCAGATTGCCGAAAGAAATAAAATGGACAAAGCATGCAAACTTTGACGAGAGAGGTTGGTCGTAGAGCGACCGACCACCCTTTGACTGGCGGCCCCGGCGACCGACCCGAATGCCACACGCGACGACGACGTCTCGATGTGTTGACTTCATCCTAAACAAAATGAGGGTCCTATCGACTATTGTATTGTTATACATACGGATCCCATACTATTGTACTGTAGAGGATACGTTTAAATAATAATATTGTTATGTCATTATATCAAGTATATTCTTCCCGAGATTTTTCAAAACAAAATACCCCATCGAAAGAAGATATTTTTGTGCATAGTATTCTCTTTATCTTGTCGAATATATACATATAATTAAAAATATTCGGATTATCATATGGGAATTTTGAATTTTAAAGCATCTTGAACTTTTTTATAATTTGATATGATGTAAGGATAGTAATTTGCATAAATGGGTTTCTCTTATTACATCTTTTTTTGAGGGTGGAAAAGATATTTTGCCACATTTTACATGCAATTTGTTATAAACATGTGAAATTGTGGGTAATGAAGTTGGTTGGGACTTGGGAGTAAAGAAAGTTAGTGTAAAAGTGATCTTTATTTATGTTAAGTTTGTGATTTGAAAAGACAATGATCATATGAAAAGAATGAAAATGAGGAGATTAATTACATTTTAATTGCAATAAAACAACTTCTTTTAAAAAAAATATGAGCGAGGAGAAAATAAGAACATAAAGTTGAAATATTGAAAGATAATTGTTGTCGTGGGACGGAGGTTCGAGAGTTAAAATTAAGCTTACCTAAGAATAAAGTGAGAAAGTTGATTGGATGATAAGCAAAGAATTGTGACAATATAAGTTATTAAGAATGGGTCAGTGATAAGGGATTTAAGTTGTTTGCAAAAAATCATAAGTTTGAACCTTTATGTTACTATTGTATTAAAATTTTTTTTGACAATATAGTCCAACTAAGGTCAAACAATAGAGAAAGAAATAAAGGTGAGAGAAAACTTTCACTAAATGCTGCAATTTTTGTGTGTGCTGTTAGCTAGTAGGTTGAGAACAATGCTCAAAACTAAAAAGAAAAATGCTGGAAAAGGTCCTAGTATACTTAATCCTTGCTCACGAGGATTGCTTATAGGCCTTTTGTAAACTTGGAGGCTACTACTCATCAACTTTTCAAAATTCTTGTTGAAAAGTGTGGATTTATGTGTACAAATAAAGTTGTGCTACTAAGTGTGAAGAGATATCTGCACTAGTCTCATTACCCATGATTGTTGCTCATATTGATATTAGTGACCCCTAAGTGGTTTTACTATGATAGGCACTCTTCATAATCTCCACCCAAGCTTATGCTAAATCCCTTAATTAACCTGGTTTCCATAATGTCCATTAGTGTTGTCTTACCTAATGACCCAAGACCTCACACCAGAAACTCCTATAAATTGTCACTTACATTTGTTAGAAGTGTATATATATAGGAGCCCCACTGTTGGCGGCAAAACCCACAGCTTGTTTTTAATACTAAGTTAGAATAGGGTTTTGATGGACCTGTTAAGGGAGGGTTTTTGACAAGAGTCAAGTAAAAATAGTGTTGTCAAACTAGAGATAAGCCTCATTCGACAAGGGAATTCATAGTTGACATATGTCACAAGGACATTTGACACCAACAAAATGAATGAGCAGTGCTAGCTAAAGAGTGAGGTTGTCAAATGAAGGTTTGTTGAACAAGAGGTAGCAGGGAGGTCTTTAACACAAACACTTAGTAAAATTTCTCAGAGAGATGATTTGAAAGCTTCAACATGGGAGCATCAGTTATAAAACTCAATCAAAGGCAGTTATTCTAGAGGCATTATAATTTCAATTTTTAAATCAAATTGAAGAAACTCTCTTGGTGACATCAGCGTCAATTGTAGGTAGTTTAAATGTTTAGAATAAGCATAGTTTACATACGTGAAACCTGTTTAACAAGTGGTATAATTTTAGAACGTAGGCAGTTATTTTTATTGTCTATAAATGCTAGTTTTTCAAATGTAATAGGGATTAAATTTTTAAAAATACATCCTATACATCTTAAAGTCTCAAACATGCTGACGGATAAAAGGATCAATTTAAGTATGCCTTTCACTTTTCCATTTCATGTATTTTGAATTCAATACAATTTACTTTATCTGTTCATTTTCCTTTCATTATCAATTTACATTTCTTTATTTGACACTACATTTATCTTTCTGTCTATTTATTTTTCATTATCAATTTACTTTTAATTATTAATTTACTTCCATTGTCAACTTACTTTTATTGTCAGTACTATAAATTCTTGTACTTTACTTTTCTTGTCAATGCACATTTATATGTGAATGTGTTCCAATACTTGAATGTTCGTATCTTTGACTTGTTTTTAATTTGAGAATGCATTTTAAAGAAGATTTCCTTTCAAAAGTAAAATCTAAAACTAGAATCTTGTCTTTGACAAGTTTAGAGGATTTATTTGTCAAATCTTGTTTCCTTTGTCAAAAATATTGACAAATTTTTCCGTAAACACCCACAAACCAAACAATGCAAGGTGAGGCATGATCACTTCTCAATCCAAACTAATCCTTGGTAGGGTCACAATTAGCAAAGACATCCTACGAGTAAAGTGCCTCGCCCATCTTGAGCCAAGTGACCTACATTAAACCAAAACTCTCATCTTCTTTTCCAAAGTCCAAGATCTTGACATTTATTTATAATATATAAAGTCTGAACCACAACATATAGTGCTGCCATGACAATATCTTCAATCTTGGTTTGCCACATTAACTCCTTATATTATTCAACCACGTAAGGAAATCTCACTTTCATATTAATTGTCATCTCAAGTCTAAATTTTCAAGATCTGTCCGTCTTGACCACATCAATAAAAAGTAAAAACTCTCACATTCTCTTTATCTTCTTAGCTCTCCCGTTAAAATTACTCCTCAACCAAATGAATTTCACTTTTAAAATATGCAGCCAAAAAACCATTAATATTCTTCTCCCTTCTACTTCCATGCCTTTTCGTTTTCCTTCTGTGAATAGGGAAGGATATCTTAGCATGGAAGAGGGAATTCATTGGCTCGACTCCCCCATCACCATTAGCAAATCAATCCCAAAGATAGCAGAGCTCCAACTCAAACTCCACCATCACCACTAGCGGCAAAGCAAGCATCAAGAGACCTTGATGTGTAGCAAGATCCAACTATGTTTTGTCTATCTATCTACAACAGCCATCGCCATCGCCACCACTGGCAAAAAGAAAAGCCCTGATAACTTCCTCTAAGGTATGAAAGTCAAGGGCGATGATCTTGTGCTTAAACGACCACCTTGGACGATGCTTGGCCAACGATGAAGAGAGAATATTGAGCACCATTGAATCAATTTGTACATGATCACGGCCATTGGCCACAACGAAGACGTGAAGAGAGAGTTGAAACCTTGGGAACGAGTGTTACAGGAAATACCAATAACCCATGTCCAGAGCTCTATGAGAAGGTGAGAACTAGAGAAAGTGATTTCTCCTAGATTCAAATCTTAGGGGAGAAATTTTGTTATCATGCTTAAAAACTTCAACTGGCTCAACTGGACAAATCATGGCCGGTTCACCTGGCTTGATCGGTTCATAACCGGTTCACCAATCTAAAGGTTAGTTTTTAACACACCAGCCTTGAAGGCTTGATTAGACTGGCCTATAAACTGATTCCCGGTTGAGCCTGTTTAACTAGCTAGTTTGGTTTGATTTTTAAAACACTATGAATAAAACTTAATTAATTATATTACCAAAAAATTATATCTTTTTAGTGTAGACTAATTTATACTTTGTCAATTTTTATTTCTCCTATATTCTCCCTTCATTTGAAGGCTCTTTGTTCTAATATTTTTGTTTAAAGAGTTTTGTGCCTCTTTTGTTATTAAAATAATGTTCAAAATGACTCCTTAAAGTTTATATTAACATAAACATAATTAGCATTGTAAAGTCAACAAATTCAAAAGCAACCAATTAGTCGCAAATATTTTTCAATATCTTTGCACTTAAACATTGAAGTCAACCCTCCTATTTGTTAATTTTTCTTACAAATATACTTGTGGTGGAGTAACCACAATGTCTCAAATTTTTTAAGAATAGTGGAAACTATTTGCCATATTTCTTGCATTTGACTCATAAGCTTTCATATGTTCTAACATGTAAGTTTTGCTAGTAACTCTAAACACCTAGCCCCAAATTTGAGTTTTCTAGAAGTATATATATATATATATATATATATATATATATAAATGATCCAAAAGTCTAATTTGTATCCCTTCTAGGTTAGCATTTTTTGGCCCAAGTGTTAAAAAGTTCTAACCGAAAAATTCTTTTCCTAACAAAGAGCCCAATCTCGTTCACGTAATAAGAGAGATTAAAAGAACAGGTCCGTGGCCACATCAATTTTGAACTGTTTTATCAGTAGATTAGATTTATTTACTTCTAAATTTGTGACCATTTTGGCCAAAAAAGAGGAGTTGCTTTCTCATTTCTCTTTTTACATTACATTTAAATCAATACTTTACAAAATTTAGTATCGTTAATTTCTTAATCAATTTATCGTTATTTCTTGTATTAAAAAGGTTGACTCAATTAGCAAGATCAAAGTGCATTGACCTAAAGGTTTTGGTTCATTTATTGCTAGTGATCCCTTATTGATAGGCGAGTAAGTATAAACAATTTAATTTAGGACTTCATATTTGTTATTACGTATCAAATATACAAATGATTTAGGACTTCACGTTATTACGTGTCAAATATTAGAATCTTTAATTTTTTTTTTCACATGTATGAAGTCTAAATATCTTATACTAAATAGGTTTCAAAATCATTGGAAAACTAAGATATCTAGTTACCAAATGTCTCTTAAATATTTATTTTAACAATAGATAGGTAGATAGAGTTTCATTTTCTTAATTACATGATTATCGACAAATATATTTTTAAAATATAATTATATAAAAATGTGAAGTTTTTATTCAAATTTAGGGTGTAAAGAATGGTGATTTAATTTTTTGAAATGAGTATGAAAAAGGCTAGAACGAAATAATAATTTTTAATTTTCAGTTTGGTTGCTTAAGAAATACAATGTCTTTTTGCAAGTTATTCTATTGTTTGATACGTGAATTCAATGCATAATGGAATCATTTTATCCAAATGAAATAAATGCCATTACTAGTATTACAAAATATGATATTTTGCAATCAATTTTTTCAGCAGATCATATCCATTGGAAAATTTTATGACGTCGGCGGATTTTCTTGCCTCGGAAAAACTTTAACTTAAAATAATATTAATTAAAAATTTTTAAAGAATAATATTTCTTCAATCTTTTTTTGTTAAAATTACTTTTTGTAAAATAAATAGATAAAATTTAAAAAGTATAAGATTTTGCAGCAACTAAAAATCCTACCGTAGTATATATCGAGAAAATTTTCAGTTAATTTTTTTCAAAAAAATAAAAAATTATTTCCAACCGTAACTATCTTATTGTCAGTTTTCAATAGATTTCTTTTTTGTGCTTGAAACAAGTATTTATTAAAAGTTTGTGGTTTTATTTACCATTTTCTTCTCACTTGCTGCTTCATCCTCCTTTTCCTTCTTCCTTCTTGTCATTCTTCCTCCTCCTCCTCCTCCTCCTTTCTTCTCCATCTACTCCCACCCACCATCATGCCTCCTATTGCATTTTAAAATAAATGTTAAAAAATTTTAAATATTTAAAAATAATGATGTATCAATCTGCTGTAAAAATTCAAATTCCAGCCAAATATTTGCGACATAAATTTTGAGATATTTGCAATTTTTTTGAAGAAAAAATCGGCTAGAAATGGATTTCCAACAAGGCTTTTATTGGCAAACCTGAATCTAATGTTAACCTATAAAAAAAATCCATTATTTTCATAAGATGTTTCTTGATTTCTAGCAAAGAAAAAAAATTCACCTGAAATTGAGTTTTTTTCTTGTAATGTGTCCCTCATGATGAAAACAATAAAATTTAACTTTTCTCATGTATATCTTATATATATAATATTAATATATATTTTTAAGAGTATTAATCCAAGTTCAAATTTTCCTATTTTACAACTTGATAACAAAATGTGTTGTTTGCTAAATAAAGAGAAAATAATATTTTATTTTTGAGAAAATAATTAAAAATTTAATATGGATAAAAAAAATTTTATCATAAAAATTATGATGACATCTTGAAAAAGGAGAATTTAAATCACATTTCTTGTAATATGGAATCTCAATCTAATCTTTTTAAGAGAAAATGAAATTTCATACCTCAATCCAGATTAAGTAAAAATGAGACCTGTAATGATATTTAAACAAATATAAAAAAAAAACCTTCATTCCACGTACCAAATATATATATAGGGTTTCTTTCCAGGTACCAAATATAAAAAAATTCTCAATGCAGATTAGTACGAAATATAAAAAAATTCTCAATGCGAATTAAGACACATGTTAAAAAATAAAAAATAAAAAATATTTAATAAAAAATATAACCATTTAGAGGTGTTTAATTTATTTTTTATTTTTATTTTCAATTGATATGTTTTTATTTATAATTACAAAAATACTATCTTATTTTCATTTTATTTTCTGTTGTCAAAATTTTGTGAAAACCAAAAATACTTGTTTCCACTATTTCCTTTACAAAATTTTGAAAATAAGAAATAAAATGAAAATAATGTGACATTTTTATAATTATAAGTAAAAACATATCAACTGAAAATAAAAATAAAAAACAAACCAAACATTATCTTAGCGGGTGTTTGGTTTATTTTCTATTTTCATTTTCATTTGATTTATTTTCAGTTTTAATTACAAACCTTGTTTTCATTCTATTTTTTGTTTTCAAAATTTTGTAAAGAAAATGTTAAAAAAAAAGATTTTTTATTTTCACCATTTCTTTTATAAAATTTTAAAAATAAGAAATTAAATGAAAATAAGGTGACATTTTTGTAATTAAAACTAAAAACATATCAACTGAAAGTCAAAATAAAAAATAAACCAAACATCCCCTTATGTCTTGAAAATCCACACATTTAATATTTTCTATTTTAAGTAATTAGAATAATTTAATGAAAGGTAATAAATGCTATTTTTATTAACAAAATTTATGTTCTTCCTCCGTCCACTTTTATTTGTCATTTAAGGTTTTTATACAAGAATTAATAAAGTTATTAAATAGTTTCAATTATAGAGAAATTTAATTTAAAATAAATAAATTATTATTTTCTCTTACTTCATTAATATTATTTCTTTTTTCTAATTTTACATGCACCACTAATTCTCTCTTCATTAAAAGATATATATAGGTAAAGTTAAAAAAATTAATTAATACTTTCTTAATATTATCAAATGATAAATATTTTTAAAAAAATTATTTTATACGATAAATAAAAATAAATGGACAGAGTATATAAAAGTAAAGTATTTAATATATTAAAAATATAAAAAGAATTCAATTTTTACTGTATTTAATAATTAAAAAAATTATTAAAAAGATAAGTTATGAAGTTGAAAAATTATTCATAATATAATATTAAAATGGTATATATGTCAAGATAGGAGCTTATCCCAAATCACAAGTGAAATCAATGAAGAAATTATTACATGCTCTGAAAGCATAATAAATGTATATTTTAAAAAATATATTTACTATTAATTTTAAAAAATTTATATAATTTTTATATTAATAACTTAAAATTAATAACAAAAATACATCATACAACATGCATTTAATTGTGAATAATTTCTCGAATCAGAGAGTTGGGGAATGGGGAACACAAGGGTCAATGTTGATGAGAACCAAGGTAACCAAGTTGGATAATTTGACATTATCCAGTGTGGTCTTGAGCACTGAGCAACCCCAGAAACTGTAAATTGAGGCAATTAATAATATAACTGAATTGAATGATGAGCAGATAGACTCATTGACTTAGCAGCAACTTCAATTCAACAACAACGTAAGGGATGACAAGGGAAGACCACTGCCTCCCAATTCTATTGGGTCCAACACGGATTCTTGTGAATCCCTGCTTTGATCAATGTGCTCTTTCTATAATTGCCTCTTTTTCTTCTGCTCCCCAAACCCCCCTTCTCCATTTCTTCTGCTACGTCATAAAAAACATTCAATGTTTCATTTAATAATTATAAAAATTATTAAAAAAATAAATTCAAAGAATATAAAATTATTCTTTATGTAATATACAATGTACAAAATATTTTTTCATAAAAAGTGCAGGTATCTATATAGGATAGAAAAATAAGTGATTTTATGAAAGATTCAACCTTTTACATTATCATATTCTAAACTTAAAAATTAAAATTGATGTTAATTACATTACAAACTCGTTTACAATGTGCAAGAAAATTTTATTTCAAAATAATTCTTTTGTAAAGTTAGAGATTCTGATATTAATTCTTTTATTTGACAAATGACGTCTGAAATTTTGATAAAGGAATAAGGAGCATAGACTAATATATAAATAAAAGAATACATGATGTAATTTGATTCCGATGTAGTCTTAAAAGAATTTTTAGTGTCATTTGATTTATAGTTCTTACATAAAAATAAAAAGCTTTTATTATAAAAAAAAACTCTGTTTTAAAGAGAAAAAACATTCCCAAACAAAGCTTATGTGATTTAGATTTACTTTATGTGAAATTAATTTATTGAATCCGAGTAAAGTTTGTATAAAACTTTATTGGATTTTATTGTAGAAGATAAATCTAAACTATTAAAGTCATAAAATAAAGATATATAACTTATGTTTTTTGAAATTTCTCAGATTATATACATTAATTGCAACTCGTATGTGCTTTAATTACTTTTGCTTATTTTATTACAGCAAATGTTGGCAACTCGTGCTTGTTTTGTTTAATTCCTTTTGCTTATTCTATTGTAACGAATGTTGATGGGTGAAATGTGCTTATCTGGCCACATAATGTATTGCTTTTATATATACATATATATATTAGGTGTATTAAAAATAAGATAATATTATTATATACCATTTATCACGTATTACGTAAGTTATGTGAGCATTCTTATTTCTTATAATGGGAGGTAATAGTAACATACACAACTAATATAGCACATATTTAATAATATAATATAATTAAAAAATTTGTCTAATATCAATGTATCAAGAATTTTTTTTATTCATGTGTAAATTAGCATCTTACATTATTTTGTTTCGATAAAAATATCTTTTTGTCTTTTTCAAATCAATTTAAATGATCGTGTCTATTTTAGTTATTGTCAACCTCATAAGTAATTTATGAAATTGATATTTATTATGAGATAGAAATTATAAAGTTGATAATTATTAAGAGAGATAAATGTTTATTCATTTTTAAGGTATATAATGAGTAAAATAGACATAGTCCTTTAAGTTGTCACAATCCACCCTAAATGTTGTGATGGGTGCATAGGCTATACTCCCAAAACCTAACTTGCTTCACAAACATATTACAAAATGTTCTTTCAAAATATACAACTTTCAAAATCTTCTAAAAATATAATGAAATCCTCAAAATAAATTCAAAAGTCAAATAGGCTACAAATAAATAAAATAAAAAAATAACTAATAACCCAAACACTATCCTGCTCGAATCATGAATGATTAGGATGAATAACAAATCCTAGGTTATCTCAATTGGATACCTGTAAATTTGATAAAAATAAATGGGATGAGTCCACTGACTCAATGAAGAAATAAAATACATAATGAATAGAAAGAGAAAGTAAAAAATATGCAAAAATAACTCTTTTAAAAAAAATCATAAGAAAATAATTATTGTAATTGATAAAAAAATTTGTAAGAAAACATCATTATAAAAAAATATAGTCCATATTGATAACACCTAAAGAATCATTACAAAAAAAAAAAAAAAAACTCACAACTCTAGGGCCTCACCTCCCACGGATCCTAGTAAAAAATATCATTCAGAGGCTTTATCTCCTTGTCGGATCGTCGCAAATAAAAATAACTAGGGGCCTCATCACCTCCACCGAACTTCACTCGCACAAAGCAGGGCCACACCATGCTTGACAATAATTACACATCAAAACAATTATATGCACAAAGTTTTAAACAAGAACCAATTATGAACTATTTAAATCAATATTGAATCCAAAGTAAAAATAGGAAACACATTTAAATGAAATCTATCAAATTTTCTATAATCATTCAACAAGTTCACAAAAATCATATAACTAAAAAAAATCGATATCTCTATATCAAAATTTAAAATTTCACAACTTAATATCATCACATACAAAATTCATACTTTAATGAAAATTCAAATATTTTTAATATGTCTTGTTTCCTCAAATAAAAATATAAAAAATACCATCTATTCTCAAAATTTACTAGAATTTCTTGCTCTCATGCAAAAAACCTATAAGAGAAAGATAATTAAACTTGTCTACCTTATTGTCTATATATAATCATTCTCATAAGAAAAGAATTTATTATTTTTCTAATGTGAAATATAAAACTAAAATAAAATCAACTCCTTCCTCCTATATGAGACAAGTCTTTCTCTCCCTTTTATTTTTGTTTTTATTGCAAAATTTTGAAAACTTGGGGTGTTACATAAGTGGATTTGAAAAAGAAAAAAAGATATTTTTGTCAAAACAAAAGAGTGTAGAATGCTAATAGACACATGAATGATAGAATGAGTATAGGTTAGCATTCCCACCCTCGTACACACACACACTTTAATTTTTTTTTTACCACACACACACTTTAATTTTTTTAATACCAACCAAAAAGTTTCCTTTTACTATGTTTGTTTAGCCTTCAAACGCAGATTTGACTGTAAGATAAAATTTTATCAAAATTTTCCCTTTCACAAAAGTCACCTTAAACGCGGAAAACCGTTTGCCAAAATACAAGCCAAAAATTTATGGCATTCTATCATGAAATCAGCAAGAATGGTCGTGCAGCGGATTACTAGGGGGCAGAGAAACCCAAGGTAATAAGCAGACTTGGGACACTGAGTAAATAATTGTACATCAAATTCAGACATTCCACTACTCATGGGGACAAGATCATCAATCCAGCATGTGCTTGTGTACTTATAAAGATCAGCTCTCGTATGCACTTCATTAATTATGTAACAACTAACAACCACCATATGCATACCCCTCATTCAGATTTTTTTTTTAATCTTCCTCATAAGTTAATTAATTTTCACAGATTACTTTTTAGGTGTGTTTAAAATCATTAAAATTAGAATTGAATAGAGTTGCATTGAATTAAATTATATTAATTGAATTGAAAATCAATTCGTATATTTAGAACTCATTACAAAAGTTATTATTTAAATTGATTTAAAAATTAATTTTTATGTTTAGAATATATCAAGTCAATATTTATGTTTGGAGTATATCAAACGAGTGTATTTAGAATGATATATAAGTTTTATGAATTAATTTGATTTGTAAATACAATTTTATATTTGAAAAATTATAAAATTAGAATTGATTTGATTTAGAAATCTATTAAATTTAAGTTATCTGTACTCAAATTTGGTTGGATTTGAGTGAATGTGATTTAATTTTAGTTCAATTAATAATTTTACCCTTGTTAATATATTCACTTATTTAATTTAAGTGAAAGTAATAAAGCAAATTACTGAAACAAAATGAATTTCAATCAACTTTGAAGTTTTATAAACATAAAACTTGATTTGCAAATCAAATTCAATCATATATTTTGTAAGGAGTTTCAAACATAAGAATTGATTTCTAAATCAAATTAAATTATTATATCAATTCAAATCAATTTCATTTTTAATGATTTCAAATACAACAAAAAGGAATTTAATTGATTTTATTTTAATAAATTTATATTTTTATCCTTATAATAATATGATTATTATATCTTTATCAAGGGTAGAATAATAAATTTATACAAAATTCACCTAAATTCTCTCATTTTTAAGAGAATTTCTAAACTAACCTAATTCAAATCTATTAGATTTTTATAGATTCCTAGATCATATTAATTTTCATTTTATAATCTTCCAAACAAAGAATTTAATTTATAAATAAAATAAAATTTTAAAATTTATCATTCCGAAGACACCCTTTTAAGTGTTTAACAACTAAAATGAGACTTTGAGGATTATGACACATAGTTCTGTTTGATCATGGAGGAGGTTCTGTCAACAACGATAATAACGGGCATAGTGATGTAATTAGAAATTGACATAATAGTAATTAGGGTCAACAACGCTCATCAATGTGAAGTCCAATAATGATGAATTGATGATTGTGGAATGAATATATGGATATAAGAGCACCAGAATGCTGCGGATGAAAACAGCCATAACGTTAATGGCGATGACTGTGAGGTTCGTAAACCCAATGATATCGAAGAAGAGTGATAATTCGGTGGAAGTAGTGGTGTCATTTTCTAACTAGCAAAAATTTTCTTCTTCTTTTCCTCAATCAATTTCATCTATTTTTTTTTCTTATATTCATGTTTAAACTCAACTACAAAGGATACAAAAGCAGTTGTACCCTTTTAAAATGAAAATAAGTGAACCGAATAGAGCTAAAACAGGTGTGAATTGAGAGCAAACAAAAAAAAAGCGTGCATTCTTTTGCTCTTGATTTTTTTTATTTTTGGTTTTTGGGGTATTTTGGTACAACCATTAATATTCTTTTATCTTGAAACAAAAAGCCAAATGGCAAAGACCAAGGCAAAGAAAACAAGAAACGAAAGAAAACAGAAGCAAGGGGGACCAGGAGGCCATGAGAGGTCAAGAATTGAGAAGGAGATGGTTGTGCACCCAAGTAAAAGGACACCCCCTTTGTAGTTGATCTAATTATTCTAAAGTGGCATGTGTTTTGACTTGAGGAAACCCTTGTCTGAAGTGGGACATGTACACAATTCAAACACACAATAGCTAGGGTTTTCTTTTTCTCTTTTACTTTTCATTTCATTTAATATCATAGTAATTTTGATTTCTTTAATATGGGTTAATTATGTGTACTTTAATTTGTTTGTGGTAATAATCTCTTAATTTCTTTTTCAAATAAAATTCATAATTTTCGTTCTTAAAAGAAGAAAAAGCCAAAATCCATTTTGATAGTAAGAATACATATATAGTATACTTATTAAAATTTGATTTCGTTGTTAACATCATATTCCTTTTGTGATTTTTTCATCCCTGTTTTTTAACTCCATACCAAATTGATCCTATAGGTAATTCTTTCTCTTTCTCTCTCTCTCTCTCTATATATATATATAATTAAAAGCTATAAGAGAAACACGATAGCAAAGAAATTTAAGTAAACAAAAAGAAATAGAAAAAAGAAATCTAAGAAAGTGGAAGAAGAATAAGTATTTTAAACTACTGCAGAATCCAACGCTTTATGCGAAATTATCAGGTTTCTAGAAGTATAAGTGCAAAAGCCAAAAGAGATATGACATGAAAAGATTAAAGGCAACATATCCGGGGAAGAAGAACTGAATTCACATTCTTTCAGTCTTTTCAAAGTTCTCCATGATCTTTTTATTTGTTCATTCTGTTACAGTACACAAACTTTTTCTTACTCGAAAAAATCTTCCTTTTTTTCTTTCTGTTCATTCCACCTCACAAACCCTAATTTGTAGGGAGTCACTACAGTATTTTTAATGAGTTGTTAAGTATTTTTTGATTGTTAATTCTTATAAATAAATACTTGAAATCCATATAATATATATAACCTGAAACTAATAAAATGTTTAACAACTTGCATCAAGATACCGATATCCAAAAAAAAAAAAACAGAGGTACCAAAGTAAAATTGTCCCTTATGTCGTGTACAAATGTGCACCATATCCTTTCTTTCAATAACTAATTCGTGTCAGAAAGAAAAATTCTTTTGTACTAGTCTATTTCTCCGAACAGGCATATTATTTACCTGCCATATATGGTGAAAGGATAGTACGAGCTTTTTTATTCCCACCTAAACGGTAGAATCTTTTTTTGTGGTTTCCTCATTGGCTACTTCTCTCATGATTTTCTCCTGATTACAAATTGCACGATGTCGTGAAAAGATTAAAGACAAGAGAAGAAGAAAAAATGGAACTGAATTCTCAATCTTTTCAGCTTACTTATCCATTGAGGTCTCATATCATTGTGGACTTAATATATTATCCTTATCTTTATAATTGCAAAATTTTCATGCACATTATGCCAATACTATTATATTATATGGTCTTAATTCACAAATCCATTTGCCTAATTCTAAATCATCACTATCCATATTTGGCTAAAAAAGGTGCTCCCAATATTCTTTTGAGATAAAAGAACATCGCAGCATTCTTGTTAAAAAAATAATTGTTGAGGACACCACTGTTGTTCATGTCAATTGGTGGACCAAAGAAGGCGATCAACTTTGGCTACCCGTCACAGTGATTTATACTTTTCAAGTTCCAACCGCAACCTCATGAAGAGAGAGAGAGAGAGAGAGAGAGAGAGGAGAGAGAGAGGTCCACAATTGAAAGTTTAGTTTATGAGAGGTTCGATTCTCTTTGGCACGCCTTTTTGATGGTGACACACCCACTCCCATCCATGTCTTTCATAATTATGGCCACACCTTGACTTAGCTTTATTCTTAGGTTATGATCAACTTGATCGATGATTCTCCTTCAAGGTGACACGGGGAGCTGCCAAAGCAAGTTGCTTTCGGTTTTTCCCTTCACATGCCCCCCAAAGACTTTAAGGGGGCTTGCTCTCAGAGTCTGCAAAGAAAGAGACAAGTTTGAGACGAAGATCATAAGGGAGTTGCAATGCATGCTATTTATTTAGGCGGTGTTTGGAATGAGCAAAATAGAAGGAAAGAAAGGGGTTCCTTTATTTATTTTATTTTTCAATCCAAACATATCAGATCTTGCATAAATAATTAAAATTAAAATATAAAATTATGTGATTTTTTTAAGTAATAATGTAATATTTAAATAAAATCTAAATCTAACAATTCATGTATAATTTATTAAGAATTGAGATTTATTTCTCTTACCTCTTATAATAAAAAAATACTCTCACTTAATATATATATATATATATATATATATATATATATATATAAAGAGTCACCATTAAATATAAGATAAAAATAAATGTTTAGGAGAGATTATTTTTTTATTTTTAAAAATTTTTTATTAAAATTTTAATTATAAATTATTTTAATTATAAAATAAATTAATTTAAATACACGTAAATTCTTAATTTTAATTATAAATTATTTTAAATATAAAATAAATTAATTTAAATATATATTATATATTTAAATTAATTTATTTTATATTTAAAATAATTTATAAATAAAAGTTTACATAAAGAGAAAAAAATAATTTTTAAAAAATTAATCAAAATTAAATATACACTCATCTTATAATTATAATTCTGAATTTTCTGAAATATATATGCTAGGGTTATATATAGCCGCAACATGTGACTCGACCTTTTCTAGGCTACATTGGAATTTGCAAGCTATGTAGGGAGACAAAATCTTGTGCATGATGCAGTTCGTCAGCAGCAAGCAAGCCCAGTCACTATCCAACTCAAGGGCACCGCTTGAGTCCAATTTTGACAGAATACATATGAAACAAGCGAGGCGTATGTGTGCCCTACTTCGGTTGTTTAGGTAACGACACCAAAGTGCGTGGCCCACCCCTTTATTCATTGTGCCAAAAAATTCAAGTTGCTGCATGATTGAAGACGACTTTAGTACATGTGGTATTCACGAGGAAGATAATTCCAACAACAGTTGAGTTTTTAAATTAACTAACGATCCATGCTTTTTTGAGAATTTCAACAAGATTAAAAAAATTTATGTGTTCTAGATATAAATATTATTTAACTCTTTATATTCTTGATTCCCTGTAGTTTAATTAGTATTAACTAGTACTAATTTGCAGTAGTTTGATATCTAGCATCTAGTAGTTCAACAGTCTATCATGTTTTTAAAATTAGGGTAGGTTTTTTGTAACAAAAAAAAATTAGGGTAGATTTTGACTTTTAGTAATATTATTGTTGAATCAATACTCCATTCTTCTTCATCTTTGTCTGAAGTTTTATATATTGCACTTTTAAAATTATTCGAGGAGAGATTAAGATAAAAATTGACTCAATAATATTCTTATTGTACAAACAAAACAAAGTTTTAAATACTAAATAATAAACAAAAAAGTCTATATGTATGATTAAGTTGGTTTGATTTAACTGGAATAATATGAAAAAATTTAAATATTCTTTTGTAATATGACCATTTTATTAGAGAGTATAACCACAAATTATATTATGATAGGATCTATCGTAACGAGTTATAAAGTTTAATTTTTATATTTAAAATATTTTCTATCTTTTTCGTTCGAATAAGATACTCTTCTATTAGTTATCCTGATTTATTTTAAAATTATTATTTTTTGAGTCAGTTAAGTATTTAAAAATAGTGTCATCCTAGTTTATTTGATTTGGTTTTATTGATTTTGTTCGATTAATTTAGAATGTTAATTATCAAGTTACAATTTCATTTTTCTTTATGTTTTCTGAATTGTTGATGTTTTGCTATGATATGTCTAAACCTGGTTAAGTTGAATTGCGTACGTTAATTTTCTCAAGATATTTTTATGTCAATTGCATTCATCAACTAGGTTCACTATACGATGAACCTTTCCTATTCCTATAATTAAAAAAAATAATGCTCTATAATGAACACTCTGTCTAAAGTAACAGAGAATCAGATCTGGAGCATACACTGATAGAGACAAATAACCTTTAAAATGTTTTTGGAACTTGTTCTACTTCAATATTATCTCTCTTTCGGTCCTTAAATACGTACGTTGTCACAAAAAGAATCTTACGGAAACAAGAAAATTGTCATAATTATTATAAAAAACAAAGTGAAAATAAGACATAATAAAAACAACATATATTGATGCCAATGTTAAAATCGGATTCGACAGTAAACTGACAAAATTTTTTGTTTAGGTTCAATTATTTAAATTATTTGATTAAATAAAATAATATTATAAAAATAATTTATATATAATAATATAAAATTTATAAAAAAAATTATAAAATATAAAAAAAAATTAAAATTTTTAAAATAAAAAAATTAACAACCGATCTATTTTATCTAGCTAATTTTGACCAATCTAAACTAGTTTAATTATAAATTTAGTTATGAGACTATATTATAATTAGTTTAGTGTTTTGTTCATGATTGAACCCGTTAAACTATCTAGTTCAATCTAATTTTAACAATAATTATTGATGTTGATGTATATATAAATATTTTTATTAAAAAAATGAGATATACAGAATATATTACAGTACAAATTCAGATTTATATTCATCACGAAAAGATTCAAGGCCTAAGTAAACAACTAATATTCAGGAATAAACCATTTTAAACTTGAATCATAAAAGACTTATCGGCTTGATGTCTCACTTACAATTTTGGACAATCTCAAAATGTGTTTTATACTTTGGAAGTCAAACAAGTAAACTTTTTTAATTCTTCAATTATCATATCTTTTTCTTTTAAATTATCCAAAACCGAATTCTATAGCCTCTTTAACTAGCTAGTTTGTACGTGCATATATTTAGATCTTTTAGTATTATTGTGTATTATATATATAAAAAATTCTTACACAAATTTAAATAATTATAAACTATTACTTAGATCAGGTGAAACTACAAAGAAAAAACTACCAAATTTAATTTTTTCTTAAAAATTTTGAAAATTCGCTGTGGCAATATTAACTGGGAGGAATGTGGCTGAAAATTATGAAGGAGGAAAGAAGAGAAGAGAAAATGATGAGAAATGGGAAGGAGAAGGGAGAAGGAGGAGAAGGGATGGAGAGGAAGAGGAGGATGAAGTGGAGAGTGAGAAGCAAATGAGAAATCAAATTGAGAAAGTGTTAAATAAGTACTGGTTTTTGACGAAAAACGTCCAAGTGAAATTGACAATATGAACGTACTTTAGGATATGTTTGGATCAGAGAATAATTGAAAGAAATGATTATTTTAAAATTATAAATTTAAAATGTTTGAAATAAGTCTTTCAATTCCTTTTCTTTATTTCTATTCTCTTTACTTTAAACATAACCTTAGTGATACCGCTAGTTAATTAATTTCTGGTAGAATTTCCCATTGGAATAAGATATGCAAGAAATCCTATGTATTTTAATGATTTTTTAAAAAAAATATTTTAAAAAATTTTCGCTGAAATTTTCCACTTTTACAAGTAACTTGGGAGAAGTGTAAGATTGAAGTATAAAAAATTAATTATTGTGCGCGTTTGTATGTTAGTTATCTTGATAGTATTTTTTTTAGTAGATATCTCGGTAGTAATTTTATTTAACTATATGATGGCACAATTATTTTTTTTTTGAGTAAATATCTTTTTTAATCTTTTAAAAATATAAGTGTTATTATTTTGATTCTTAAAAAGATTAATATCAATTTAATTTTTCATTTATCAAAAAATATCATCAAATTTAGTGCATCAATCATATAAATTATGCCAATTTAACTATTGTAAGATGATTTTGAGCTTTTTATGATTGAGGAGCTAATTTAATGTCAAATTTTTTTAAAGAATCAAAGTGATGACACATATATTTTTTAAGGACTAGTTAAAAAGAGAGTTAACTTTTTTTTTTAATTTACATAAAAAGTCTTGTAAACTTAAAAATAAAATTGACCAAATTCATATCAAATTATAATATCTACACTTTTTTCCCTAAAACAAAACATTAAGATTTTTTTTAAAAAAAAATTAGAGACTCTTCAAAAAGTATATATATATGTGTGTGAGTGGGTTTGTGTACGTATGTATAATATAGCATTGCAGTTAAATAAAATAGAATCAGTTTAGGTTCACAAGTTAATAACAATGAATGGTGTGTCCTACAAGCACTTTATTATTACCTGATGGATTGTTCCAGAATCGTTATAGTCTCATTATGGAAATGAAGAAAATGAAGTTGACAAAGGAGTTATAGCACAAGTGAGGCAAGTAAGAGACCCAGTCACATTTCCACTAGGGAAGTTGTGGGAAATCATCATTAGTAGCCCCATTATGTCGATCACATATGCATGTGCAAAACGCTGTGGTACCAAATGGAAAAATCAATTTCTTTTGCTTTAAAAGAACAAAACAAACAAACAGAAAAGGGAAAGGGCGCAATGGGAAAGTTCAAAACTGAAAAGTCGGAGTCGGATCCGATTGCGAAAGCCCACCTAAGGACCCGCCACGTGCACTTTTCAGTGTCGGCAAACGTGGCCGGGGTCTGTCCTCCACGGTTTGAGGTTGGTGAGGATTCCACGTGTTGCGAACTCACTGGCCAATTCCCATTGTTGCAAATGTTAATTTAAAAAAAAAAAGAAAAAAAAAACAAAGTTAAGGGAAGAGTGCTATCAACTTTAATTTTCAGGTCGGCATATCTTACTAGCATTAGTTAAGACTTATAGTTGGAATTGCTGCTAGTAAGAATCGAATTTAATTTGTATGAGTTGATGGACTGTTCGTTTTTTAATTAGTTTTCCGTCTGCATTGGTCAAATTGGAGTTTAATCAAAAGAATTTTTGAATTCTTTTTAGAAAACATTGTTAGAGAACCTGCCCATCGCATATTTGCAGTGAAAAAAAATCTATCCAAATAAGTTGTGAGTCAAGTTTGGATGATAAATTAAAATGTTAGTTAATTATAATCATTGTTTATATTTTTCAATATACATTTGTATATAATATATGAAAATAAATATTTGTAAGTCGTTTAATGTTTAGGAATGTTAACTTGACTTTACAAGACAAGTAGTATGATTTTTGCCTTATTCTCTTTTATTGAAATGATAGTTATCCTACACCCTATCATGGGTAATTTTCATGGATCCTCGTGAGTATCAGGATTTTTGTCATCTCTATATATTAAGTAATGTCAAATAATAACATAGTCTCTTTTAAATAAATGTAAAATTTCAACCTTGCTAGACTTCTAATATCATGTAATGTCAAGCGCCAACGTAATTTTTTTTAAATAAATCTAAAATTTAGCATACAATTTATATTAATTAAATTTAGGACATGGTTTATATTTATAAAAAAAGAGAATAACTAGCATAAGTCATACTTTGCTAAATATCACCCCACACCATATTAGGTAATATTTGGTTGTTTTTATGTTTTAATTCGTTCTTTGTGATTTGTATAGTTTCAATTAAAAACATATAATCATAAAAAATATATACAAATAAATTTTAAAAATAATTTCTTAACAAAATAAAAAAATTAAATATATTGCTATATATATTCAATTCGTAAAGTAACATATCATTACAAAAATATTTATAAATTATATTAATAAAAATTTAATTATCTACGCAGTTTAGTATCTCAATGTTTCTTACTCAAATCCTTTTCTTATTAAAACATTGTCAATTAAAAGAAAATACTACTATAAGAGATACGTTACTACGAATTAAAGATTTGTAATTTATTTTGTTTAGAGTATTTTATCAGGAAATCAAAATTAGAAGCATATAAAGAAGGGATAGGGAATTTGAATCCCCTCATTTCACCTTCCACCACATTTCCAATTTTTTTTCCCTTACAAATAAGAATATCCAACTTGGGAAATCATATTACGTCCCATAAAATTGAAATGGAACTTGAGAAATCATTTTTTCACATAATTTTTACATATTTTTCATGTGCATATTTTTGTTGTTTGTTGATTTAATATAAATATTAACTAATAATAAATTGTATTACAAAAAGACTAAAATCATGTCTAAATATAAATAGGAAAATAATTTTTGCATACTAAATATTTAAGATTAAAAAATTGGGTAACTAATAATTAATATATAAAAACTTTTAGGGATACAAAAGTTCAGACCATTATTTGTGTGATTAAATTATCTCTAAATTTGTACACTATATGTTCTGATAATTTTATACATTAATTATGTTTTCTTATCTCTTTCAAGAGTCACTTTTCATTGTTTAGGCACTTGTGGACGTAAGCAGCGCTAGTATTAAGCATATGAAATTATTACAAAATTATTTATCTATTTTAGTTTATTTTAACAATAAGGTCTTGAGCAGTTAAATAATTATAATCCTTAGATAATATTTTTATATTTTATTATAATTTTCAAATAGTTCAAATTAGACTTATATCTCATAGTATGCACGTGTAAGTTAATCATCTTTCTTTAATTATTTATTTTTTATTATAGGAAAAACAACTTTGAAAATTATAACCTGTAAGGTGCATGGTTATGCATTGCGTCACAATGACATATGACAGAAGGTGTAACTATACAATTCTGCCTCATGCATGTGCTAGTTATGTAATTTTGGAATACTTACTTAATTAATTGGTTGTTATATATTTGGTTAATAATTTTTGGTACAGTATAATTGGTTCATTTAAATATATTATTATATGCTAATGCAATAAAATTAGAAAATTATGTTATTTATTTAGTTAATTATATATCAGTGAAGAAAAATGCAAATAATGCGAAAAATTATATAGTTTCTTTTAGAAAAATAAAAGAAAACATGCAAATCCGATCCCTATGGGTTGGGAAACATATGGTAGCAAAACCATCTTGTGATTAGTGTAAGAGAGAAGACATGATAAGGAAGAATATCTTCTTTGTACATGAGTATTGGTATATTAATAACAACCACATGAATAAAGAAATCTTGGCAAGTTTAAATTATGACTAAAACACTATTGTGGTGCATGACTAATGAACTCATTCTCAATTTTGTCCATGAAACTTAAGATTTCTCAATCTAATCCTCGAAATTAAAAATCATTTCATGTTTGTTCATTTGCCAATTTACTAGTTAACAATCGTATTATTTGTGTCATTGATGAGATTTCACACTTTCTATGGTATCAATTAACGGTGTTATGTCACATTTAATAATTCAGGTGAACATATCGATCAACATGTTAAATAGTATATTGACGGAGGAATGAATATGAAAATGCTTTTTAACTTGATTAAAACATTTTAGCTATCAAAGACTAAATTAAACAAGAAGCTCATAAGTCATGCAGGAATAAAAATAGGATTTCAGTCTTAAATTATATTCCTTCTCAAATATTGAGTTTAATCATGTCCAGTATCATATAATGTTTTTTTTCTATAGGCCATCGTAGATATCTTTATAATTAGACTGTACCAAATAAATAAACAACCATGCATATGAACGACGAAGGATATAAATGATCAAATTCAAATTGCAATTTTTCTTTACATTAATTAGGTTCAAACTAGACTAGCTAAAACCTTACGTATTTTAGTCCCTCACAAATGACTTTATTTCCTATTTCATTCCTAACATTTTAATTTTTCACTGTATTATCTGATATTCATAAACTTGTTTTAATTTGGTCCCTCAGTCTGTGTGTTTGTCATCTAATAAACGAAAATAATAATGTATTATCATTAAGAGTGATATGACATTGTTATCTTATAGTAGAACACTTAGATAGTAATTTACATGACTTGTTTTACTTGAAAATGCTGTTGTTTTATGAGTTAATTTAAATGTTGAAGACCAAATTATAAGTTAATTCAAATGTCAGAAATCAAATTGTGAGCAAATTAAATGTTAAAACTGCTCTCAAGTATTAGGTTAGAAAATAACAATACCACAAGAATTATGACACATAATCATTTTTGTTTAGTTAATTAATAACGGGCACATAAATGAAGAAATCAAATTGAATTGAGTTTATAAATATCAATGACTAAAGTGATAAAGTTAAAATGTTAGAGATGAAATTGAAAATAAATTCAAATTTCAAGGACTAAAATAGGATATTAGTCCTTAAATTAGTTATACTCCCGAGACCTCTTTTCATCTTTTTCAAGGAAAGATATAAGACGGCAAGATCCATCATATTCACCGAGAGTGTTCATCATGTATTATCACGTTCCAAAGTTAGATCCAACATGTTTTGTTGTGTCATGTGAGTGTGCATGTTTGTTGTCGAAGCCACAGAAGCAAAATGGCATATACGTGGGATTTAATGTATGTTTGTCTGTTAAGAGTTGTGAAGAGTTAACTTCATTAATTTAATCTATGTTTGTTGAAAACAGTTATGCTATCTTTTCAAGCTGTTGGATCCCCAGCCTCCGAGCTCGTCATCACTTTGCATATAAATGTTGTTGTTTTCCTCTTAGCCTAGCAAAATGAATCAACATTTCTTTTCCACTTTTTTTCTTCTTTGGTCAGGATATCTTTAAAGATATTATTGTGAAACTAATATCTTCAAACACGATTACGATTGATCTTTAATTAAAAAGCCCTCCCAGCAAATTCTACTCTAGAGTTCCAATTTTGTTTTTTCCTAAAAAAGTGCTTCGGTTACCACTATGCCCTTCTTGGTTGAATCAACATTTATTAATTCTCTTGAGAAGCACTTCACAATGTTGTTCATGACAGGGTCTATGAGTTTTGATATCAATATCTAAATTACGTTGCCTATGTATGGATCAAAATTGCAGAATATATGGTCCTACAAATTGTACAGTTTGTTTATGGATCAACATATACGTGGAACAGGACCCTTGTCTTTTGATCTATCTCTGTCGATGAGACAATATGTGGATAAAGAATCTAAGCTGGTTAAAACAAATTTTTATTTTTATTTTTATATTCTTAGAGATGAGAGACTTGCATTTAAAAAGTTTTTGAGTATTGTAATTTAAAATAAATAATGAAAATTATATATATATATATATATATATATATATATATATATATTATTTTAAACTATTAATTATTTTAAATTTTTATTTATTCTTTTTACTATAATGATGCATCTAAAAGGTTTTCAAAATGAAATTAGAGAAATCCTAATATAATTTACTTTAATTTGATTTTGAACATACGATTCATCAATGTAACTTTAATTGAAAGACCACCATGTACGTAATGGCGGTTCAATGAACTTTCCCTTATGATTGTCTTTTGAAAATTAGGATGAATACTTGTCGAAAACATTGTCGGCAGAAATTAGCTTTTCTTATACGACAACATTTTTTCAATTGATAATTATTATTTTGAAAAGGATTTCAGGCCATGAATCATTCTAGCACTTTCATAATTTTTTTAAGGCGGCATTATAGAATTCACTTTTTTTTTGTGGGGGTAAATATTATAGAATTCACTTTCTTTGGTAGCTTTAAGCTACACCTTTTATTATTTGGGGTGTATGATACACCTTTAAGCTATACTTATTTGCCAGTTGCGATAATCAAAATGTTATATAGAACCTGATTTTTTTTATATCAACTTTATGTTATTTTTATAGATGTATGTAGTGTGTTATTGTAGCTTATCTTATTTGCTATTTAGGCGTAGATCAAATGATTGGGTTGAGTGAAAATGTAAATAAAACAGCATAAATACAACTTGTATTCGATTCTAGTTATATTTTCTGATTGAAAGACGATATTTAAGTATTATTATAAGTTTTTGCTGATTTTAAAATGCTTGTAACATGTCTTGACTTTAAAATACAGTAACCATCTCTCTTTGTTAAAGTTTGGTTTTTTCTTTTTTTTAAAAAAGCATAGATTCAAATCTTGGTAACTACTCCTTAATGTAAACAAGAATTTATGTTGCTCTAAAATACTTCTATACTCACATGAGAAGTCATTTTCTTCTTTTTGTAGATGCTTTTTTATTATTGCACAGAGAAAATAATTTCATATTGGTTGATGGATCAGACAGAGAACTTCAGCAATGAGAATTTGTTGGCTTTGGGTGTAGTAATTGAAGCAATACTAGCCTGCTGCTTGCAGTGATAGGAATTTAGTTCATGAATATGCTCACAAAAGCTCCAGAATATAGTGGTAGGTTAAGGATCGAGAGTGAGAATTCTTGTAAGGAAGAATTCGATTATAATGGTTATAAATGAAGCAATAAAAAAAAAGAGGAAACCCAAGAAGAATTCTAAAAATTATAGATTAAGAAAAATAATCAGAAATATTTAATTAAAACCTGCCGTAGATGCAAACTAATTTTTTTTCATTTTCTTTTACTATTCTTTTATAGGTATAAGTCAAGATTGAAAAGGTTGGTGCAATTAAGAAGTTAACTTAAATGATGATAAATAATTTACTGTTTTGAGTTTATTGAATATAAAAGAATTTACTTGAACAATCACAAATTATTAGATTTGACTCCTTTAAAGTGAAAGGTTCATTTTAAATAGTAAAGTGAAGAGTATTAACCATTAATGAAAAGATTAAAGAAGTGAATTTTTAACAATTTCATAATTTATTATATATGTACATGTATTTTATTATTATTTCAACTGTTAATTTTTTGATTAACAATTAGTATTTCTCATTTTATGTTTTAAATTGAATCCTTCGTTTTAAAGAAACTAAATCTTAAATATTTTACTACAATACATAGGATCGGGCTTCGGATGAGTTAGGCCTCGTTCTCCTAAACTTTTTGTCAAAAAGAAACAGAAATTCAACAAAGTAACAACTTAACATGCACCATTGTGTTATATAAAAATTCTATGATGCACCTATAAAATTATATTAAAAATATTCCATATCACTAAACACAATTAAGTTCTCATTGGCTGTCAAAATAATGGATTCATTATGCTTAGACTGTAAAAGACAAGAAATATGAGAGGTGTTGACGATGCATTTTTGGCTGTTTATATAACATTGCTGTAAAAATATTGAAGAGAAAATGTTGTGGGATGGATTCAAACCCAGCATTCGCATGCCACTCATATAGTATTTTAACATATATAATATTCAATTAGATAGTGATAATTAAAGTTGGAATCTTCAATGACCAAGTCAAATCATTTGCTACATTGTAGCATAACAACTAACCCGATAATGGGAACAATTATAAATATTCTAGTAACACAAAGATATATGATATAGACTATTAATTGTAGGAAAAAATACTGACATTGTTTTATTATTATTATTTAATAAAGAAAGTTTTGGACACTGATTAAGAAAAGCATCAATACGCTTGAGGGAATTAAAATTTAGCATATTGCTTATATTATTAATTCATAAAGTTTTGTTTTATTTTTTTTTTTTGGTTGGGTACAATCTATTTCATAAAGTTTTAGTTATATATGTATGCAAGTAGTTCCCTTGGTTTAAGCCTCGTGATTCTCTTTCTTCTTCTGGTTCAATAATTATTTGGTGTTTAGAACACTAACTTTTTGAGTTGCCAATACTGATTCATTTATATGGAAAAAATAGTCACCAAAACAAGATTCTCTTTTTAGTGTACCTCCCACTTGTGTATTATTGAGAGCTGTAATCAATTTAGCAGGCAATTAGTGTATGGGAATTCTCATGATCGTCCTATATCTAATATATGTTAACATCTTTAATAATAATGTATTTACATATGTAATATATGAATATAAGATTATTATAGAGATATCTCATATTTTCACTTTAATCTCAAATGTTTTGTGTTTGAGGTCATATGATCACTCAAATTATGTGGAAAAGATATATTGAAATAGTTAAAATTATTAAGTACACTTAAATAATAGCATTATCCATGTCAAGAAATATAAGATAAACAATAATTATTAATCAGAGACATGAAAATCGTAAATAGACATATGTTTTTATATTAGAACATCTAAAATGTTTAAGAATACGAGACATGTGTACTTAATTAGCACGTTCTAAGATAGTGTTGTGCCAAAGATCGCAGAGGTTGGTGTTGTAGTTGAAAAGGCATACTCAATGGAATATATAAGGCCTTGATATAAGGAACATTATTTATTTAACAACTTGCACAAAAAAGAATGTGTGTTGCAAAGTGCTAACAATGTTGGGTTGCTGGAATGTGACAAGGCATGGAAGGCTTTCCCAATTGATCTTAGAAGATAGGCTGGTTATAAGTTAATAAATAGAGAAAAGGCAATTATATTGTTTCTCCCATGATTGATATATATGGTTGGCAACGACGTTGATTATTTTTTTTCGTTTTAATTTTTTCACAAAAGAAGCACAAAGAGTCGATAAAGAAAGGGATAAGGTTGATTAAAATGCAAGCAAAACGGTATGAGATTCGATTTTTGAATCAAGCAGTCGCGGAAAATTACCCATTAATGTTACCACTTGATTTATATCTCATGTAGAACGAGGTCAAGTTTTGATCCATGAGTGCACTGAAATTTTTTGTATGAATCAGGAGTATCCTTATTAATTTGAAGGTCTAATTGATTTTTTCAGACTGAGAGTGATAATGATATTTCTCGAACCAGGAGTGATAATGATATGACATTTCTCATGAGATAAGACTCCCAAAAATTAAACCGTAATTCTCATATCTGATAACGTAACTCACTTCTGCTAACATCTCATAAGTGAGTGCATTGAAATTTAACCACATGTGAAGAATATTGAGGAAATAACTACTTGACATTATTTGTGGGGTAACCTGTTTTAGCATAATGATCTTATATATGTATCATCAAATAAATATATTCCAATTGTCACTGATGAGAGAGACCTAAAATTGCGATGCGTGGATCCATACATTTCCCATTCTAAATCTGACTCGAACAAGTTGTCCACAGGCACACAAAGGAGAAGCAGGTGCTTTAGATATTCTCGAAAACTACATAACACTAACACTAAGTTTTATTCTGTTAGATGATAAAATCCACAAACACATACAGGGATTTCATCTAAGGCTTTTGCCTTTTGCAATGCAAATACCCACCAAAGAATCTCTCCCCATGCATGTTGACAGACATGACAGATTATGTGGATATCTTGCTTTATTTTCTCTCGTATCAGGTTCCCATAGCCGTGGGCACAGCGCATTGTGGCACTTGGAATGCTGGTTTCTTAAGAGGTAAGTCAGGGTAGTATTTAGGTTTTTTCTTTTTTGGCTAAAAAAAAAAAAATGCTCCAACTATGAGTTATTAATTTACAGAAAACTCTCATGTGCGTTGAAAATTAATAACATGATTCCTTAAACTTATCAAAACGTGTATCATAGTGTAAACACTTTATACATGTACAAAAAATTCTCTTTAAAGAATCACTACGTAAGGTTTAGCAAGTTTAGGGAGTCAAATTAATAAATTTTAAAGCATGGGGGACTTTTTTGCAAATGACCCGTAATTGGAGGACTTTTTTTTTTTGGTAGTGTAATTTTTTAATAGGCAAAAAGTTTAGAATGAGAGAATGCTCCCTCATTTTAATGACAGGATAAACCACCAATTTCAACAATGATTTATAGTGGAATTACAAATCTCCTATCAATAAAAGATTCCTATATTCAAACTTAAGTTATGCAATTGTCATGAATAAAAAGTCGATCAAGTGAATTAAACATGTCAGTTGGCATAATGAGGTATATTGATGCACTATGCATCACTCGTTTGCCTAATGAATCTTTATCTATAGGCAAAAGTACTTGAAGCAAGTAGACATCTAAATTAATCCTGCTCCTTTCACCTCGGGGATCCTGATATGACCAGAAGTTATCAACTTCCACTAGTATTCACCCCCATCGGCTAATCACATCATCTTCCCAGAGGCTTTGATTCGGTCAAATATCAAAGACACTATCTATTGGAAGAAAATGGCCTTCCAGTGGAGAATATATGTCACAGAATTTTATCATAATGATGATATCATGAAAAGTACTGCAATCTACTATAAGTTGTCCAGCTCCTTTCATCAGTTGGACAGAAAAAAATTAATTATATTCTTGTCATTAGTAAAGTAAATAGTGTATAGATCGAAAACATAGAGTAATTAATGTTTGAAACCCAGCTCCAAATCTTTATTTGTTAAGTGAAAAACTCCAACTTGTAAGAGTGGACCATGAGTTTGGAACAGTTCAATTATTGGACTTAAAAGAAGTCATTTAAAATAAATTATTTAGAATCTTACAAAAGTGAGATGCTTCACTAAATGAACAATTATTGCATTACAATATAAATTTGTAAATGAAATAAATTCTTTCTACTTTAGAGCCATATGTATAAAGAACTAGCTAAGCACCTATAAAGATGTGATTCAATAATAAATAAGTTAAAATCCTAATAAGATGAGTTTTACCTATAATATATTAGGGTTCGAATTCTGATAGAAAATATTTTGTAAAGAAATACAGTCTTAGTGTCTTGAGCAAAGTTATATATTGTATTAAAAAAAAAAGCTAAGCGCCATGGACTGTGAAAGATCGAAACAAGCCAAAAAATAAAAAAGAAAGAAAGAAAGCATTGAAAATAAATGTTTATTTTCAAAGGAGTCATTGAAAATGTCAATCCAAAGATTGGGAATGTTTCTTATTTGGAAAAGAGAACAGAAAAAGTAGAAAACAGATCTGTATCTTGTGCTGGACCTATCACCTAAGTATACACTCATAGAAGCAAGGAAAAATAAAAATAATGAATAAGATGAACTTCGTGCACTATGTAACTTTTGCAAAGACTTAAGATAGTATTTGCTCTGCCTTTGCTTCACATTTCCTTCACACTTCTTTCTGTTAACCTAGGTTCAGTATGAAAAACGCTATTTACATGAGAATTAATACTATAAACAGTGATTACAGATAAGAATAAAATACTACAAGTAAGAGGAGCTAAGTGTGAAATAGAAGTAGTGTGAAGTTAGTGTTGCGAAAAGTAATTATGATGAGATTGTAGTTATTTTGGAAAAGCCTATGAACCAAACAAGTACCCAAGGCCCAATACACTCCGGCCGAGCAAAACCCAGACCAAGATTTGCTCCAACTCAGACAACCCAATTCAAAAGTCACCTCCTTCATAACTGTGGGCTGGACTCCATATATCCTATTGGCCCGTCACAAATTATTAAAAAAGATTCTATTTGCACAGCATTTTTTTTTATATTGACGACACAAAAGTTTAGATTTATGACTTTTATTTATACATCATTTTTATTATATTATTTTTATATTATTTTTTTAATAAAATAATAAAAATATACATTTTAACACTTTTTCTCAAACAAGATGGTACAGGGTAGATGTAAAAATATTAGTGTGCAACCAAAATTTCTATATTAAGATAGAGAATCTCCTACTCTGTTAGCTAGGGCCTTCGTTTTCATGTGATTTTAACATAAGATTATCAAGATAGAATAGTCTCCTACTCAATCATTAGGGTGTTCCCCAAAAATATATATAGCAGCGTGATCATTTCAAGAAATATATATGATCACTCGCTTATCACTTTTTTCCAGGTCTTGTATAAAGGAATGTCTTGAAATAATGCTAGTTGCAGTCCTAAAGCTCTTATTTTAAGCAGTTAATTATAGTTTTTAATGAAGTTACTTGTACAATTCTTTTATTATAATCATACACAGCTTTATAGATAGCTCCCTTTGAATTTAATATGAAAAGAATTAACCAAGGTCGGTTGAACTTAGATGGTTGGACATTTTTTTTTTCAATTAAATCTCAATCTTTGTCCAAATCTTACAATGCATTTTTTGGTTTTAAAACAGATGTTGATGAACATATTGTTATACGATGATCATATAATCTGTACATATACATCTAGTGAAAACTGTGGCCTCCCTTTGCCCCCATCTCATAATCATCTACAATCTCAAAAAAGCCTATGGCTTACATCACAGCACTCCTGCCCAGTAAATCAACAAACATTTCTCACAGCTCACAAGAAACAGAAGGGGGCACCAAACTTGAAGAAGGCAGTATATTGATTCAATTAACACATCCCCCTTCACCTCAGGATCTAGATATGCATACAATTATGATCTTCGAATGTTATCCAACCGATCGATGACATCCAAGGCCTTGATTCGATCAATGTCGAAGTCAATGACCGGAAGAGAAGACAGCCTCCGTGCAGAGAAAATATCATTTTTAATTGCACTGATTGGGGAATGACTACTACTCTTGCTCAGCCTATGGTGTTTACTCAACCTAGTCTTGGCAGTGTCAAATTCCTGGCTCTTACTAATACCTGGTGTCAATTTCCTCTTGCCAACATCTCGAAGCATTTGTTGATCTTCAACCGTTAACACGGGAGAAGTAGAGCAGGCTTTCTGTGTAAACAACTGCCCGGTTTTGTGGTTAGGAGAACGAATTGGCGATTTGACCGGAGACCTTGTTCCTCCATTACCAACTCTTGCTTGGCTGACTAGATGATGAAGCCACGCAACCAGTTCAAGTATGTAAGCTTCTGTTTTGTCCTTATTAGCATGGTGCAGTGTTTCAATTCTCAACAAGTTGGTCTGTCCCGCAGGTTTACCGTTGACCTCCGACCTATAAAAAATGCATTAGAAAATATAAGTAAAACGTAAATATAGAGGATCATGAAGGAAGAAAATCTAAAATTCTGTACTCACCCTGTATTTGCCCATTCTCCAACCCATCCAAAGCCATGATGAGCTCTGAAATAACCCAATTGAAAGTGATAAATTTAAAAAATAGACCTCAACATATAGATTAGAAGTTAATAATAATGAAATAATAGAACAGAACACATGGAAGCTGATGGCAATAGGTCTGAAGCAGCATAGGCTTCCATCAAAATATCAACTAGTCCACAAAGAAAGCAACCTGAATTGCTCTTTATGCATAGAATGGTGGGCATCACTGTTTATTTACCGAAATGAAAAGAAAATTTTAAACAGACATAAAGCATAGTACCAAATGCAACACTTCTATATGAGGATATTTAAGGATCGCTGAGTAAGGGGCTAGGAAATTTACTTCGTTGTGTTGGAAGCAATGGGAACAAGCCACTGCAAAGTTTTCTCCATTTCAGCTTTGATTTGTGGGACTGTAAGCTGCAATAATGTTTCCTTCATTTCAGATATAGATTTAAACCAGTGGTTACAGTCAATAAATAGATAAGCAATGGAGCACAAGCTCATTGTAACTGCTTTGGTAAAAAGGAAGTTTAACAGGATCATTAAAAGACGGAATTGGCCAAGTCATTAATAAGCATTGGATGAATTTAAAATAAAAACTTTGTCATGGTATCATATACTGATTCAAAACAATATTTACAGACAAGTGTTGAAGTAGTCATAACATGAAAATTGAGGTAAAACTTAATTTAAAAAAAAAAACGAAAATTTAAGTGTTGAATCAAAATTCTTTTAAGAATTATTAATTTACTATGTGAAAGATATATGAGAGAATATAACAGAGCCATATATTAATTTAAAACTTCCTTATATGGTCAAAACTTGATTCAAAACAATATATAAAGGCAGGCATGTTATCTTGAAGTACCTTTTAACAAGAAAATACTCGTAAAAGATAAATATATAAAAAATATAAATGTTTAGTTTTTCTATATGCTTAGATAAATTAAAATTCTTTTATGCATCTTAGTTAAGTAAAGGGGAAAAACATAGATGAAACAATTCAATTCTATTAATTAATTGGAATATTAGAGAGAACCGTTTGAAAAAAATATGCATGTTGGTCGACTATTGGGTGTGTTAATGTAAATACAATCGATGATCTTACTTTGAAATAAATGCAACCTTAAGAAAAAAATCCCAATTAGATTTAAACTTTTAACTGAAAAATAAGAGGGTAACTACTCATGAATTTATAGCATGGATACACAACTTCCAATTTATAGAATAAATGAGCTTGATAGAGATGGCATATGCACCTCTTCTTTAAACTGGAAGGACTGTAACTTTGAGCGCAATGATGATTTTACAATAGGTGGCAGCCCTTGATATAAGGCATCCCTTGTATTAGGAGGCACAGAACTTGAACGAGACACCTGAATAAATTCAAATGTCAGCTCAGGGCTACCTTTACAAAAGTTTTACAATCATTTTCTTACATGCAGCCACACTGCACTTGTGACCGTTTGTAGCTTTGTACAACGTTAAGGATTCAACCAGAGAACCTCAAAAGTATTATTTTTTTCTCATTCTTTTTTCCTTATATGCTACTCATTTTGAGTAGGGGCAGACAATGAGTAAATTATGTTATTATTCATTCAATGTAATTAAGAAGCCAATGAAAGACATCTAGCCTCATCTGACTACTCAAGAAAAGCAGGAACACCAAAAATAAATAAATAAATACAAATTACATCTCGAAATGGACATGCTTTGCTTTATAGTATGTCAAATAACAAATAGGAAAAAGAAATGAGCAGTACGATCAGATTTTTTAAGTAATAATTTCACCCAGATAAAAAAATTATGAGAACCTGCAACCTATAGAATAATCAGAGCAAACTGATTTTAAAATGAGTTAGGAAAACGCAATGATGACAAAATACTTAACAAGTCAGCTCATCTTGCAGGGTGTTTCATTTCTAGTCAGAGGGATAATGATCTCCCTCTGGTTCCAAGTTTTGAGAGAAAGTGGACGGCTTAGGTCAAACATTAACTCTCATACCAATTTATTTATCTAGAACCTTGATAAGATACTAAAGAAAAGAGAAAGAAAAGCAAGGAAAAGGACTTCTAGCAATGAACTATTATGCTGCTTTAAATGCTTCTGTTTCCCTACTTCTTATTCCCCTTCTCAATGGTGTCATTTGATCCATGTAGCTAACCCCACCTAATGGGAAAAGGCTTAATTGTTGTCGTTGTTGTTATTGTAAGACCTTGATATTAAGGGGAACAATAAAATAAAATAGAATTTGAACTTCCAAGCCAACAACACAATATTTGGGATTATGGAATTTAAGTTAAATTTGAACTCACAAGTGTATCAATTTGAGTGATAATGTTTGCATAATGCAAAGCAAGACCAGCAGACCCCAACCTCTTATGGTCGCCTTGAGAATCTTTTACTTGCTTATCATTATCTGCAGGGTTGAACAGGGAAACAAATACAAAAGATACATTCTGTTAGATCTAGCATCTTAACTAAAGGAAAAGGACAGTCTCCATCTTGTCAGGAAAAAGAAAGTAGGGAAAACTATTAACTGAGTTGGATTAAAGTAGAAAGAAGGCAGGGACATGGTTAACAGATCAGAAAATTCATTTGCAAAGTCTAGGATAATTTAAAAAATTCATGACATGGATTTCTAGTTTCTTTACATTTATGCAAACAACTTCATATCAAAGAATTGAAAGTAAATGGCCTTTGCTTTTATAACTACACCAAACAATGGGCCCCATTGTCTTTTGCTAAATACGGTATCCAGAATTTTATGTCTTAATGGCAGCAAAGAGTTCCTTTCATCAACAAATAATATACTCTTTCTATAAACAGACCCCAGCACTTTTGATGTTTACAAGCCTCAAAACTTAATATCTCTCCCCTCCCCTGCTATCCATACTCAAGGAACAAGAGAAAGAGCAAATACAGGCCTTTAAATAATCACAATCAATAATCTTTGCATTTTTGAAAGCATACCAGCACTATCAAATACTTCATGTATCTCAAAATGTAGAAAATAGACAATGTCTACAAGCTTTTCCATCACCTGCAGATATAGCAATAAGATTATGTATGACAAGAAAAATGTAAGATTCAGAAGCTGAAAAGAATATAGACTTTTTGTTATAGAAAGAGAAATTCTATTTGAGAAAGGGAAAGTACTACAGGAAGGGAGAATACAAAAAGGAAAAAAAAAAAAAAAGAGAGAGTAATAGTAATTCCAAGAATTCAGCAAGTACGTTTTTTAGATGCCAAATCACCAACGTTTAAGGGAAAAAGAAACTAATCATCAATTGCTATTATAAAGTTCTAATTTCTATTATACTTAACACTCTCCCTTGCTCACCCATAAAAGTACAAAAGAAATAATGCTGTCTTCTTACCTCTTCCAAAATCTTGGACCACAGTGATTTTTTCTTCAAATTTCTTACATGCTTCTTTTGAATCTTCAGTTCTGCTCTTAAAATTGCAAGGCTGTCTCCTACACATTTTGTAAACATTGATCACCTAAAAAAATAGTACTTATTGTGGTAATAAAGATTAACGTAGTCATAACATTCTTTTCCTTAATACTTAGTCAGATTTTCTGGCATCTAGGCAAAGATTTACGCTCCAGAGATAGGGCTTACAACATATAGAACTTATAAAGGTAAATAAAAAACTGAGCAATTGTATAAAATTCCAATTATACCATGCATCCCAAAATTGTCCACTTTAACAAGATATTATACAAAATAGGAGGAAACAAGTTCCCGCTAATTCTTCAACAATGCTTCAATACAACCCCATGACTATTCACTACAATCACATGATATGCAATATAAAAGTTACTGACAGAGAATAAATCATTATTCATTGATTTAAGATATGTAATGATTGAAAACGGAATAATATTATTTTGAAGAAATAAAGTTAGCAATATAAGTATTTAACAGCATCTAGCTGGATTCCCAAAATCTCTAACAATATTTTTTCTTTTCTACATAGAGTTTACACAACTGAACTTGCTGGAATCAACACATTTGCTTTGCACCAAACTAAAATAGTATATTGATTCTATACAGAATAACTAATTTTAAATAAACAATAAGATGAAAGGACATTTGTATAGGATAGGAAATCCAGGATTTGTTTACCTCTTTTGTGTGGCATTTGAATTGTCCTCTTCTTGAAGCTTGCGCCGATAATCTTGATCAAACCTGTCTAAGGCATGCAATTCATGATATAGTTCCTGCACCCCAGGAAAAAGTTTAATTACTTTAGAATAAGTCTTAAAGATAACCAGTGCAGCTCTAAGCAATAAAACAAAGTGCTTATGCTAATATAGATGAGAATCAAAAGAGGGGAAAAAAAAAAAGAAAAGTTATACAATAATAAACATGCAATTAGTATCCACTATATAGCACAGATGATTCAAAACTTAGATAACTTATATATATATATATATATATATAGGGTTCGGTCTATTTAAACCACCTCATAGGCCTAATCTCCCTGGACCGAGAGTGATAATGGTATGACCCTCCCCTTAAAATGTGACTCCTAGGAATCAAACCGCAATCCTCATGTTTGGGGGAGTAGCTCACTTCCACTAATATATACGACTTCAAAGTTGAAAAGTAAAATAAAAAGCTTATACATGCATTTAAAAAAAGAATGCCACGTCAGTGTAGCTTCAGGTAAATGGTTGATTACAATTTAATAGTCTAAAAGCTTAGATTTCTAACAATAATTTCTTATCCCACAAAAGAGAAAATAAAAATCCATAATTAAATAAGTAATTCATTTCAAATCCCAAAACTAAACTAACTATAAGGCAATTCCTTCATTTTATCTCAAACAACTTGACCATAACACACCTCAATTGTCCATATCTGAATCATAATTAACTTTTGATGTCATGCCATTTTTTCATAATAAAAAATGAAAGTTTTGCGTATTTGAATGAAAGAAAAAGAAAGAAATTTTCAGATATCAAGCTTGTAGATGATATAAATAGTTAACAACATTGTTCTGCACAAACTGTAAAGTAAACAACATTCCGTAGCATATACACCATATATGATATTCAAATACACACTTTGATAAAGATGATATAAAGAGTTATGAATTCAGCATACAAATCTGAGGACAAAGGCAAGCATATTCACTGTTCTAATAACAGGTTACTCACAGCTGTATACTGAACCAAGGTCATCAGTTGTTGCATCACCATCTCTACCTCCTCTTTCAATTGCTTTTGTGGTGTAAGCTCTGAACCTAACCTAAACATCAATAAAGACACAGCAAACCATAACTAACACTGTTTTAGATGTTACAAGAAAAATACATGGTAAAATCAAATCAATTCAACTAGGATTACTTCTCAAAATAGCGATCCAGGTTGTGCCACTGAGGATCTTTACAACGATTTCCAAAACGCACAACTTCACCAGAAAATATTTTCAATTCTTCTCTGCCAAACATGGTACAAGATAGTGAGAACTTTAAGTGCAGATAATAATTGTAAAAAGACATAAGCCCCAAATTGAAAGGTAGAAAGCTACTAAGAGAATAGATCATGAAAATATTCATGATAATCTACCTCTTGTCTGCCGCAGCAATTCTTAGGAGTTCATCCATATCTCTGGATATCAAATTTTGCACTCCTTCAGACGGTAGAACCACCTTCTTTCTTAAATGTCTAATATTCTCTTTTGAAAGAGACTTGCATCAGATTGGCACCCTTAACAATTGTGTTTGCAACTTCGAAGGCCAAAATTGAAATTTTATTTCCTTTTGTTGTCACACCCGATATAAAACCACTGCTCAGATTCAAATTTGTCATACTACTGCCTAGTGTGTCCAAAACTTCTACCGCCTTACCAAGCCCAGCAGTACCAGCTCTGCCCAAAAGTGAACTCACTTCTGAGACCTGTAACACACCAAAAGATAAGACAAAAGGCAATCTTTTTTTTTTGTCACACTCACATAGGAGGCCTTGTTTTTTGGTCATATATATCTGCCGGCACAAACTCTACCCAATTTTTATTAAATGATTATCTATATATCATAGACACAGACCACCAAATATCTAGAAAACAAGATACGGAATAGACACAAAATATAGATTCAAAATCTAAGCAAACAAGAGGGAAAAAACATAAAGTACTTTTCATTTATTTGGGGATAACAAAAGAGATTTTCCTAGAAGAGACAGAACAAGGTGGATATGCACTCCCTTTGCAAAACCAACAAAGACCCCCCCCCTTCCCAAAAAAGAATAAGCCATTATATTTCATCCAGAAGGAGGCAAAAAATATAAATCTGTCCCAAACAAATGGTAATGGCTGAGATTGCTGTCTAGAATTGCTAGCACTATATTCTAACCATAAACACCAAACACAAGTAAAAAGCAGCACATTTTTGCAAATTCTTACTCTACTAAAAAATGAGTACTAAGAAGTATATCACCAAGGTTGGGCATACCCATTGCTTCCAAACAAGGAAAATAGTTTTTTCCAAAGCTGCTAAGGATGTCAGAGTAGTCAGAGTAGTCAGAGTACAAAATCAGATGATTGCATCCTAGGAATTGATTGGTAGTAAATCATTTATGTTAATTCCATCAAGTATCATGGTCTCACACTTTCACTTGATTTTTGATGATTTGGAAACTTAGCCACTCTCATCTCTGCATGGACAGAGGCTTTTAAGGGAGCTTCCCTGTTCGATATGCAAAGGTACTGGTTTGGTCTCTTGATTCTTGTTTCTTTTTCTTTTCTTTATTTTCATGATATTTTGTTTCCTGTATCAGGAGGATTCTCTATTCTCCATGATTCTATGGCTCATCTCACTAAATGATTACCAAGAAAAAAAAAAAAACGAGGCAATTTCTAAATGGCTACAATAGTAGAAAACATAAGCAGCAACATGTATTCCTGTAGAACATGATCTGAGAAAGCATAAATCTAGTTTTATATTAAGATACTCCATCTTATATATGGTTTTAATCCCTTCCTTCCCTCATATAGCTGTACTTTTTTCTCATTATTCTAAGGTACATTTGGCTCAGCTGCAAGCTACAAGAGAGAAATGAGAATTTGATAATTTGAATACCTGATAAGTGATAAATTTGGAATAGATTATGATAGAAATTCTAAGGGATGAAATTGTTAGCGAAATCAGTATCACAGGGAATAATTGGTTCGTAGCTTCAACCAGTATAATTCCAGAAAAAGACATATTTAGTTACCCATCTGCAGCTTCTCTCTCTTGAACATGGGAAAGAAAGGTACTTACCTTTGTAACAGCAGCCTGCTTGGACTTTGTTGATCTGGATTTATGTGATAAAGCCCTGGACAGGGCAGGAATCCCATCATTGATATCATCAGCACTCGGCCCATATGAAACCTTTTCCATTCCGGGAAATGAAAACGATTCTCGTTCCTGCTTATCAGGGTAATCATCAACAGGAGGCATAGTTGAATTGTTGTTTATTTTTCTGGGAAGTCCAAGAGACTGACAAGTCATTCCAGACTCATTATTGGAATGACCATTAGCATGTCTCAAGCTTTGACTAAGTGCATTATCTACGGCTACACCATCTACTGTGGCTTTCCATGACCTTGAGCAAATACCGCCCATATTATGTTCAATTCTAGACACAATGTTTTACTCTCTGTACACAATGTCCATACAATACACCCTAGTCCCTATAACTTGAAAAGTTCACTTCATTTTGCTGAGAAACTCATGAAAAAAATGAACTGAACTAGCAGGTAGCTCTTCAGAGACAGCCTTCAATTTACAGGAATGTTATAGTCAAGGCACAAATTTTTGATTATACCAATTCTGATCACCTTTACAGCTCCAGTCCATCAACTCTGTTTAAGTCACCAAAATCTGAATCAAGAAAACAACAGTTAAACCCACAAATTCTGGAATTCAAAACCCAAAACAAACAAAAGAAAATCAAGAGACAAATAAAATCCAGTTCTAAAAAAACTAGCATCAGCATCATCCAGAGGAGCAAAAAAAAAAAAAGGAAAAAGAAACACCAAGTAACAAATTTGATTGAAATGGCTATTGAACCAAGAAAATCCCCACCCCTCCCCCTTCAAAAAAAAAAAAAAACAATGAATAGCTATTAGGCAACACAACCCAATAGAGAGCTGGATCAAAGGAAACACGGCACCCCAGATAACTGTAAAGAGAGACAGATATAGATGGTTAAAGGGAAAGAGAGTTACCAGCAGCAGAGATCTGGGAGAAGTTGCACGTGTGGCATTGTGACAGAAAAGGGGTGGAAGAGATGAATGGAGACGGTGGGTGCAGGGATCGAGAAGCAAATCCAGTGAAGCAGAGGGGAGAGCAGAAACCCAGTGGAAGAGGAAGAGGAAGGCACAGTGAGAGAAGGAAAAGGGGGCAAGTTGAGTCAGCTCCCTGGAACTGGAACTGCTACACGCAAAGGACAGACTCAGCGGGACAGGAGCGGGCTCGGCTCTCTCTTTCTTTCTTTATTTCTCTCTCTAATCTCTTTTTTCTTTGTGTGACATGGTCAAAACCCAAGCCCACCCCATTCAAGTAATCTTTTTCACCCACCTCAAAAGTAACAAGTTTCCACTTCAGACTTGTTGCCTTGCTGCCAAAATGGCATAAATCACCTTGGATTTATAATGAAAATAAATTTAAATTATTTTTTTTTTTTGCTTGGAGTGCTCAACAAGTTAGGTTCTAGTATATGTGTTAATGGATTATTTTAAAAAAAATTATTTTTTAAATACTTTACCAATAAGATTATAATTACTAATTATTTTAAATACAAAATAAATTAATTTAGATATATATTCATTTCTTTTATATGTAAACTCACACAAATTGACACATCTTAATTCAAACATTGTAGGTTGGTTTAGGTTCGAGATTAGATTTGGACTTGTAATAGATGAGTCAATTTGTAAGGTAGACCTATTTCAATTTGACAAAATCAACTCAACTCATTACTTTTTATTTTTTATATTTTTCATTCAACTAAGTTATGTAGTCTTATATTCTTTTAAGAGATTTCGATAAATTTTTGCACTAATTATCATGGATTTGTCTGTTGTCTCTCTAACTTGGGTTGATATGAGGTGTAGACTTCATTTGGGATCTTTCGTCGTGAGAGTGTTGAGTTGGGTGTAATTGATGAAAAGCTATTCAGGGGGCCTTTGTGCAGTCCTTCTGCCTGAAGTTTATCCATGTTTTTGGTCAACAATTTCATAGCCATATCTACCTGCTTCTTGGCTCGAAAAACCTCATCCATGTTGATGTATTTTGCAAAACTAGAGCAGAATTTGTCGATGTCCAACGAGGGTCATTTAACCAGAGAGTTTGTGAATGGGCCAGCTTGTAAACATGCTGTAATTGCATGCATGGACCATCTCTGCTTAGGCCTCCAATTTGGAGTGCTTCACTGTTGAACCGTCCCACAAAATCTTTTGGAGTTTCTTCCTTCTACTACTTGATGCAAATTAGGGTGGCCAATGTTCTTTGATGAGCTTTACTAGTAGAGAAATGCAATATAGATTGATGTGTTAACTCCTGAAAATCACCCATTGACCTTTGTGGTGAGGGTTGAGAACCACCGTAAGCAGCCTTCTCGATGGTGATGGGAAAAGTGTGATACATGATTGGATCGGTGACTCCAAAGGGGAGCATTACTAAAATGAAGGCCTCGACGTGATCTTGCATACCACGATACCATCATATAGTTCATAATTAGTGGAGAGTTGAACAATATTCCTTCATGCTAGGTTTGGATGAGGGGCTCAAAAAAGAAAAATGAGAGAAAGGAGAAGTTTATTTAGATAAATCTTTCTTTTATTTAAAAATTTTATAAAAAAAAAGGAAAGAAAATAAAGATTTTTAAAAAATCTTTCAAAATCTTTCATTACTAATTTTTATAAATATTTTAAAGTTCTTTCAATTAGAAAGATTTTGAAGAATTTCAAATATTCAAATAAAGAAATAAAAATTTGTTAATAAGCCTTTTATTCTCTATCATTTCTTTTTTCTTCATTTTATTTAAATTTTTTTCTTTATCATTTCCGCCAAACTCCCAAACATAGCCTATCTCATTTCAAAATATGAAAATTGTTGGAGATGATATCGGGATATCCTTAGTATGTGGCTGAGAATGGAATATGGAGAGTAAGAGTGTGAATACGCAAGTTATAGTGGTTCTGTTCTCCAAGATGTGAAGGTGGAGGGTACGAATTATTGTTGTACTACTAGGATGGGGATTATGGAAGTGTTGCTCCCCAAGGTGAGGAGGTAGACACTAGGGATTATGGTAGCTCGGTTAAAACTCGAGTTCTGGGTTTTAACATTTTAAGTGCTGAGAAAGTGACGTAGGCTATGTGGTGTAAGGACAAATGGAGGCATTAAAATACTTCTTTCTCAATGTTTGGTTATGGGGCTCGAATCTGCAAGTTTGAATCCAGATGCTCTCCATCAGGGAAAAGGTTGATATTTTGCTATGTGTTCTAATTCTGGTAAGAATGGTGGTTTTCTTCTGTACCTTCTAGCGGTTGTCGTTGTATAACTCTTCTATGAATTGTTCAAGCAAGTGAATCTAGTCAAGGAAAACCTAGTGAGAAGCAGGAGGAGGAATGCAGTGCTGATCAAGACTTATGCTAATTCAAGTCTCATTTCCCTCTTCCACCTACTTTGGGGCATGGCTATTATTGTGGGTTTGGCTCCTATTTTGCATTCTTCTTAGAGCTACGATGGATGATGAAAATTTTATACTTCCCATAGACAGAGCCAATGTTCTTGTCAAGTAAACTCCTTCTCTAGTGTGAAAGCCATGTTGGGAGTGGAAGTACAAAAGATACCCCTACAACCAAGTATGTGGGAAAAAAAAAGGGGAACTTTGAATAGGGTAAGTTAGATACATTACCTAGTTGTTTAGCCATCTTCTATATAGTTTGTGGTAGGCTTTTAGGGTTAAGGTAGTCAACTCATGGCCTTTCGTAGTGTATGACTTGTGTGAGTTAAGCTCATCTGTGAGTCCGACTAATTTGAGTTACCGAAGTGGGATATGGTGAGTTGGGTCCTTTATTTGTTTTAGGCTATAATGTGTTTATTTTAGTGGATCTTTATTAAGCCTTTTGTACTCGTATAACACTTAGATTATTCTATTTCTTCTTTTGAATTAAAGAAAAATTAAGGTCAGTTTTAGAAATAACATAGTGACATATTGTGTTTAAGTATGAATACAAGTTTTTAGAAAATGTGATGTCAAGAATCCTTTAAAACTTTGTAAAAAGTCAAATAAATATATGAAATGGGATTGATAGAGCATATCACTGCCAAGATATCAACTAGAAAATATGATATATGAGGTAGAGGCAATTTAACATTGAATTACACATATTTTCTTTACAAATTATGCACAAACCGATGACATGGGCATTCTTGGAGGGTACTTCTTTATCGGAAAGTCAATTACTTGTGGTATGCTTTGTGCAGTTTAGACTTGAGAGCACAACATCATATTATCTCCACCATATAGGATATAACTAACAAGGTGAATTCCAAGAAATCATCAATTACCATCCATTTTAATAATTGTCACCAGCTTTGCACTTTATAATGGAGCAACTCTTGCATATTTGAGAGTAGTAATCCCTACCGGTTCAAATTTCACTTTAAAATTAATATGATAACAAAAGATTTACTTTTTATTTGACATGTCATACTCTCTCTCTCTTTTTCTTTGTTTCTCTTCTTATGATTCCATGTTATTCTCAAGCTGCACCGTATCTTTAAGTAATTTTTTCATTAAAAAAATATTAAATAAATCTTTTAACATTTTTATTTTAATATTTTAATTCAAAAAGTGACTTTTTGGCTCGAGTTCATGATACCCTTAGGATAGCATAGAATCATCCCTTATTTCTTTTACATTTCAATATGTTGTTCAAGAAGTGCTAACATCATGATTGATGGGTAGAAATAATGATTTCATTCTATATTTATTTTATAATAAAATAAGATATTCTAATATTTGTAAGAAAAAAACATGAAATAAAATGACTATTCTCAATCTAAAATTTATTAGCTTTAGATAGAACTGTTAAAATGAGTTAAACTTATTGGGACAACTTCACTGACTCATTTAGAAGTGATTAATTTTGACACGACATGTTTATTCTGCGAGTTAAATGAGTTAAATTCATTTACTAGTGGGTTGGTTCTTTAACCCGTATATTTTTTTTTTTTGAATAATTATACTAATCTCCTATGAAGTTAACGCTTATTTCATTAATACCTTCTTATTTATGAAATTATACCTACTTCCTTTATTTTGAAGTAAGTGTATATTTCTTAAATAAAGAATGATATAGAGTATAAGCATAATACATAAAATAACAAATACAGGTATAATTTTTTAAACAAAAAAAATATCAGATGTAATAAGCATTAACTTTTTAATTATTCTATTTTGTTTTTCCCTCAACGCAATTTTCTACTTGCAGAAAACAATGCAATTTTCTTTTTTCTTCTCCCCCTTAAACGACGCAAATTCAAAATGAGTCTGGGCCACACTTTTCGGTGGAAGTTATTTTAAGAAGTGAAACATGATTTTGCACGTCCAAATATGCACATTGGGAATATATGGACAGGGCACCATGCAACTTCGATTTGGTATAATTTCAATGTAAGCTTTTCGTTGAGTAAAGCATTTTTTTTTTACTTTCACGACGCAATTCAACTAGTATTCCATTGTTCTTGAAATCTTTGTTCTATGGAAGGTTTAGCTTAGTTATAAACAAATTGAAACTCTAGTAAAATAAACTTTAACTATAATATCAAAAATTTAATCTTGCTGAATAACACTTCATGAAAAGAGACAATCTCACTGTCCGAATGAGATTAGCATATCTCATAAAAACCAAAAGATATCTGGGTGAAATTTCAAGGAGATTTATTAATGTGATAACCCAAAAAGAGAGGAAAACAAAAAGCATTTATCAAATATTTGTCTTGATCATGGTTTGCCGTCTACCTTGATTAGGTTGTTAATCCCAACTGACCTTGGATTTTTCTTTGCTAAGATGGCCTGCATATAGCATCTACAGTTTAGATGTAGGATTTAATTTTAATACTTTCAATGTAAATTATATCATTTAGTCATGTATTACCGTATCGACTTTAACTTTTTAAAAAATATCATATTCAGACTATTTTAATAATGTTACAACACAAATAGATAATAATGTAAAAAATTTTAAACTCTAGATCAAATTAAACTCTTTGATGTATATCAATCTTTCCTTCATCCAGTTTTTGTCCAGGTCTAGCCATGGGTACCCAACAATTATCTGTATTCAATTAGGTAACTTGGTTGACAATAATGATCTTTTGCAACTCAATCTTGTTTATTCATTATTCAAGTCTTCTTTAAGACTTACAAGTAGATAATTAACACTCATCAGGAAGGCTTCTGAACTTGGCACCTAGTTTACATATAAAAGAATTGGTGGGGTTGTCTTCTAAATGGACATACAACTATAGAAGCCTTACCCCTGATAAGTTATCACCTTGGACCAGAGTGTTAAGTCTATTCAGACACTTCAGTTTTAACCTGGAATGCCTATACAATTATAGTTGGGCAGCTTGAAGTAAATGCATACTAGGTGTGGCTGCTCTTTAACCTATCTTAATCAACCCCAGTTGATATGGTAGCCAGTTCACATATACAAGACTAACAGAGAGAATCAAAGCCCTCATGCACAGGCAACTAGACATGTCACCAGGACACTATAGAAAAAAAAATGTCACAATTAATAAAGGGCGGATATGAAGGGAGAAGTCTAACACCAGAGAACAAAAAAATGTCACAATTAATAAAGGGAGGATAGGAAGGGAGATGTCTACAAATGACCGTCTCATCATGAACATCACATCTTCAGCATCAAGAATTGGAGGGGTTATACGACATCAATACGATGCTGTTATTAGCTTTCTGCATAAACCAGCCTAGGGATTTCTCCCAGAAAAACGAAGGGGCCCACAGGGTTCCCCAGCGAGGGGGGGGGGGGGGTTGGGGGAAGAAGAGAAGGAATGTAAAAACAAACAAAAGGACCACAGAGTTTAGATTATTTTGGTCATTAAGCCCTTCTGTTCCTAATACACTGAAAAGGATGCTGATATTTGATAGGTTTTCTCCGCCTGCAAATTATACCTGAAAGCTTGAAAATAATGAGTTTAGTGAAATTCATAAAATCTCCAGAATGATAATGCTTCAGACTCGGCTGCCAGGAGCACATAAGCATTGCAGGACCCAGATAGAAAATGGAGGAATTGACAGTTGGCTTCAAAATGAAGCAATCAGCTTCACATCCCATGGTCCAGCACTGGATTTACATCACAGAAGACAGCAATTAATCATGCAACCAAAAGAAAAAGTTAACAGAGATACAAGTACAACGGAAATAGAGGACACAGAAAACGTACAAAAATCCTATCATTTATAAAAGGTTTTTCAGGAGCTGAACATGACACAATCTCTGCAAAAACACAAGGGAACAACAGTAAAGGATGTACCCTTCTACTCTCATTGCTGCTGAGATACAAGGTCTTCCAGTTCATCTACGATAGCATTATAGCAGAAAAAGTACTGGTCCTGATAAATTCAGTAAGAGTCAGCAAAAAGTTGAACGAGAAAGTAAATAGAAGAAGGCCACATCACAAAAATTATTATTATTATTATTATTTTGGGGAAGCACGGATTCCAGGGGGAGGGTGGGGATGAGGGGATTGAAAGCTTGAACTGTAAAATAAGCTCCTGCCTGGGAACAATTCCAACTGCCGAGTAAACTAGCATCTCCTGAACCAATAGCCAACGGTCTATTGGCAAGAAGGCTAGAATGTGACCTCCCCTGCCCTAAGATTTGCCTTAATTACACAGAATTCCCTCTGTTTTAAAATTACACTTAATTCCCTTGTCTTTGATTTTCACCTGTAAGGAGGAGGTATGTCTAGAAAAGACTTCAACATATATATATATATATATATATATATATATATATATTATATATATGTATGTGTATGTATGTATGTATGTATGATGAAAATTCAAGACAGGTCAGGAGGTCAGTGTGATTCGCTCAACTATTCTGAGTGAATGCCCTAAAATTTGTTCTGCTGTTGTCTCGTTATGGAATACATTATTTTCCCTTTTTGGTGAATGCTGGGTGTGCCCTACATGGCATTTCATGCAAAATCAATATATTCATAATTAAATTAGCGCCAGCTACCTGGGTCTGAACCATTCCAATACGCTGGGACCTGAACACAGCTATGGTATTAGCAAGATCCAAAGCAGACATATCACCAGCAAGGATTCTCTGAATTGTATTGTGAATTGTGCAGTATGTTCCAGTTCTACCAATACCTGCACTGAGCAGCAGAGTTTGTCTCAGACATTATGCATGTGATTTATTGTCACAACTGTCATAAATAAATATATAGGTGACGAACAAGCTGAACCTGCAGTGAACCACTATTGGGCCAGGGTTTGGTGGTAAATGGTATAATCTTCTCAAAATCTCACGCACAGCAGATGTATCTTTGGGAACCCCATGATCAGGCCATTCAGGATACTGAATATGCAAAACAGACAAGGGCATATCTTCTAGCTGCAACAATAGCAACCAAAGATTAAAACGAACCAGAATGCCATCCATTTTGCAGTGTATAAAAGAGACAATATATCAGTCACTCAAGTCCTTGTCCAATGAGGCAACCTAGATCCTGCAGATGCTACATAGATGTGGCGGCCTAAAAATGAAAATTCATAACAAAGGGTCTAAACAGCCTAGATTAGCCAACCCTAAATCCCCAAGTTCATTAGGAAAAAAAAAAAAAGAAACCAGTCCAAGAGTGCATCTATGGAACCACCAAACCATCATCAGATGCAGTTCCATAGTTGTCATCACTTTTATCTCCTCCTTCATTAGATTTAGATCCTTCTTCAGCATCATTTTTTGTCACATCCAAATCAACCTCTATCTCTTCAATATTAGGAAGTGACTCTGAGCCTTTTGCTGCTGAGCTGACTTTGCATGTGTTAGCCTTTCTTGCTTGGCTTCTAGTATATTTACTATCTTCTCCAACACCAGCTGCCCTTGCTACTACCCCGTCAATCTTTCTTTATCGTCACCAAAGACAAATTCATCTTCAACATCTTCATCAACATATGGTTTAACACCCATCCTCGCATCCTCTGTGGTCTTCCACCATCTACCCCTTTTTCTCAAATTTGGTTTGTTTACAAAACCCTGAGCTACTAAAGTCAAAGACCCAAAACTAATTTACGTTCTGACTATTTTGTCCCCTTTAGCATCACAATTAGTAAGTTAGATGCCTGTCCTTTTGGTTTTTTTTTTTTTTTTTTATATCTATCAACACTTAAAACTGACTACAGCGTAAATGTTATTAGAATATTATGGTTATTTATGTTTAAGCAGTCTTGTTATGTTAGTACTCATATTGGGCTAGGCTTCTACTAGTAGTACTACACTAGCACTTGACCTAGATTATTAGAAGAAATAAGTGTTAGAGCTTTGTATTATTAAGTGCGTAATTGGGGTTTTTTATATCTATTAACACTTACAATTGACTACATTCTAAATTTTGTTAGAATATTATGGTTATTTATATGTTAGCAGTCTTGTTATGTTAGTAGTCTTATTGGGCTAGGCTTATACCAGTAGTACTACACTAGTACTTGACCTAGACTATTAGAAGAAATAAGTGTTAGTGCTTTGTATTATTAAGTGTGTTATTGGATTAACTTATTTTGTATTCAAAAACCTTATAATCACAATGTTGCAGAGTTAACTTCTAGCTATAAAGCCATTTTTGTGTAAAAATTAAGAAAAACAAAACATAATCAAACACATAATCAGATCTCATATTATTCAAAGGTCTTCTCTATTCCTCCTTTTCCACCTAATTTATATAATTTCAACATGGTATCAGAGAGGTAACATCCTCCATGACCTTACCCCGTCACTATTCTACTGCTGAGTTCCTAAAAAACTTAAATCCCTCCGCCATGGTGTCTCTATCCCTTGTCTTTCTCCTTCCTGTTGGCTGTGCATCATCTCTAGCCACCAGAACCCTAGTTTTTCCTTTCTATCTGCTACTTCGACTCACCTTTCCAGCCAACATTAGGGCTGTGTTCACTTTTCCAGTTTGTTTTTCCTCTCCATCACGGTTGCTATCTTGGGTTCTCCACCTTCCAAGTCTTGGACTCAGAGGGTGCCGATCTATCAAGACCTGAAGTATTGCCAGCAAAATCCTTGCCACATGCCACCCTTCTCTAGCAACCTTCTAGCCACGCATCGACGCGTTAACCACCCCTTTTGCCAGAAAGCACCGCATAACTCCTCACCTTCAAATTTTTAGTCAAACCCACCTCGGTTGCTGGTTCCATCCACTCCTCCATTGCAGTTTCTCCCTTGTTTGGACATGAGTCCATGACTCTGCCTTGCTGGCATGTCAACCCTTCTTTGCGACATATGCTACCAAAGATTTCATCACCCTCCAGGTTCCAGCCATCCCCACAGCCTTTCACCTAAATCCCAGCACCCAAAGGGGCTGTTTGGATGCAGGTCTCCTTGGTAAACCATTGTTTGGCTGGCTTATCCCTGTTTGGGTTCCCTTTTCTCGCTGTTTGCCTGGGGTTAGTTTATGCCTACGTGAGTATCTATGCTCTGCCTCTGTTTGGCTGCTGTTCCTGAATGGGATAGTTTTGATTGTTGTTTGATCCTGTTCCTACATGGAATACTGCATTCTGCTGATTGGCTCTGTTTCAGCAAGTGTGGCAGTATTTTGGCTATTGTTTGACTGTTTCAGCAAGTGTGCAGTATTTTGGCTATTATTTGGCTCTGTACTTGTGTTTCAGCAAGACATTGATCGGGCGATTCAAGTTTTTTCAAGCTGTTTTCAAGCCAAATTCACCCTTTTTGGAGCCTAATTCAGTTTTATATTCCAAACAAGCCTTTTAAAAGTTTGGGTCTCCTAAATTCAAATATGAAGTTATCCTTGATGTTTGAAGCTTCCAAAGGTTATCCTCCGTTGTGCATCTTTCCAGTGATGTTTCTTCCTCCTTAGCCATCCAACATTCCAACCAGCTCTTCTGGCTGTGCATCATTCAAGCCATCTTCGTAGTGTTCATTTTGTTATCTCTCCAGCAACCATCCAGTGTTTGGAATGCTATGTTGTCTCTCCAGCAGTGCTATGGTTCATGGAGCCTACATTATATTTTTCAAGTTGTTTCCTTTATTAAGTGTGTCTATTTGTAACAAGCTGACAGCTTAGTAATCTTCAGGCTTCAGCTTAAAGGGGAGTGTTAGAATATTATGGTTATTTATGTGTTAGGAGTATTGTTATACTTGTAGTCTTATTTGGATGGGCTTGTATCAGTAGTACTACACTAGTACTTGACCTAAATTATTAATATAAGCAGGTGTTAGTGCAATGTATTCTTATAAGTTAAAACACATCTCTTATAATCAAATCTCATTATTTAGAGGCCTTCTCTCTTTTCCTCCTTTTCCACCTTATTCCTATAAGTTCAACAAATTTCAATAAGTCGCTTAAGGCGAGTGCCTCGTCTGAACCAAAAAGGCACACGTAAGGTGCCAAAGGTGTGCACTTGACCCCTTGTGGTGCCTTGCCTAAGAGCCTTTGACTACACTGTTTATACCTCAGACGAAACCACAATAAAATCTTCTTACAAGAATAGTAGAAAATTTTTCAAAAAGGGGCCTCTCCCAAATCCCCCTATCCCCAACCCCAAGTCATAAAGAAATTATCACCCATGTCAATCTGTAAAGCTAGATTTATAACTGGAAGAATTTCTAAAGTAACAATTAATATAAGTGGAAAGTCATCTCACCTCTCTATGGTTCACCTCCAAATTGCGCAACACCAGTGAACTTTCAGTAGGTTTTATCCATTTAGTGATAACAGAGATATTACCAAATTCTCTAGGTCCATCCTCAGCTTGAAAATAATCTCCACACTTTACCATCTACCAAAAGAAAAAAGTAAAAGAAATAAGAGGAAGGAAAATAGATTAAGAACAGAGTCTAGATCAGAGGTAACTTATAACTACAACCAAATAAATTACGCAAACCAACCATTGCAAGCATGGCAGTTGCATTGGCCTAAAGATCTAAAGGCATGAACCTGACAGAAAAGTATGCACTGTGTTCCCATGTGAAGTTACACAATATGCTATTCTAATTTCTTTGTAAAGTAAAGCACATACAAACAGAGACTGATCCACATTCAGGGTAGTGGAGGCCAATGCCCATTTTTCATTTATTATATAGTCATCTTATACCGTACTACTAGTAAATTGCCCCAACTAACTAGTTATTTTGTGACTAATATTTGAACTGATCATTTTTAAGTAAATAAAATGAGAGAAATAGTAGTACTTATGCAACATTTTATAAGTAAGGAAATTCACATATCTATCTACCCCATTAGATTTTAGTTTATCCAGGAATAGAATGTATAACATTTTCCAAATGAGAGTAGATAGTAGTCAAAGTACTAGTTTAAAAGCTCACTCTTACATAGTCCCTCTCATCATCCTGCAACTTTCTTCAATGAAAAATTCAACAGTAATTGTAATTGTAATTAAATAATAAAATTAAAGTATAAGTGGCAAATGATTATAAGTATAATTTATATTATATTTTTATTATCTAATATTTCATATAATTTAGATGAACAAATACTAAATGAGTATTCTATATTTTGTTAAAGTAAAAATTATAAATTCTGTCTAATTGAAAATTTTAGTTTTAGGTATTTATCTAAATATTTTTTACAAGAAGTATTTCTTTAAATTTTTTAAAAGAATTAACTATTTAACTATTTTTTTAAAAGTGGCATTTATTTAAATCTTACGTCATAGGATTTTCATTGTCATTTGATAAGACATTATGTAGTTGGTCTTAAGTCATAGGTTTTTTTTATTGTTATTAAGCTCTTTAATAGAAATATGTAGTCCTTTTCTATACCAAAAAAATATATATATGTAGTCTTTTTATTAGATTAAGCAAATAATAATTATAATATTTATGTTTAATGTGTTAGTGATCAATAAATTTTTATAAAAAAATTAAAATTAATTTTTAAAATATAAAGATACATGGAGATATATTTTTAATAATCATATATTGTTACATGTATCACACATTAAACATTTGATAATTTTTCTTTCGTATATTTAGCGTAAAAATTGCCCCCACTAGGCCACTAAGCAAATTTTCTGGGTCCGTCACTGCATACAAATTTTAGTAGGTGAATGCTTCAGCACCAAACATGCTCATCAGCAAATGCGCCTTGCCCAGTTGGCACTTCAATGACCATTTAATTCTGCACCGATATTCAATCCAATAAACAAAATAATGCCAACAGGGTAGGCACACTAGTGCATATTTGGCACCAGAGAATTCCCCCCTTTTAGTATTATAACGGCTAACCATCAAAAACAAAAGAAAACAACATTTCATAAGTGAGCAGGAAAATATTCAACAAGATAGCTGGAAATCTTAAGTGAAAATTAGATAGCTAGAAAATAGAAATCATAAGTGAAAAAATACACAGTAAAAAAAATTACTATTATTTGTTTTTGAATCACAAAAACCTTACTTAGTTTCACCATATGACTATAAAGTTAAAGATAACCCAAAAGGAAGCTAACATAGCGTCCAAGTGAAATGAGACCATATAAGTTAAACATATAATCATACCTTTATGTCCTTGCTTTCCTTAAAGGCGTCTAATGGTTCTCATGTCAATTTTTGGGAGGACCATTGGGTAGGAGACCTCTCGTTTAGAGATGCTTTACCATATCTTTATCGCCTTTCTTCCTTACATAACTCTCCTATCCACAATTCTATAGCATTCAAGATTTCATTTTTTTCTTGGGAAATTCCTAGTTTTTTGTAACTTAAAATGATAGGGAATTTTCGAAATTGGAGTCTCTTTAGGGTCTCATTAACTCTGTTCATTTATCTTTGAATTCAAATAAGAGGATTTGGTCTCCTGACTTTTCTGGGGTGTTTGCGTGCAAATCTTTTTTCCAATTTTTAACTCTTTGGTTGAATAAGCTATTTTCTTTCTTGATAATCCCTTTGGACATCCAAAGCTCCCTCTATGTTCAAGTCTTATATTGGGGCAGCAGTGCTTAATCAAATTGATACTAATGAGTAATGATATGTTGCAAGTTTGCAGGCCTTGTGTTAGACCCCCCATTAGAAAAGTATACCACAGAAATAGATTTAGAGGGAAAAAAGGGGCAGCACACGAGGGAGTTATGGGGAAGGAAGCAAAAGAGTCACCTCAGCAGAAAAGCAGTCCAGGAGAAATAAATGGGTGTGGGCTGCATAACAGAATGCTGACGTGGCTGGGAGAGAGAGAAGAAGTGGAACAGGCCAGCATGAAGCAGTAATGCGGGCTGCATAACTGACTGCTGAGTTGGCTATGAGAGAGAAGGAAAGAGAACACATGAGAAGCGTCAGTGAAGGATTCTGTTAGCAGAATCTATATAGGAGGGGAGCTGAGGAGAGAGGGGGGGAGAGAATCATCTGGAGTCGGATTTGGCTGGGAGAGACCAAGCCTCTCGAAAGCTTGGGCTATTTTCTTTCTGTGTATTTTCTTTCAGTTTTCCAGTTTTTCCCATTGTTCACTCTGTAAATTCTGGGCTCAAATTCCAGTTTCTGATACTTGGAGGAGGTTCCTAACACCTTGTAAGGCTCTTTTCCCTTATATGTGTATTACGTGTGGTGCTTATTCTGAATCAGTTCCTCATATGTTCTTACCTTGTTCTGCTACTGCTTCTTTATGGAATACATTATTGGGCCTTTTTGGTGAATGCTACTAATTTTTGGTGATTAGCTTTAGTGGTTTTGGTAGAAGTAAGGAGGCTAAATCTTTATAGCAATGTGCAATCTTTGATTCTATTCGGTGCATTTGGTTGGAGTGTAATGCTCATATTTTAAGGAGGTTTTTTTGGCTCAGCAGCTGATTTGGGATAAGATTAGACATTTAGCTTCTATTTGGTATAAAGCTCGTTTTTTTCTTCAGGTAGTCTCCCTAACAGATGCAGAGGGATTGAGCAACTTTGCTCCATTGATGATTTCTATTTTCTTTGCTGTTTTATTTTTCCTGTTTTTGCTATGGAGGATCCCTTATCCTCCAAATTCCTTGTAATTTTCGCCATTTCATCTTAATGAATTTATTATTTTATTAAAATAAATAAATAAATAAAACATTAGATATCCCAAAAATAAATAAGAAACAAAAGAAACTAATATTCTGCTTTTGATTAGGAAAACAGGATGATGGAAAATAAAGGACAAAAAAATATCTTGATCTAGCAGTATTGTGTAAGATAGGCAGAATATACAAACACTGAAGTTGCTCGCCCCATGCCTCATATGTTATCATTAATGATACTGTAAAGTGAGAGAGGACCGTAGAGCAAGAACCCTTACTTCTGTGTACGTCCGTGACTAGTACTGTACAGAGCATTCTTATTTATAATAGGAAAAGAATAGAAAAAGTGTGTGTAGTACAATATTACAGCTATATACAGAACAATAATAACAAATACTAATCACTAATGTTGATATCTCAACAAATACTCATTCAATTATACCAACAGAAGGATTCTATGGCATCCTTTAACATTATATTATATCTAGAATATTATAATTTAGATTGTGTTAATTGCATTTAGGGGTGGGCAGAAAAAACCAAAAACTGAACTGAACCGTTGAACCTTTTTGAAAAAACTAAACCTCACAAACCAGCTCTATTTCAATCCAGTCTTTTTGTGAAAAGCGATTCGGTTAACGACTTGAGAAAATAAGGGATAATACAATTTGAGAAAATCCTAGCAAACATACAATTTAGGATTGTTATGAGTAACATGTGACAAACGTGTTAAACATGTGAGGCATTTGGTATCATTTAATTGTTCCTTTAAATGTGTTAAACATGTGAGGGTACTTTAGTCAAGTGGTTATGGCCTATCACTCTTTCTCTATTAACTCTTTCTATCTTAACAAGGAAGAATTGACCAATGTCAAAATAATGGTTAAACCATGTTCAAAGAATGGTTAATAGTTAACCAAACACTAACAGGAATAACATTTAACCATAAAGTCCAATTTTGATTATTTTTTTCCCCAATCAGAAATTATTTGCAAGGACTTCCCAAATTAGATATCTCCTAAAAAATAATTCATTACTAACACATTAGCTACGCATGGCCTGCAACCTACATTGAAAGTCCACTTCCTTGATAAAATAATGGAAAGTATATAGAGAGACGAGATACAGAGAGAAGTTAAACAGAGTTGACTATTAAAAGCCAAATTCCAATACATTCACAAGCTTTCTGGTGTAGTAGTCATCACATCAGTCAAACCAAGCATCACTGACAAGTGATAACAAAAAAATTACCTGGAAACCTACATAGTCAAGTACCTTGTAATTGTCGACCAACTTAGTAAGCATCACAATTGCAGGGCAGTGATATTCCATAATCATTTCCCAGAAATCCTCATAAGTGTGTGGTAGTGGGCCTTGTGTGGCTATAAACTGGGAAACATTTCCAGTGGAAGAGGTCTACATTTAAGAGGCACTTAAAAGGGTCAAACTAAGAATATAATCCCCAAAGCTCCTTGTAATAGCATTTTGAAACCATATCATATAAACATAAAACATAAACAAATTTCTACCAAAATAAAGCTTGCATTGATGTAGCCCAGTGCTGTAGGTCTATAATCTGTACTTGATTTGAGAACAATCCTGTTCTTGTCAACTGAAACAAGGACAAATTAAATAAATAAAACTCTACAGGATTATATCTTCATTCTCAACTGAAATTTCAGCTAGGCCCCAACCATTCACTCAAATCTCAAACACAATTAACCTTTGAAGGGAGAAACAAGAAAGTTATATTTACATGGTAAGACATCTGTATAACGATTTTTGTTCAAATTTACACCATCAAGGGCTACAGTGCATCTTCTCCTCATCTCACTTGGTGTTATCCTATTCGCCTGAAATCACAACACAATAACCAAAACCAAGAAAACAAGAAGGAAACACCGAGTTAACAACGAAAAATTGGAAGTGAAAAGTATCTGTAGAGCTAGAGCACAGAGAGAGTCTAAAAGCTTCAATAAGAAATCCATCCATTTCAAAGAAGGCTATACTAAGTAAAAAGAAACCATTTTTAACCTCCAAAATTTAGTAATTTGACTTTTAGGGTGTGCTTAGAACGTGGAAAATGGAGGAAGGAAAATAAGGAATATATCTAAACTTACATTGGGTCAAAAGTCAATTTGCACTCCTCCATTTTCTACCTTCCTATGAATCTTTTGGTATCAAAAGATACGATAATAGCAATAACAACACTACTAAGGACTCCAGTCATTCGTTTACAATTACAAATCTTCGAAAACAGAATCATAAGCACACCATTGACATTGGAAGCCTCGTTTCTCTTAACCCATTTTCCTACACTTTCTAAGCAACCAAACAGACAGAGTGCAAGTAAGAGACAAACTATGAAAACCCATTACAAACCTGCAAGTTGGAAAACTCCTGAACGATCTTGTACGGCGTCTGGAGCTTCTCCTTGAAGAACGCGAGTGCTTCGGTGCAGTACTTCACCTGATCGGAAGTGAGGAAGATTCTGGGGGTAAAATCGGGCGAGAAATCCAAGTGGTTGTGAGAAAGAGGTGAGGAGGAAGTCGTAAAGGAATTGCCGGAGGAGGAAGCGGCCATGGCCGATCTCCGGTGGGTACGAGAGCGGCTAGAGATGACGTTCCCCAGTTGCGTTGAGCGGACCAGTGGATTGGTTGTCCTTGTTCCTTTGAACTCTGCTTTGCTGTGCCCCACTGCCACTGCCCGCTGGTTGATTTGATTAGGTGCCTTTTGCAAATCAAGTTTGAGCTTTCATTTGGTTGGGACTTCACCCCAATCACAAGTAAAAAGCAAAGTAATAAAGATAAGTAATTCTTATTATTATTATTATTATTAAAAACAAAGTAATTCTTACGGATTTGAATTCATTTTGTCATAAACTATCTTATTAAAAAAATATAAATATAAAATTGATTATATAAAGAACTTGATAAATTGTAAATTTATTAATTATATTTTAAATTTAATTATATCTTTATTCCTAACACAAGATTGAAGCCATATTTGGAGAACCGTATAAAGAGAGTATAGTATAGTATAGTATAGTATAGTTTACACTGTCTGCTTTTAAAATTATGTTGGGGTAACACATTGACAGTATAAGTTATACAGTCAAAAAAATTTAAACATCACTGACTGTATTAGTCCATACAGTCTTTAGATTATTATGGATATAGGTAGAGAGGATTGTGAATCTATCAAGCCTGATATGGAGCGCACATTCCTGGGAATTTTCGGAGCTCTCTTCACTGCAAGTTCCTGTCATTTTCGAAGCTCTCCCCTGCATGATAGCCATGGCCATTTTTGGAGGTAAGGTGTTTCTTCTTTTTCCTTACTAAATCTGCATCAATCTCACCTTCAATTCTCTCTCAACTTTGAATCTTCATCGATCTGTATGAATCTCTCAACTCAATTGCAATGATGGTTTGGATTGGGTCCGAAACCACCATTAGCACCCCATTCCTCACCCTTCCCCTTATCATCAATTTGTGTGGTCGCATGGATTCCATAACTGATAATGCCCTGTGTGTTTGGGTCTGAATGCCATAGCTAAATGGCTACAATTGCTTGAATTATGCTACGTAGGAACCCTGTGAGAGGTTTGTTTTCTCTGGTTATTTCATTTGTTTGGTCCTGTGTTTTGCCCACATGTTATTCGTTGAAAGCCCTACATCAATGGCTATTTTGTAGTAGGTTGCAATATGGGCATAGAAGTTCTCAATATGGGCTATTGACTATTAAGCGCTATTGACTCTTTTGAACCTTCCTTGCTGCTCATTTCCTACAGACACTCTTCCTTCTCCTTCCATACTTCCAGTATAATTGTCCAAGAAAAGTGCCAATGAAAGACCCAAACCTGAGAAGCTACAAGAACAAGTCTTTTCCTTACTATGATAGGTTGATAACTATTTTTGGCAAGGATCCGGTAACTCGAAAAGATGCTGAAGCACCTGCTGATGTGATTGAGGACTTAGATAATGAAGAATGGGCAACCGATTAGGTTAAGCGATGATGAGTTAGAGGATAATACTCACTCAATATTTGTAAATCAAACTCAAGCTAACACAACAAACAATGGGCGACGTGTAAGAAAGGGGTGAGATCGGGATATCTGCTTGCAAATAGCATACAAGAGTTTAGCAAAGATATGGTTCAAGTCATAACTGGCAGTGCTAGTAGGTTGGGAGCTATGGCTGAGAGTGCAAAGTGTGTGAAAAACTTCTACCATGACTTTAGGTCCATTGCTAACGAATTAATAAAGATGGACCTCACACCTAGGGAGCGCAATAAGGCTAGTAGAATGCTTTTGCAAAATCATCAACAGGTGCACTTATTTTGGGGATTCAAATATGACAGTCGAGTTCAATTTGTGAACGACCTACTTGAAGACATGTAGTGATACTATATGGATATGGTACTTTTGATGTAAGGACACTTCTGAAGTATTTTTGGTTATCTTTTTTTTTCTTATGAATGTTGATAATATTCTAGTGACCAATTTATATTTGGTACTATATGGATGTGGTAGTTTTGATGTACGGATACTTTTAAAGTACTTTTGGTTATCTTTTTATGCATGATGATAATATTCAGGTGACCAATTTGTACTTGGTACCATACGGATATGGTACTTTTGATGTATGGACACTTTTGAAGTACTTTTGGTTATCTTTTTTTATGAATGTTGATAATATTTTGGTGACCAATTAGTATTTGGTACTATATTGATATGGTATTTTTTATATATGGACACCTTTGAAGTATGGA